>JAVSCE010013825.1:0-266783 GCA_032199065.1 Smutsia gigantea | reverse complement strand
GAGCGCCCCTCTTTTCTGGGAAGTCCCCATCTGAGGAAGAGTATCCCTCAGTCAGTACCTTCCCCTTCGGAGGCTTCTGACAATTAGCCAACTTAAGCACTGCCTTCAGCTTTTAACTGTTTTCGCGGACGTCGACTGCCCGTGTTCCTCAGCCCCAGAGGAACCCGACTGGTCTGTGACTTTGTACGCCTCCTCCGGTCTAGGTCTAGGACCCGTGCGCTCCATGTGGTCCATCAGAACGTGTTTGTGCACATTCATCGTCTCGCCCTTCTCTAAAGATTGTTAGGTTTCATGGCTCAGTCCCTAAAGTCCCTTGGTCCAAGTGTCAACCACACTTTATAACTCGATACAGATAGATGGACACAAAAAAGTGCCTGCTTATGACTGGGGGACAGATTAGGTCTAGGCTATATACAAAGGCATGCTACTGCAATCTGGCTTGTTTTTGAAGGATTTGAGACCCTTAAATGAAAACCTTTCTTGAACCACTAAGCTGTTAAATAGGAAGGGAAAAAATATGTATGGAATTGGAGTAAAAGCTTTCGGATGCAATCCAATTCGGGTTAAAAAAAATAATTCTAATACACTATAAAAATAAAGTTTTAAACTATTTTTATTTTTTTTTCACATAAGAAGCCATGATACCAACACCTCTATACAGTATTCATTTTTGAAAATTACTTCTCAGTTGCACACGTCTTCCCCTTGCTTAGCTGCTGTCTTACTGAGCCTGGCAAGATATTTGCATAAATAAATGCCTGTGGGCTGTACCACAATGAGATTAAAAACATTTCTCTAATATTAAACCTTCATGTTGTGTCCAGCTTTTTGCTATTGTAGATAAGAGTGAAATGAATAATGCATTTTTGGATAATAGCTTTATTGAGATATGTCACATATGTCTTTTTGAAATAGTTCCTTAAGATTGGCATTAATGGATCAAAGGTTATTGGTTTGTAAAGGTGTTATACCAAGCTATAGTGGTGCCAGCAAAGAATGATTGAGCCAATTTTATGTAAGAATTTTTAAAGTCTGCTATTTCAGTGGGCATAATGATGGTATCTCAGTTTTATTTTGCATATCTTTTACCACTGACCCAATAAATATTTTTCCATGTGTTTGTTTCACATGAGTGTCTGTACTTAGTCTTAGCCCATTTATTATTGGGGTCTTGATGTTTTTCTTTCTCTTTAAAAATTTTTTAATTTAAATATAGTTGATAAACAGTATTGTATTAATTTCAAGTATACAACATAGTGATTCAACTGTTATATACATTAAATGCTCACCCAACTAGTGCAGTTACTGTCAACACTGAAAGATGTTACAGAATTATTGACTATATTCTCTGTGCTGTACTGTCATCTCTGTGCTTAATTTATGTTATGATTGAGATTTTGTGCCTCTTTATCCCCTTCACCTATTTCACCCACCTGCCCCAAACCCTCTCTCTACCATGGTAACCACCTGTCACTTCTCAGTGTCTATGAGTCTACTACTATTTTGTTCATTTGGTTTTGTTTTTAGATTCCACATATAAGTGAAATGGTATGGTATTTGTCTTCTCCACCTGATACATTTCACTTAGCTTAATATCCTATAGGTCCATCCATATTGTTGCAAATGGCAGGGTTTCTCTCTTTGATATTTTTCTTATAAATTTGGAATCCTTGTGGGCTATTAGCCTACAGATATTAGGTTCTAGTCTGTCATCTTTGATGAAAATATTTTTCCCAGTCAGTTTTTTTGTGATTCTTTTCTCTTTTTGTACCTCAAAGCTGAGAAATTTTTATTCCTCCAGAGACCTGTTAAGTCTTCTTTTTGATATTCTTCTGGTTTTCCTATAATTTGATTTTGTAAATAGTTAACACTCATCAATATTACTTTTGTTTTTGTTCAAGGGGTGAGTTCAACTGTTTTTTCCTAATGGCTACGTAGTTATCACTACACCTTTTCTTAAATAATTCTCTTTCCTTTTGTTTTAGAAAGCTTATGTTGCCAAATATTGTTTAATGTGTGCATAGGTACGTATGTACGTGTGTGTGTGTATATTTTTGGATCTATATCTGGACTCTTGTTCCAATGATAAATTTTTCAATTATTATTTTAAATATTATAGGTTTTTGATAGAGTCTAATATCTGTTAGGGTTAGATTATCTTGTTGGCTTTTTGTGTGTCATGTCTCCACTCTTCATCCTCCCAACAAAAAAAATTCTGTGCCTTTTCAAAAGTTTCTGTGGTTTTCACTGTAAAGCTCCCACAGATTTGTTGTTACATTTATTCCTCAGTATTCCTAAGTATGTTACACATTTTGTTTTTATTGTGCATGCAGTCTCTTTTTCAGTATGCTTTCTAGCTAGGCATTATTAATGATGTAGAAGATTACCATAATCTTTTGTGAATTTTGAACCTGGTCGTTTTGCTTAACTTTTATTAATTCTAGTATGATTTTCTTGATGATAATGATTCCTAGGGATTTTTTTTTTTGCATGCAGTCTTGTTATTTTCATTTCTTATAAGAAAAGCTCTTTCAAAGAACATATCAGTTGACCTATCAGAGAAGCTGGCTAAAAACACTGGAACTCAAGCCAGCCGAGGCAAAATTTGGCTTTCTCTCTCTCTTTACAGAGACTGAGTGAATGAATAAATGAATGGAAGAATTGATGTTTATTTTGCTTTCCTTTTCAAATGCTCTAAATGATAATGGAATGAGTGTGCACGCTGTAAGCAACAGTAACAAAATGAAAATGAGTTTATAAAGCACTTTAGGACTGCCAAGTGATACGGATTCACTGTTTATTAGCCATGTGTGTTTTGGTTTCTTGCCTGTGTCTTATTAAGATGAGGTATCTCCTATCTTATAAGAACGTTGTTTTACCGCAGCGCTTGATAAAGGGGGGGGTCACTGCTTGTGTTTTCTGAGTTGAGGAGAGAATTTGTGTGTGCTACAGCAGGTGGATTGACTGTTTACCAGTGTGGTCTGTTTCTGGACAGCTGCAGAGATGTGATAAGCCATCAAGAAGGTGGTTGTCATCTCTGGAGGGAGACAGCACACACCCTAGTCTTCTTAGAGTGTCAGGGAGACCAGGCCCAAAGTACAGGGAGAGTATGGCTGCTTGTAGTTCATGCTTTGGGCTAATTAACTGCAGACTGGACAGTGGGATGTTTTTATAAGCACAACACAGAGCTGTACCTAACTGGATCGGAGTTTTATCATTTATAAAGAATGGGAATAACAACCAGCAAAATGAGGCTTAAATGTAGTAATGTGTGAGTGCTAGGACAGTGTCCCCATGTAGTAGGCATTTAATAAATTGTTGTAAGATGGAACTTGTTAATTGCTTGGCTTTGCCTCTAGGCAATCTGTGTATAGCAAAACTGGAAATGGTTGGACTTGGAGGTACTGCCTGAAGACAGGAGGTGAGGGAACACACAAACATATAGATGCACACACACAGCTTAGCCTCTCACACCTGTCCTGAATGTTTTTGGAAACAGGACAGCAGAACCTGTGAGCTTAGGGTTCACACTTCCTCCCCAAGAGCCTCTTGATTCTCAGAAACACAAATGGCTAAGGTTTACTGACCTTCCGGCCCAGGGTAAGTCCCGTTCACTTTGGCTCTTCCTAACCCATCATAGCTTTGTTGAGTAAGATGAACTGCTTTGGTTCCTTGTGATTTGTTAATAGTCTTATACTTGTGCTTGAAGGCATTCTGGCTGCTTTAAAACCACGAACAAATAATTTGCTTTCCTTTAGTCCTCTTGCCCAAACAGTGAATGTGAGTAGGTATCCTGAGCTTTTTTTAAAAAAAGTAAACACAAAGACAGTTTGAGTCAGTCATCTGGTTTAAAATCAGTTTTGTTTGAAGGTTTTATGAAGCCTGGGTGAATAGAAATATCTTTAATATAAAAATCAAGGAAACGTTTCATATAGCCATCTTTTATGTTTTCCCTAAAGAGTTAGGGAAAAACTAACCTAGTTCGGTCTTCAAGAATAAAACAGTGAAATTTAACTCCATCAGTTTACAATACAGGCTGAATGCAAGAAGCAGATAGACACAGTATGGCAAGTGGCAGAACAAAGGTGCTCCCTGCAAGTTCTAATACTGAAAGTGACCAAGAGCAAAGGATGGATGAAAAAAGTCTATCCGTGTATGTAAATCTATGGGATTTTTTAAAGTACTTTTACTAGTCTTATGTTAAAGAAAGCTAACCTGATCCTCTTCCTCTCAAATTAAGCCCTAATGTTTTCAAACTTGAGTTTGATTTTAAATATACTTTGAGCAATACCTGGGTGCTCTCTTGTGTTTGCCTGTGATAGATTTGCTTAGAATTAACAATAGGTGTTTAGGGAGGAAGGCTGTGAGGTGTTTGCCCTGGCATGTACATTCATTCCTCAGCCAGTGTCTTGTAGGCTTGGAAGTCTTTGAGGCTGGGGAAGAGGGTATCTGTTTCAATGATGATTAACGTCCCAGAGTGGTGAGATGGACACAGATAAGCAGAGTGTGTTTGTTTGTTTTAAAATGATTGCCCCTAAGAGCATTTTTTTGGCCCAGAAAGCGTAAAGTTTCCTAACTGAACGGAGGAGGCATTGCTGACTGGTTACATTTAAGACCTCTACAGTGATTTTCAGAAAACCATTAGCAACTTAAAGTAGCTTAGGCTTGCTTCTTCACCTTCTGCCTTAGTTAGGGAGGAGAGCCATGTACTTGTTCTCCAGTTCATTGAAAGATTTTATATATGGATGTATTTATCTTAAGCTGTTTTGGAAAGGCCTTATTTTTAATGGTTTTGTGAGTTAAAGTTGAGTTCAACTTACATTCTTAACATTAATAAAACAACACACCTGTGGAAGTAGGCAATGGTCTCGTGCAGCCCGTACTGCCAGACGCAAACTGGGAAAATGGAGGAGTCCTTCTCTTCCAAGAATGTGAGAGTGTAGAAGCTGCTTGTATCTTTTCCAGGTTTGCAAAACTTGAATAGTAGGGGGTGACTTGCCTAGCTTTTAAGGTAGAAACTAGAGAAACCCAAAGTCCTCATAGTCTGCAAGACGGCAACTCATATGGGAATGAGATCTCTGAAAATATTTCTGTACTCCATATTTTAAATTTTCTTTGTCTAACACCTTCACCTCAGGTAAAGATTGTGCTTGAGCTGCTGAAATCAAACGGATGATGAGGTTATTGAGGAAGCATACAGATTAAAAAAAATTTACTTGTGACTATCTGACATAGAAAAGAATTACCTTTGTGTGGCAGCTTAATATTAATTCTGAGTAGATCCTGGCATTGGATTAGTTTCTGGTTCTAATTCACAACCATGAAACAGGGAGAAATTTGGGTAGACTCTTTGTGAGGCCAGGCACCTGTAAATTTTGAAAATTTAAAATGAGATCAATTGTTTGAAAAAATGAGAAAGTAAAGTTCTGAATTTTCAGTGAAAATTGGCATACATCTCACTTTAATCTACAGAAGGAGATTTTTGCTAAGCTCTAGAATTTCTCAGCTCTGTCAACCATTCTGTGAGGTTGAAAATCCACAGATTTGGTTTATTCTTGAGGAAAGTCCTTTCTATTCAGTCTTGCTCAGATTTAAATAGGATTCAGATGGAACCCTAGTTGTAATCAATAGAAGCAAGGTGGTTGTGCTAATTAAGAATATGTTTATGAATCCTGAGTCATGTGAATGTTTGAACTGTATCTGATGTCCACTATGAGACTTTCTGGAGAAAGAATTTCTCCCTTATTAGAGGTTTGGCTGTCATGTTTCAGCCTTGAGTCAGTTCTTCATTCTATCCAACTGTCCACGTTTTCCTCCTTAGAAGTCTAGGCCACCCAATGGGCCCTGTGTCTGCCCCTCTTTAGCCCACAATTAATTGCCAGTACATTCCTTCTTCTCCTCCTTCTTTTTTGGTATTTGACATGAGCTCAAATTGCTGAGAAAGGTGACAACTGTGAAATGAAGACAGGGCTTGGAGACACCTTAAAAAATACATGCAAAGGCCACTAAATGACAAGACCAGACTGCCAGGCTCTTTCAAAACATCGCCATGTCTGTTGACTTTCCATTCCTTGTCTGCAGCACAAAATTGGAGGTCAAAGAATCATAGGAGTTAGAGATGGAAAAGACATTTGGGGTCAGCCAGTTCATCCCTCCTCTTTCTCCCACCCCTGATTCCAAATCATGCCTTACATTATATTTTCACCCCCAGTTCTTGTACAGTTTTCACGGTCTTCACTCAACCCTGGCTCTCACCTTTGGGGAATGATGTCGAGGCTCTGTCCAGTTTCTCCTCAGCAAAGAGAGATATTGCCTGTGCCCCCAGTTGACATTCATGAACTTCTTTGTTGGTGGTCTCCGCTGAGAGTTTGAAAGCTAACTGGAAGTCTCTCTGCTGTGTGGTGGGGCTTTTCTAGCAGAACTGAAGCACATTTAGTGTATGATGATGTTGGGGAAGGGGAAAAGGGCTGAGTGCAGTGTAGCCATTGCTGAATTTGTTCCTAGAATTCTGTTTTTTCAAGGTTCTTGACCTGAAAGGAGATTTTTATGTGTCTGTATGAGGAATGTGGTGTTGAGGAGGCAGACAGAGACAAGGAAATTACACTGAATAGGAGTTTGATAAGAACCCTAACTTGGAAATTGGTGGGTTGAACAAACAAACAAAAACTACTAGTCCTGTGAAGTAGTAGAAGCTTGTTTCAAGAAATACATGTTAGGGAAGAAACAGAGTGGTGGTTTACTGTACAGAAATTTCAGCTTACATTCAAGTTGAGGAGAACTGATGAGCTAGAGGCAAGTATTTTAGACTAGCGGACACTGTTGCTTTGGGGGTCTCTCCTTGCTTTAAGACAATAGAGAAAGAGAAGTCTTATGCTCACTGGCTGAATGGTTTGGCCCAGGGAATGGTCATTTTTAGAGGCAGCTTTGGAAGGTTACCCCCAGCTCCCCATCTTGTTCAGCAGCTGTTGGGAGCAGTCCAAAGGGGGTATTATATTTCTTCTGGTAACTCTGCCAAGAATGAGAGGAAATCCACAATCTGTGGGCTTTTTGGGAGTGGGGGATGGGGTTGGGGTGGCAGGTGATGGGACAGGCAAATTAAATTGTTTAATAGTAAATATGTTGAGATACTTTTCCTGGAAAGCTGTTTCACTGAAAGGAATACTTCCCCAGCTCACTAGCTCTGTAATGGGTTCTTTCTCTGTAGAGAAAGTTAGTCTTCCCATATTTCTTTTTCTTTCTTCCCTGTAGCTCCAGCTTTGACCTCCCATGTTTCCTTGACTTTTCCTTTAGAAAGTCCATATTGAAAAGGTGAGTCAATATTCAGTCACCAGTGTTGTGTGTGCTTAAGAGGGGCCTCCCTCCAGAGTTAAGTTACCAAAGGAGAACCTCTCATTCATCCCTTATCTTGGCTGCAGTTTGACTTTATCATAATGGCATAGAAACTGGAGATGCAAAAATTTCTGGGTGGTATCTGGTTCATATTCTCTTCATCCCTTCATCCAGGCTAGAGGGGCACCAGGGACTTTGAAGCCTGTCCACTTGGGCCAAAAACCTGTTTTGATGATTAATATGGAGTACAGTTGCAAGATTAAAAACAATAAAAAACAACCCTGAAAGCAGAGCAGTGTAATTATTCCTTACATTGCAGACAGGGAGTCCAGGGAAAAGTCATTTTGAAGAACTGAGAAGAACAAAGTCTATGAAAATGCCTAATTCATGACTCCCTTCGAGGATGGCCTGTTCACAAAAAATAGTGGTACCTTTCTTGCTGTTGTTAACTCTCAGAAAGTGCTGTATCAGCCTTTTTGAAAGTTGTACTGTGGGATTCTTGAGAAACTGATTGTGTGATTGACTGAGTGTAGGTAGGCTGTGTTCCACATCCTTTCTCTTGGGGTTTCCAGTGCCCATTGGTAAGATAAAGGTACTGAGAAGTCCTGTGATAGACCTGTTTAATTTTGTTTCAGCCAGTATTACCCCAAATGTTTTGACCATAGAATTCTTTTTTTCCCTGCTTAATCGCTCCTAACATCTTGCAGAATACACACACTGGTCAAGTGTTCCGCAAATACAGAACTTGAACAAATAACAGGAGGAAGTGAATACGAATGTGAATATAGCTCTAAATCCTAAGCTCATGTAAAGAGTCAGGATTATGCCCAGTGCTTCTGAAACTGTTTTGGACAGCTTTGACATGTAGGTGCCACATTATGATACTTTATCTGCTCAGAGTCCTTCCCCAAGGCTTCTCTAACACAAGAATTTGGAGGCCTTGGTTAAATTCTTGAAGATGTGGTATGTTATATACCTTTTTTTTTGGTATTATTAATGTACAATTACATGAGCAACATTATGGTTATTAGACTTCCCCTATTATCAAGTCCCCACCACATACCCCATTACAGTCACTGTCCAACAGCGTAGTAAGATGCTATAGAATCACTACTTGTCTTCTCTGTGTTATACTGCCTTCCCTGTATCTCCCCACCCCCTACATTATGTGTGCTAATCGTAATACGCCTTTTTCCCCCTTATTTCCTCCCTTCACACCCATCTTCCCCAGTCCCTTTCCCTTTGGTAACTGTTAGTCCATTCTTGGGTTCTGTGAGTCTGCTGCTGTTTTGTTCCTTCAGTTTTTTTTTGTTCTTTTTTAAATTAATTAATTAATTAATTAAGTTTATAGTTTATTTTGGTATCATTAATCTACAATTACATGTGCAATATTATGGTGATTAAACTACCCCCTTCATCAGGTCCCCCCACCAACCCCATTACAGTCACTGTCCATCAGCGTAGTGAGATGCTATAGAATCACTACTTGTCTTCTCTGAGTTCTACAGCCCTCCCCGTGACCCCCCAACATTACATCTGCTAATAATAATGCTCCCTTTTCCCCCTTGTCCCTCCCTTCCCACCTATCCTCCCCAGTCCCTTTCCCTTTGGTAACTATTAGTCCGTTCTTGGGTTCTGTGAGTCTGCTGCTGTTTTGTTCCTTCAGTTTTTTTCTTTGTTCTTATACTCCACAGATGAGTGAAATCATTTGATACTTGTCTTTCTCCGTCTGGCTTATTTCACTGAGCATAATACCCTCTAGCTTCATCCATGTTGTTGCAAATGGTAGGATTTCTTTTCTTCTTATGGCTGAATAATATTCCATTGTGTATATGTACCACATCATCTTTATCTACTCATCTACTGATGGACACTTAGGTTGCTTCCATTTCTTGGTTATTGTAAATAGTGCTGTGATAAACATAGGGGTGCATATGTCTTTTTCAAACTGGGCTGCCGCATTCTTAGGGTAAATTCCAATTGCTAGGAGTGGAATTCCTGGGTCAAATGGTATTTCTATTTTGAGTTTTTTGAGGAACCTCCATACTGCTTTCCACAATGGTTGAACTAATTTACATTCCCACCAGCAGTGTAGGCAGGTTCCCTTTTCTCCACATCCTCACCAACATTTGTTGTTGTTTGTCTTTTGGATGGTAGCCATCCTAACTGATGTGAGGTGATATCTCATTGTGGTTTTAATTTGCATTTCTCTGATGATTAGCGATGTGGAGCATCTTTTCATGTGCCTGTTGGCCATCTGAATTTCTTCTTTGGAGAAGTGTCTGTTCAGCTCCTCTGCCCATTTTTTAATTGGCTTATTTGCTTTTTGTTTGTTGAGATGTGTGAGCTCTTTATATAATTTGGATGTCAGTCCCTTATCGGATATGTCATTTACGAAAATATTCTCCTATACTGTAGGATGTCTTTTTGTTCTACTGATGGTGTCCTTTGCTGTACAGAAGCTTTTTAGTTTGATATAGTCCCAACTTGTTCATTTTTGCTTTTGCTTCCCTTGCCCAGGGAGATATGTTCATGAAGAAGTTGCTCATGTTTATATCCGAGAGATTTTTGCCTATGTTTTTTTCTAAGAGTTTTATGGTTTCACGACTTACATTCAGGTCTTTGATCCATTTTGAGTTTACTTTTGTGTATGGGGTTAGACAATAATGCAGTTTCATTCTCTTACGTGTAGCTGTCCAGTTTTGCCAACACCAGCTGTTGAAGAGGCTGTCATTTCCCCATTGTATATCCATGGCTCCTTTATCGTATATTAATTGACCATATATGCTTGGTTCATATCTGGGCCCTCTTGTCTGTTCCATTGGTTTATGGGTCTGTTCTTGTGCCAGTACCAAAGTGTCTTGATTACTGTGGCTTTGTAGTAGAGCTTGAAATCAGGGAGTGTAATTCCTCCCGATTTATTCTTCCTTCTAAGGATTGCTTTGGCTATTCGGGGTCTTTTGTGGTTCCATATGAATTTTTGAGCTATTTGCTCTAGTTCATTAAAGAATGCTGTTGGTATTTTGATAGGGATTGCGTTGAATCTGTAGATTGCTTTAAGCAGGAGGGCATTTTGACAATATTAATTCTTCCTATCCATGAGCATGGGATGTGTTTCCATTTATTGGTTTCTTCTTTAATTTCTCTCATGAGTGTCTTGTAGTTTTCAGAGTATAAGTCTTTCACTTCCTTGGTTAGGTTTATTCCTAGGTATTTTATTCTTTTTGAGGTGATTGTGAATGGAATTGTTTTCCTGATTTCTCTTTCTGCTAGTTCATTGTTAGTGTATAGGAATGCAACAGATTTCTGTGTATTAATTCTGTATCCTGCAACTTTACTGAATTCAGATATTAGATTTCGTAGTTTTACAGTGGATTCTTTAGGGTTTTTATGTACAATATCATGTCATCTGCAAACAGGAACAGTTTGACTTCTCCCTTACCAACTGGATGCCTTTTATTTCTTTGTGTTTTCTGATTGCCATGGCTAGGACCTCTAGAGCTATGTTGAATAAAAGTGGGGAGAGTGGGCATTTTTGTCTTGTTCCTGATCTTAAAGGAAAAGCTTTTAGCTTCTTGCTGTTAGGTATAATGTTGGCTGTGGGTTTGTCATATATGTCCTTTATTATGTTGAGGTACTTGCCCTCTATACACATTTTGTTGAGTGTTTTTATCATGAATGGATGTTGAATTTTGTCAAATGCTTTTTCAGCATGTATGGAGATGATCATGTGGTTTTTGTCCTTCTCTCTGTTGATGATCTTTTGGATGATGTTGATGGATTTTCAAATGTTGTACCATCCTTGCATTCCTGGGTTGAATCCCACTTGATCATGATGGATGATCTTTTTGATGTATTTTTGAATTCGGTTTGCTAATATTTTGTTGAGTATTTTTGCATCTTTGTTCATCAGAGATATTGGTCTGTAATTTTTTTTTTGTGGTGTCTTTGCCTCGTTTGGGTATTAGAGTGATGTCGGCCTTGTAGAATGAGTTTGGGAGTATTCCCTCCTCTTCTACTTTTTGGAAAACTTTAAGGAGGATGGGTATTAGGTCTTCACTAAATGTTTGATAAAATTCAGCAGTGAAACCAGGTGGTCCAGGGGTTTTGTTCTTAGGTAGTTTTTTGATTACCAATTCAATTTCCTTGCTGTTAATTGGTCTATTCAGATTTTCTGTTTCTTCCTGGATCAGACTTGGAAGGTTGTATTTTTCTAGAAAGTTGTCCATTTCTTCTAGGTTATCCAGTTTGTTAGCATATAATTTTTCATAGTATTCTCTCATAATTCTTTGTATTTCTGTGGTATCTGTAGTGAATTTTCATTTCTCATTTCTGATTCTGTTTATGTGTGTAGACCCACTTTTTTTCTTGATAAGTCTGGCTAGGGGTTTATCTATTTTGTTTATTTTCTCAAAGAACCAGCTCCTGCTTTCATTGATTGTTTCTATTGTTTTATTCTTCTCAATTTTATTTATTTCTGCTTTAATCTTTATTATGTCCCTGCTTCTGCTGACTTTGGCCCTCATTTGTTCTTCTTTTTCTAGTTTCGTTAATTGTGAGTTTAGACTGTTCATTTGGGATTGTTCTTCTTTCCTGAGGTAGGCCTGTATTGCAATATACTTCCCTCTTAGCACGGCCTTCACTGCGTACCACAAATTTTACAGTGTTGAATTATTGTCATCATTTGTCTCCATATATTGCTTGATCTCTGTTTTTATTTGATCATTGCTCCATTGATTATTTAGGAGCATGTTATTAAGCCTCCATGTGTCTGTGGGCTTTTTCATTTTCTTTGAGTAATTTATTTCTAGTTTCATACCTTTGTAATCTGAGAAGCTGGTTGGTACAATTTCAATCTTTTTGAATTTACCGAGGCTCTTTTTGCGGCCTAGTATGTGATATATTCTTGAAAATGTTCCATGTGCACTTGAGAAGAATGTGTATCCTGTTGCTTTTGGATGGAGTGTTCTGTAGATATCCATTAAGTCCATCTGTTCTAATACGTTGTTCAGTGCCTCTGTCTCTTTATTTATTTTCTGTCTGGTTGATCTGTCCTTTGGAGTGAGTGGTGTGTTGAAGTCTCCTAACATGAATGCATTGCATCCTATTTCCCACTTTCATTCTGTTAATATTTGTTTCACAAATGTAGCTGATCCTGTGTTGGGTGCATAGATATTTATAATAGTTATGTCCTCTTGTTGGACTGACCCCATTATCATTATGTAATGTCCTTCTTTGTGTCTTGTGACTTTCTTGGTTTTGAAGTCTATTTTGTCTGATACAAGTACTGCAACTCCTACTTTTTTCTCCCTACTAGTTGCATGAAATATCTTTCTCCATCCCTTTACTTTCAATCTGTGTATGTCTTTGGGTTTGAAGTGAGTCTCTTGTAGTCAGCACATAAATGGGTCTTGTTTTTTTATCCATTCAGTGACTCTTCATCTTTTGACTGGTGCATTCAGACCATTTACATTTAGGGTGATTATCGATAGGTATGTACTTCTTGCCATTGCAGGGTTTAGATTTGTGGTTAACAAAGGTTCAAGGGTAATTCCCTTATTATCTAACAGTGTATTTCAACTCACTTCCTATGCTATTACAAACACAACCTAAAGTTTCTTTTCTTTTTCCTCCTTTTTCTTCCTCCTCCATTCTGTGTATGTTATGAATCATATTCTGTACTCTTTGTCTATCCCTTGGGTGACATCTATTTAGCCTTGGGAATACTTCCATCTATAGGAGTCCCTCCAAAATGCAATGTAGAGGTGGTTTGTGGGAGGTAAATTCTCTCAGCTTTTGCTTATCTGAAATTGTTTAATCCCTTCTTCAAATTTAAATGATAACCTTGCTGGGTAGCGTATTCTTGGTTCAAGGCCCTTCTGCTTTATTGCATTAAGTATATCATGCCACTCCCTTCTGGCCTGTAAGGTTTCTGTTGAGAAATCTGATGATAGCCTGATGGGTTTTCCTTTGTATGCGATGTTTTTTCTCTCTCTAGCTGCTTTTAAAAGTCTGTCTTTATCCTTGACCTTTGCCATTTTAATTATTGTATGTCTTGATATTGTCTTCCTTGGGTCCCTTGTATTGCGAGATCTGTGCATATCCATTGCTTAAGAGACTATCTCCTTCCCCAGATTGGATAAGTTTTCATCAATTACCTCCTCAGTGACACTTTCTATCCCTTTTTCTCTCTCTTCCTCTTATGTGAATATTGTTCCGTTTGGATTGGTCACACAGTTCTCTCAATATTCTTTCATTCTTAGAGATTCTTTTTACTCTGTGTCCCTTAGCTTCTTTGTATTCCTCTTCTCTAATTTCTATTCCATTTACTGTCTCTTCTACTACATCTAATCTGCTTTTCAGTCCCTCCATTGTATGTTTCATTTCAGATATGGAATTTCTTAATGAATGAATTTCCATCTGAAATTCGTTCCTGAGTTCTTGAATATTTTTCTGTAACTCCATAAGCATGTTTATGATTTTTATTTTTGAACTCTTTTTCAGGAAGATTGGTGAGTTCAGTTTCATTTGGCCCTTTTTCTGGGGTTTGTGAGATTTTGGTCTGAACCCTGTTCTTTGATGTTTCATATTTCTGTGTGGTGCCCTGTAGTGCCCAGAAGCTCCAGGCTCTGGAGCTGCTCAGCCCCTAGAGTGAGGTTGGGGGTCTTAGGGGCGTGGAGCTGGTTCCTTGGGGGAGGAAAGATCTGTTTCCTGATTCCCATCTGCTGCACCTGTCTCCAGTGTCAGGGCTGGTGGGCCGAGCACACAGGTGTAAGTCTCTGTGCTTTGCTTCTCTAGACGATGTAGGTGGAGCTTCCCTCTGACTGGCCTGACGCCAGGGCAGTGACTGCCGGTTTGCAAGCTTGTGCTGTCAGGCCTGGAGGAAGGCACAGCAGGCTATGAATCACAGTGGGGTCCTTGGAGCTGAGTAGGCAGCCAAGGGGATGGAGCGCCTGAAGCTCATCAAAGTTCCCAATCTGCTGGGCAGAGCGTGCCCAGACAACCTTGTCCCCCATCCCTTCTCCCGCGTAGCAAGCTCTGTGTAAACTCCACCCCTTCAGTAGCCCTCTCACTGCTAGGAAGCCTTTCAGACCGCCTGCCTTTCCCTTGCCCCAGAGTGGCTGGATGTGGATCCCATCCTGCACAAACAGCAGGAATCTGTCTCTCAAGCACTCCACCTGTCCCAGCTCCCCATCCTCCATAGCACCACACAGTGTAGGTTTCTGCTCACAAAGCAGATCTCCAGGGCTAGGTGTTCAGCCATCCCAGGCTTTCACCCCCTCCCCTCTCCGTTTCTCTTCCTCCTGCCGGTGAGGTTGGGTGGGGGAAGTGCCTGGGTCCTGCCAGATCAAGGCTTTGGTATGCTACCCTGTTTCATGAGGTCTGCTCTGTTCATGAGGTCTGTATGCAGTCTGGTGCACCCTTCTTTCCTGTTGCTGTTTTAGGGTTAGTTGTATTAACTATATTTTCGCACTATCTGTGGTTTTGGGAGGAGTTCTCTGTCTCACCTCCCACGCCGCCATCTTGCATCTGGGATTCCCACTGTTATATACCTTTTTAGGAAGGACTTTTGGAGTTTGAAGGTAGTGTGTCCAGGCTCCTGAAATTCTGCAAGTATTGTTGAAGGTGTGACTTGCTAAAGGGAGAATTGTACTTTTGGAAACTTGCTTAGGCAGTTCATAAGCAGTATCCATCAAAATACCTGTGATGCTAGGACCATGGTTTCACTTTTTGTGTCTAAGACATAGTTTTGTGTGATGTTAGAATTTTTGATAGTACATTAAAGGAATAAAAGGTGAATTTGTTTTTTGAAAAAAGCAAGTTTCAGAAAGTTGAAAGACCTGCCTATTTATTTGTTCACTGTCTGGCATGTTATTGCTTGGGTAAAAAAAAACTGTTTACTGCCCTGAACTTGTTCTCTTGTGTCTTTTGAGGTAAAGTTCATGTATTATCCTCTGAATATGCAATCATTCTCTTATTTGCAGCAGATTGTGTCATGAGCTACATTGTGGCTCAGTGGATTGTCTAACAGAAATCTTTATAAAAGTGTGGCACTTCCTTTGAATAAATAAATTCTATAAATTGTTTGAAATTTGATGTAACACTTCATCAGGGTTCCTGGTATACCACACTGCTTGGCAGCATGCAGGTTGAGATCTACCTTTAGAAGTACTAAGAGATTTAAGACTCAATCCTGTGGAATTTATGACTGTATCAGACAAGCAAGACATATGGTCATGAAAAGCTAACAGTGCCTAGGGTTACGGTCAGTTCGGTCGAAGGGTTCACATGAGAGAGGAATGTTTGGAAGAGTCAGGGAATTAGAGGCTTAAGCTGCATCTTGAAGAATGGGTGAATTGACTAGTGCTCCAAAGAGGGAAGCAATGGGAGGCTGGTGTTAGAATACAGGAGAAGATATGGGTATGGGAATGAATGTACAAGAGAGGCTTGGCTGGAATTCAGTGGCATAGTGCAGAGCCATGGGAAGTGGGATTGAATAAGTATGGTGAGCTGACATTTGGAGGCCTTTCAGGGAAGTCTCAGTCTGCTCCATGCCCTTCTTGTACATGGTCCTCTGCTCATACTGGCATGTTCCCTACAATCTCACTTCACCCTGGGTGTTGGGGCTACTTCCTGCCTCCTGGGCAGAAGGGTGAGCAATTTAACATGATGTAATGATTTTTCACTGATTTGTTTTTGAACCTTAATTATATTTGAACTTATATGGCTGAGGCCATTGGAAGATTTAGTTTAACACAAGTATAAATGAAGAGTTAGAGGTTTTTTGTCTTGGGCTGTTTAAATATTTGTACATTAAAGCCAAATCCTTAGTATTGATACAAGAGCTGGTGGATACAATGTGGGGGAAAATGTGCTTTCTGGAAAGCAAGATTATAAGAAATCAAGAGACAGTATGAAGTTAAAATTCCAAGCCCCAAGCATCATCTGCATAGCCCTGTCCCCCCTGCTTAGCCCAGTGCTCCTGAGATGGCCTTGTACACGTGTAGGCAGATACCCTCAGTTCCAGAATTCCCAAGGCAGCAGGAAGTCACAGAAATCATGCCAGTCACACAGGTAGGCAGCATTGTGGCATCCAGGGGGACAAACTTCCACATGGGGTAGGGAGAGCAATGGATTTTTCATCCAGGAGATTGCTGATCTTAGAGACCTCACTGGTTTAAGACTCTCCCATACACCTACAATTTCCACTCCTTCACCCCCCACCATTTTTCTTCAGACTAGGTTTATTTATTTGCTTTTGGTTTGGGCTGTGAACCAGGAGAGGTGAAATGAAAGAGGACTCTAGATAACTGCCTAGATTAATTTCTGTCCCTCTGGACTCATTTGTTGCCAAGATTTTAAGGGGCCCGATAGCTTACCATGGGTGCATGTTGTGTTGTTTTTGTTTAAAATAGGTCATGCACCCAGGAATGCAGTCAAACTATAATGGTGACTAAGTGCCGGAAAGCTGAGAGGGAGGGGGCCCAAGTGGAAAAATGAGCCTGAGGCAAGAGAAGGACGGCTGGGAAAATGGAAGTTCCACCAAGCCCACAGACCAGGTTAGAGATTCCTCTGTGCATTAACAGCCATGCGAGAGGTTTATTTACATGGCACTAATCATTTTGGGGGGGAGCACCCCCACTTTCCACCACTAACTGTTGGAGAAACAGCCAACCAGAGAGCATCTCAAGGGTGGGAACAAGGGTCCTTATTGAATTCCAAGGGGCACTTGCTCTGTCTTCTTAAGTACTTCTGTTGCCTTGTTCTTTTGACCCCCTTTGACTGGACTGTGACAGGTCCCCAGGGAGGGAGGGATACCTGTGTTCAGAGAAAGAAGATACTTTTAGTTTCTCCTGAGTTTTCAGGTACTGAAGCTAATAAGAATATAGATGAGATTTGGCCACCAGCTAGGAAAACTAACCATCAAAAATGATTGAAGGAACAAAAGGGATGAAAAGGCTGAGTTGTTAAAAAGCTGTTTTTAACGAAGTGGTATGATTTCTCAAGTCAAAGGCAAATGGAATGGGTTTTAAAAGTTGAGGTTTGATTTGAAGGACCAGAGCCGAGTATTTTGATTACGCTGTTCATTGTGGGAGAGGACGCCGCACCTGCTGTTTGGGAGCAGCTTCTAAAGTTCAACTTTGAAAGTTTCTCGCTGCTGTGATCAGGCCTCAGGGCAGTGCTTTGACCCTTAGTAAAGTGTCACCAAATGGCAGTTAAGTGACCAGGGAGATGAGAGAAGTGTCCTTATCCCAGCTCAGGAACTATGTAGGTGCTTTCCCCCTTGTTTCCTTTCTGCTATGATCCAGAAATTTCGGTTTCATCACCACCTAGTAGGCCTGACTCAAGAGTAGAGGTGAACTACAAATGATCTGTTACATCTGCGAGGGATTTGCAGGAAAGACTTGACAGAGACTCTAATCTTTTGTGTGTGTGTGCGTGTGTGTGAAGAGTTCAGTTCTTTCGTCTGTTCTGTTGACTGTCTTTCACTGTCCTCAGTCCTCTGTCCATCTGATAGTGCTGCTCTCCAGTAACAGGAAACCAGGGGACACATTCCCCCAGTGGACAGACTCAGTAATGTGTCTTAGCTTTGACATGTGTATGCCCAAATCCTAATCATTCAGCCTGAAAGAGGACTAGTGTTTAGTATTAAAAGAACAATTTCTAATAGTTGTAATTAACCTAGTTAGAAGAAAAATAAATGATTACTGGGTTAGCTTTAGTGATGACACCTTTAACGGATATTAACTATTACATATGCTTATGTAAAAATAATTGACCTTTTTTGTAGTGATGTGGTGTATGGCTTATACTGTACTTTGTTTTAGTTATTTTAAAAAAGCATCTGAAATACTATCCTAATTTCATAGGTGAAGAAATTGACAATTAGAGAAGTTAGGTAACCAGGGTTATATGATTAGTAAGAGGCAGAACTGGAGTTCAGATCCCAGTTTCCTAAGTCTGCCTTCTGTGCTTTTTTGGCAACCTCATTTAATCTAGTACTTAGTTAAAGATAAAAGACCTCACCATCAACAATTATGTGAAAAGAATATCTAAACACTCACTTCCTAAAGCACCGCCTATTTAGCTTTTCTGATATGTTGTTTATGTAGTCATAATTTTATGTAGTGTGTCCTCATCAATATCTTTATAAAATTGACTTAGTTTTAAAGTTACCATTGCTTGGTGTGGTCATTTCCAAAGTGTTTTGCAGCCCTCACAGTTGTGTCTTCTAGTGGCAATAATTCCATGGCATTAGTACACTGTTCTCCCTCCCAGATACACATTTGGGCTATTTCCAGATTTTCGCTCTAATATATAGCTGCCACTATAAATATCTTTGTAAGAAATATTTTTTTCTTTTGAATTATTTCTTTGTGATATACTGCCCAAAGTGGGAATGCTGGGGCAGAAGCTGTCATTTAACAACTTTTCTTGACAGAATTCCTTTCTGAAAGGCTGCATTAGTGCACTTCCAGCAATATATATCCAAACCTCTCTGTCAAACCAAAACTAGTGTCTGGTTTTTCCGCTTACTAGACCTGAGGTGCTACTTTAATAACTGTTTAAGGGGCACGTCTGTAAACTCTTATTGTTGTGGGTTGTTCCTAGTGTTTCATCATGTGATCCCTGTTTAACTGCACTTATCTGCAGCTGGATGTGGATGACAGGGTATCAGGACCAGGATGCTATCCTGATAGATTTTTATCAGTCCCCTAAAAGTCTTAGAGATAAAACTTATGTACCTATAGTATTGTTAATTTTCTCTTCTGGAAATCTAAAATTATTTCAGAATTTAAAAAATGCTTATTTTAAAAATGAGAAGAAAATCAAGGATATTCAGAAATAACTACCCTTATATGGCATTGGAAGTATAACTTGGTATAACCTCTTTTAGATGACACATTGGCAGTATTTACCAAAATAAAAAATACACAGTTTCCTTTGACTATGTCCCACTTCTAGTAATTTTTTTCCAGGTATATTCTCACACATAAAGAGAGGTATAAAGGTATTTATTGTGGCATTATTTATAGTAGCTAAAGTCTAGAAACCTTTTAATGTCAGTAAGTAGGTGACTGATGATTGAGTTGCACAATAGAATTCTATACAGCTGTTCAAGAGAATGAGATGAATCTAAATGTATTGCTATGTAGCGATTCCCAAGATATATTGTTAAGTGAAGAAAGCAATGAGTAGAATAGTAAAGTTATATTTTTAAAATTAAAAAGTGGGTATATGTACAGTTAATGATTCTGTAACATCTGACTACGGTGATAGACAGTGACCACACTGGAGGGGGTGAGGACTATGGGTGAATGTGGAACCACTGTGTTGTGTATGTGAAACCATCATAAGATTGTTTATCAATGGTACTTTAATAAAAAAAAGTGGGTATATGTATAAAGACACACACACCAATATATATGCATTTACAGTGTATATGTGGTTGTCTCAGGGAGAGTCTTGGCCAGGAGTGAGGAGAATGACTCATTTTTGCATTGTTAACCACTCATATTTGCATTTTTTAACCCCATGAATGTTATTTATTTGCCAAAATAATTATTCTATATAAGTAAATAAATGAGGCCAGGAGGGTAGAGTATCATTGATCTAGGGATGGATTAGGTATCTTCTCTTTCTGCCTGCCAAAACCATCCTTTCTAATCTGTATCTGTTAGAATCTTGAAAGTAGGACTTGCTGGTTGCGTCTTGGTACAGGGTGGTAAATGAAAAGGTGTAGTAGAGGCTGGAGGAAATGTGTCTTTCTTCTTTCCTTTACCACTGTATCCCAAGCAATATACCTTGTGCTGTTCAGAGGAGCAAGCCAAGGAGACATGGGAGGCATGGCGGTCTGAAATGGAATTTTCAAATTCTTGCCCACAATTTCAAAATTCTGTCCAAAGGTGTACTTTCAAAGGGGCTTTGAGCTCTTCTCCCTATTCCCTAGCGTTCCAACCTATTCCCAAACTATGCCATTCCTACTGCCGGTGTATTTGCTTATCTCTTACTATTCTAACTTTCCTATCCAGAAAGCACTGTTGACACTTGCCTCCAACATTTTTTAAATGAGAAATTTAAAGCATATAGAGAAGTTGAATGAATTTTACAATGAACACTTATATTCCCGCCATTTTACTCTATTTGTTTTATTGTGTATTTCAAAGTGAGTTGCATATTATTTTCAGTACACTTCACCCCTAAACACTTCAGCATGCATATGTATCATTGACTAGAGTATATTAATTTATGGTTCTTTTTTTAAGAAAAAAAAATATAGTGAAATACTCAAATCTTAAGTGTATCATTTGACAAATGCTTTTTTGACAAATGTTTACATACTTGTGTAACCCAAATCCCTCCATGATTTAGATACATAGTGTTGCCCCAGAAACTTTCTTCACGTTCCTTCCCAGTTAATCTCTGTCCCCCCTTCCTGTGGTAATCACTGTTCTGATTTTTTCACCATAGATTAGTTATCCTTCTTCTCAAACTTCATATAAATGGACTCATACAATATGAGCTCTTTTGTGTAAGGCTTCTTTAATTCAGCATAATGTTTTGAGATTCACCCACATTTTGGTGTGTATCAATAGTTCTTTCCTCTTTATTGCTGAGTAGTGTTTTGTTGTATGAATAGGATACTGTTAGGAATCCTATACTTGAAAGAAGCCTCAATTCCTAGTAGCTTCGTAAAGCAAAGTTAAACATGGAAAGTGTAAAGACAGATTTGTTTGTTTGAATTGCTTGCTGCTAATTATGTCTTCATTAAGTGTGTGAAAGTTCTTTGATATTGATATTGTCACCTTAAGATTTTGTTAAATAGCCAACACTTAAAAAATCATTTGGTGTGAGGTTTAGGGGTTAATTAATAGTGTCTACAGTTTTTTAAAGTTTTATATTATAAATTGTAGTATCTTTTTTTTATTAGTTTGAATGTTTTCAGGCCTGGAAATAAATCTTAAATAAATGAAAAAATATATATGGTATGTTTATTAATTCTCCTGTTGATAGATACCTGGGCTGTTTACAGCTTTTGGCTCTTATGACTAAAGTTCCTTTGAACATTCTTGTGCAAGTCTTTTTGTGGACATATGCTTTCATTTCTCTTGGGTAATTGTTAAGTCATAGAGTAGGTATATGTTTAGACTTGTAATAAACTGCCATACTTTTATGAAAAATTACCATTTTGTTTTCCCATCAAGAATGTAGGAGAGCTTCTTATTGGCCTTTAAAAATACATATGTACATATAAAGAGAGGATGTCTTCCTATTTTCTAGAGATAAGCCCTTTGTCAAATACACATTTTGTGAATATTTTCTCCCAGACTGTGGCTTGTGTATTCATTTTGATGAGCAGATACTTTTAATTTTGATCAAGCCTAATTTATCAGATTTATCTTTTACGTTATTGCTTTCTGTGTCTTAAGAAATCTTTGCCTACCCCCAAATTGCACAGATATTTTTATATATTTTCTTCTATCACTTCTACAGTTTTAGATTTTATGTTTAGGTCTATATATGATCTATTTTGAGTTAATTTTTCTGTATGGTGTGAGGTAGGAGTCAGGGTTAATTTTTTCCCGTTTGGGTCACCAGTCGTTCCAGCACACTTTGTCATCCTTTCTCCATTAGATTGCTTTGGCATCATTATAGACATTTTAAAGGACAGGCTGTTTTCCTTGGTTTTCTTGGTTTCCCTGCTATGGAGAAGAGTTACTCTTTTCTTGTTTTCTAATCCTTTCACTTATATCCAGTTATGTTCTAGATCTTCCTGAGCCCTGACTCATAAGCCCATGGAATTTCCTCTGATTGGCAATGAGTTGTAGTGACTGGATTATCTGTTCTGTCTGGACGCAGGATGGCCAGTGTCCCAGTGAAGGAGCGGGTGAAGGTGTCTCAGAATTGGAAGTTGGGGCGCTGCCGAGAGGGGATTCTGCTGAAGTGGAGATGCAGGTAAGTAAGCTTTTGACACTTTTAAAGCTGCTGGGAAGTAAAAAAATCTGGTTTTAGCTAGAGTGTAAATATGCCTGTCTTAGGTGGTATAGTGGTGATCCTTTAAACACCACAAAGGGGGCATCAGAGGGACAACTTTTTTTCACATTAAAAAAAAAGAAATACAAAAAGTACTTAATTTTAACAAACTGTATATTTTTAATTATAAAAATAATAAATGTTTATTGTAGAAATTTTTTAAAAAATAGAAAAGTTTAAGGAAGAAAAATAAAACTTACCTACATAATCCCACCATTCAGAGGTAACCATTGTTAACATACCTCATAAGAAGAAATAAGTGAAGTCTATATTTCACCCATCTTATTTTACTTTTTTTTTTAAAATCTTCTAGGGAGTGTATACCTTCACCCTTGGCTTCCTTTAGCCTGCTCCCCTATTTTATTAAAAAGGCAAAAATAGGATCTAAATGCTTGAATATATATGTTACAGGAGATAGAGCTTAGAAAAAGTGCTAGGAAATTTAGACAATGGATTTGGCACTGCTAATGCCACAGATTCTATGCTTCCCTGATGCTAAGTTATTTCATAGTTATTATTTGACTCCCTACCAAAGAAGTGCTCCTTGTTGATAGGGTGGGATGGATGGGGAGCATCGTGTTTCCTCACTGCACATTGACCTGTACCTGTGCTGATAGATACAGACAAGCCTTTTCATCTGATGACCCTTTCTCTCTTCTTGTGTTCAGTTTCTTCTGGTTTCACTGACATCTGTTGCTGTGAACTATGTGGAGGTAGTGGTGGTGGTGATAGTGAAGAAACTACAGGGGATAAAGGTGGATTTTTATGATGAAGAGTGTTACCCACTGCATCTCATTTCTGCCTTTTAATACCAGAAAGTACAGTTTATTTCTCTATCAAGGTTTTGTCCCTGACGTCTTTTTGGGCTGGTTTCAAGCAGTTTGGCAAATAAACAGGCAAAACGGTTACCAGGCTGCCCTGGGATTTGCCACTGTTCACCTGGCATGAACCTGGTTTCTTGTCCTAGGCAAATGGCTGTTTACCAGATGGCTCAAAACACATGAATTCCAACCCCTTCTGTTTGCTGCCCACTTGAGTGTGCCACAGACTTGTGCACGGGGTTGTTGAAGAGGAATGTGCATGAGTAGCGTGTGGGCATCTAGACACACTCTACACGTACCATATAATATATGCACACACTTGTAAAAACCTCATGAACAGAAATGCAGTTACTACAAAGTCCAAGCTGCATTTAATGGCCTGCCAAGTCAATTTGCAGAACTTTTCCACATTCCCATGACGCTTGTATTAGGGAGTCTGGGAAGAAACAGCCCAGTTTGCCCAGACAGGCTTGGCAGTGGGAGGTGGTGTCTCTGTAAATGAGGATGAATCAGCTGTCCCTATGCTTTGCTTAGGACCCAGTAGCTCCAGGACCCCAAGGTAGAATAGGACAGGCTGCTAGAATGTCTGCTTTGGAAACTGGGCTTAATTGCTACCAGCGAGTCTGGTGTTTGACAGAGTCCTCTTTTTTCTTTTTTCTTAAGGCTCACTCCATGCCATGGGGCTGGCATGTGGCTTCTAACCCCTTCTTCCTCCTGCCAGATTGTAGAGGGAATCTTTACCTATTTGTGGACTTCTTTAATCAGCTGCCGATGAGAGCTGACTATTTCTCTGAGGCCCCTGAGCTGTAGTAGGCTGCTGTGGGGCCGTGTTTCTTCATCGCCGCCTTCACCCTCCATTACCGAAACGTAGCCATCCCTGTGAGGATCTAGGTATCTAACCCGTGCATTAGAGTCTTTTCCCAAATGGCTTTATTCCTTTCACTTAAAAATGGCCTCTTTGCTATACAGTACAAGCGAATGAGGCTTCTCAGGGCTCATTCTTCCCTCCATCACACCCAAACTCATCTATTGGGGAAGAGGTCTTGGAACTTCAAAACTTACCACTTGCCACTTCAAATCAGTGAGGATGCAGGGTGAAAGAAAATAACTTCATCTGAGTGGAAGGTTTCTCTTCTTTTTGACCCTTTCTGCCCCCAATCATTGAATTTGCTAAGCCCCGCCTACCCACAAGTCTGGTTGCCAGTAATTCAAGTCTTAAGCATTCTTCAATCAAAAGTGATATTTAATTGGTCTTTTAATTCTAACTCTCTTTTAGAAAGTCCAGTCACCGCAAAGCTCAGTCACTCTAGTTTTCTGAGGGTAGTCTAGGGGAGTGAGGTATATATAGATTAAATCTTGCAGCTTATCCTTGCTAAATTGGAGATTGGTCAGCCTCTCCAAAGATTGGAGTTGAGTTTTCATGCTGTATCTTGATGAGCCTTACATTTTCTTTTCCATCTCTGCAGTCAGATGCCCTGGATGCAGCTAGAGGGTGATTCTCTGTACGTATCCCAGGCTAATTTCATCCTGGCCTATCAGTTCCGCCCAGATGGTGCCAGCTTGAACCGTCGGCCCCTGGGAGTCTTTGCTGGGCATGATGAGGATGTTTGCCACTTTGTGCTGGCCAACTCGCATATCATCAGTGCAGGAGGGTAAGTGCTGCAGGGTCTCCTTCCACCCTCTTCCTCAGTACTCTGCAGGGACCTGCCTACCTCTGGCTTTTCTGTCTCAGCTGTAAGGGAATGAGGAGGGAGACCAGAAGAAGAAGTGTTTTTTTTTCCAATTGAAGCAGAGAGATTTACCAAAAGCACTTAATAGAGTTAGCTGAAGAAGGAAAACAGGAGAGCCTTTAATGAAAAGTGAAGCTGGTTTTGATACTCTCAAAGGGGCAATTTGTTTTATCTCTCAGCTCTCTTCAGCCCCAAATGTATTGAGGAAGTAAAGGTATCTAGAAGCTCAGCACCTTATTGCCTGAATTGCCTAATGCTTAGCAAATTTGAATGTCTTTGGAGACAGACATCTGTAGACTTGTTCTCTCCCTACAGAGAGAATAATTGGCTGCTGGGGATGGGTTCCTTATTTCTCTCCTAGAGATGGGAAGATTGGCATTCATAAGATTCATAGCACCTTCACTGTCAAGTACTCGGCTCATGAACAGGAGGTGAACTGTGTGGATTGCAAAGGGGGCATCATTGTGAGTGGCTCCAGGGACAGGACTGCCAAGGTGAGGTGGTTCCCCGTTACATATGGTTATTCCTTCCAGTCTATAGAGGGGGTGGGGTGGGAGAGGGTGGATGGGGCCTTGAGTCTCAGGATTGGCTGAGAGCATTGGTGGGGGCAGGAGGGGAAAAACACAATAAAGGACTCACTTATGTGCTCTGGCATGAAGCTTGCCATGCCAGGCGGTGTCCCTGCCAGCTGGCCTGGGAAAGGAGTGGACAGTGGCTGGGACACTTGCCACTCACTTGAAATGTGGCGTGAACTCAAAAACAGAGGGCCTGGCCAACTTTTCCTCCCTGAGCTGAGTTTCCTCAAGTTTGTGGGTTGAGTTCTGACCCCAATATTTTATTTTAAAATCTCCTTCCTTTTGCTTGCTCTCTGTTTAGGGAGGTTAATTTTTCACCACCTTGTTATTAAGCAATCAGGCTGATAATTAAAATGTGTTTTTACTGCTTCTCTGGAGAGTGATGTGGTCAGTAAGCAGTAGAAAGATGACAAAAAACGGGCGTTGTTTGTTGCCTCATTGCCTGATTGCCTTGTTTACAGTCAGAGATCTGCCAGGGCATAACAGAATGAGGCTGATAAGTACCTGACCTCTACTTTATGGATTCAGCTTGTTCACGTCTTGGTCAAACAGGCTCCCACCTGTGAGACAGAGGAGAATTCTTTCTTCATCCCCGTGTCCAGCAGCCATAGCCAAGGCCTGAAAACACCTGGTTCTCAGCTATGGGAACTTTGCTGATGATTCAGCCGATGGTGCAGGAGGCCCAGTAGTATTTTGCTTGTCTGTTTCTCAGCATCTGGAGACTTCATAGTGCTAACAGGAGCGAAATGCTTGTCTGTGTCAGCAAGTGGACCTCTAAGACACATAGGGAGGGGGCTCAGCGGGCAGAAGTTGCATCTTTTACTCACTAACTTTTCTAACCCTGTGTACCCTCTGGTGACCACTCCTTCATGTAAAAATGTCACCAATATATGTAAAGAAGGACTAAACATGTTTCTATTTATAGAAGTTTGCTATTTTCTTCCTTACACTTTGTGCTTTGTCCGAGAGACATGTATATCAACCCAGGGAGCCTGAGAGAAGTCCAGATCTTTTGACTGACATGGACACTGGGCTTTGTATTACCTGCCTTCCAATCCCCCAATCCCCCCTTCTTACTTTGGTTTCTGATTGGTTACTGTTGTGCCATTCCTTGCAAAGAGACTGGCCTTAACTTGCTCTACAGCTCAGAAGCCAGTCAGCATAGAAAGCTTTTGAGACCTGTTGACCCAGATATTCCCATCTCATTCTGGCCTCTTTTTGACATGGCTTCAAGCTTCCCCTAGCTCTTCCTTTTCAGTGACATCTCTTTCTGCTGTCCTATTCTCTGTGGTCTGACATCCAGAGCAGTATAAAGCTAAGCTTTATGACCACAGGTATAAAGGGGTATTGACTGCTTACGGTAGAAAAATGATAGCAGTTTTATTTGGGATATTGGGTTAATTCTGTGTTCAAGTGCCAACTCAGCCCTATTTAGTGGGTTAGCTTTTTTTCCAGGCATTAAAGTAGTACTTGCTAATTCTGAAATTGTCAGTGCAGTACATCCTATTCCTTTTAGGTCAGTAACAGAATTTTCCCCCAGTTCTTCAAATTCAGAAGACTTGTCAGCAGTTTTGGGGCTCCCCAGTGCCAGCTCGTCTTTAATGGCTTTCTGGGTGCTCCTTCTGTTCCTTTATCTTTGTTATCTTTGCATTTAGCCACCTTCGTCTTCCTGGCCCATTTCCACATTACCACAGCTAGTCTTTTTTTTTTTAATTCTCAAAATAGAAACAAAAGCCTATATTTATAGTCACCATTTGCTGGGATTTTGCTTTTCATTTATTTATTTATTAAGGTATCATTGATATACACTCTTACGAAGGTTTCACAAGAAAAACAATGTACCACAGCTAGTCTTTTATAACTGACTCTCCATGTCTTTTTGGTGGCATCTGCAATCCTACAGCTGTTTCTCCAGGCGTCTAATATACCTGAACTGAAGTAAGAACTTAGACATGTTTGCCTGTAAACATCTGTAGCCTGTTTGTTGGAAGTGCTGTGTTTTAGGAAAGAGATTTGTTTTACTGGGGTGAAGGGAACTTAAATATTTTCTTCCTTCCAGAAGAGAGAGTTCTCTTCCTTCCCCTCCCCCGACCTAGTTTCAAATTTACTATGACTTAGCTTGGATTGCCTCTCAGGCTTTAGTGGGGCTGAGATGTGATAGGACAGTAGCGTATGTTCTTGGTGGGCCTAGATTGGTACTGACCATTTCTTCATCACCTCCTTTATTTCTTTATTCTTTCATTCTTACAAGTGCCTACTGTATGTGAGGCTTTAGTGCACAAAGCAATTCAAAGGTAAGGAAGATATAGACTCTCTCCTCAAGGGGAGCTGAGACATGTGTGCACCAGCTAGGAAGCTGATCAGAAGTGGCCAGGACTGGGAAATCTAAGGCTCAGGGAAAAGGCCAGAAAGTTCTGAGGTTGGAGAGATCACAGCTGGCTTAGAATAGGAGACTTTATGAATGAGGGAACACTTGAACTTGTTTTTTCTTCTTTTAGTTATTTTTCAATGCATAGATTTGCTTGTTTGTTCTGTGATAGTATAGAATGTAACCAGGCACAGTGCTAAGCATGTTACATTATAGTCACACCTTGTTTTATTGCACTTCACTTTGTTGTGCTTTACAGAGATTGAGGTTTTTTACAAGTTGAAGGTTTGTGGTAATCCTGTGTTGAGCAAGTCTATCGGTTACATTTTTCCAACAGCATTTGCTCACTTTGTGTCTCTGTGTCACATTTTGGTAATTCTCACAGAATTTTCAAACTTTTTCATTATTTTTTATATTTGTTATGGAGATCTGTGATCAGTGATCTTTGATGTTACTCTTGTAATTGTTTTTGGGTATAAGGAGCAAACTTAATCAACAAATGTATGTGTTCTGACTGCTCCACAGACCATCCGTTCCCCATCTGTCTCCCTCTCCTCAGGCCTCCCTATTCCCTGAGACACGACAGTGTTGAAATTAGGCCATTTAATAACCCTATAGTGGCCTCTAAGTGTCCGAGTGAAAGGAAGAACCACACGTCTCTCATTTTAAACCAAAAGTTCAAAATGATTGAGCTTAGTGAGGAAGGCTTGTCAGAATTCAAGATGGGCTGAATGCTGGGCCTCTTGTGCCAAACTGTTAGCCTGCAGGGGTTGTGACCACAGAGGAAAAGTTCTTGAAGGAAATTAAAAATGTTACTCCAGTGAACACACAAATGATGAGAAAGTGAAACAGCCTTATTGCTGATATGGAGGAAGTTTTAATGGTCAGAATAGGAGATCAGTCAGCCACAACATTCCCTTAAGCCAAAGCCTAATCCAGAGCCAGGCCCTCTCTTCAATTCTGTGAAGGCTGAGAAGATAAAGAAGTTGCAGAAGAAAAGTTTGAAGCTAGCCAAGGTTGGTTCATGAGGCTTAAGGAAAGAAGCTGTCTCTAGAACATCAAAGTGCAGGTGAAGCAGCAAGTGCTACTGTAGAAGCTGCAGCAGGTTATCCAGAAGATCTAGCTAAGATAATGAATGAAGGTGGCTACACTAAACAGCAGATTTTCAATGTAGGTGAAACATTCTTTTGGAAGAAGATGCCATCTAGAACTTTCATACCTAGAGAAGTCAATGTCTGGCTTCAAAGGTTCAAAGGACAGGCTGACTCTCTTGCTAGGGGCTAATGCAGCTGGTGACGTTAAGTTGAAGCCAATCAATGCTCATTTACCATTCTGAAAATCCTAGGGCTCTTAAGAATTATGCTAAATCTACTCCACCTGTGCTCTATAAATGGACCAGCAAAGCTTGGATGATGGCACATCTGTTTACAACATGGTTTACTGAATATTTGAGGCCTACTGTGGAGACCTTCTGCTCAGAAAAAAAAGATTCCTTTCAAAATATTATTGCTCATTGACTGTGCACCTGGTCACCTAAGACCTCTGATGGAGATGGACAGTGAGGTTAATATTGCTTTCATGCCTGCTAACACAGCATCCATTTTACAGACATGCATCAAGGAGCCATTTCAACTTTCAAGTCTTACTAAGAGATACATTTCATACTATAGCTGCCATAGATAGGGATTTCTCTGAAGGATCTGGGCAAAGTAAATTGAAAACTTTCTAGAAAGGATTCACCATTCTAGATGCCATGAGAACATTTGTGATTTGTGGGAAGAGGTCAAACTACCAACATTAACAGGAGTTTGGAAGAAGTTGATTCCAACCTTCATGGATGACTTTGAGGGGTTCAAGATTTCAGTGGAGGAAGTAGCTGTGGATGTGGTGGGAAAAGCCAGAGAACTAGAATTAGAAGTGGAGCCTGAAGATGTGGCTGAATTGCTGCAATCACATGATAAAACTTTAATGGATGAGGAGTTGGTTCTTGTGGATGAACAAAGAAACTGGTTTCTTGAGAAAGAATGTACTCCTGGTGAAGATGCTGTGAAGACTGTTGAAATGACAACGGATTGAAAATATTACATCAACCTAGTTGATAAAGCAGCAGCAAGGTTTGGGAGGACTGACTCCAGTCTTGAAAGAAATTCTGCTGTGGGTAAAATGCTGTCAAACAGCATCACATGCTACAGATAAATCATTTGTGAACAGAAGAGTCAGTTGTAGCAAACTTCATCATTGTCTTATTATAGGAAACTGCCACCGCCACCCAGCCTTCAGCAACCACCGCCCTGATCAGTCAGTAGCCATCAACATCGAGGCAAGACCCTCTACCAGCAAAAGATTACAGCTCACTGACAGCTCAGAGGATGCTTAGCACTTTTTAGCAATAAAATCTTTTAAATTAACGTATGTACATTGTTTTTTCAGACATCATGCTACTGCACAGATAGTAGGCTATAATATATTGTAGACATAACTTTTATATGCACTGGGAAACCAAAACTTCATTTGGCTCTCTTTGTTGCGCTGTTTGCTGTGTTGGGGTGGTCTGGCACTGAACCTGCTGCATCTCCGAGGTGTGTTTGTCTGCATTTTCTCATTTTATCCTTTAGGATAGTTCTCCCCCCCACATAATTATGCTCATACTATGTTTTAGATACCTGATATGCCCTGCTGTATCTGCTTTATTTTATGAGGTTTTCCATTATTATTATAGATCATTTGTGTCATCTTTAATGGTTTCACAATGGACTTACCATAATTTAATTACTATTTTTCCTGCTGGGTGTTCCTGTCCAGTTTTTCTCCTATAATAATAAGAATCAGCATAACCGAGGGCCTTGTGCCTGCCAAATGCTGTGCTGCTTAGGTGCTTTATACATAGCTTAACTTTTCCCCCCAGCAACCCTGAAAGGTAGGTATTATTTCCCATTTTACTCATGAGGAAACAGACTAAGAAGTTACAAAGCATCCCTAAGATCAGAGATAATAAGTAACTAGGGTTGAAACCCAGATTTGTCTGATACCAAAACCCACATGTGCTCTTTCTGTAACTGCAGGCTGCAGGGAATATGTTTACCATTTAGGTTTTTCTCTGTTTTAGGATTATTTTCTTTGGATAGAGTCTCAGCAATAGAATTACTGAGTGTAAGGATTTGCTTGTTTTAAGGGTCTTGCTACATATCTCCAACTGCTTGTCTCCTCCTACTGAGTTACATCTTCTCCAGGGATGGGTCAGTTTTGGATTTGACAGCTGAGGGTGAAGATATGATCACATATTGTTGTCAACTCCTGTCCTTAGGCATCATGATACTTATGTTTCTGGTGGATGGTGGGCTGCTGGGGCAGGCCAGCGGGGCCACTTTCCCAAGAACATGCTCAGAATTGGCAGCATACATCTGGAGCCACTCCTAGAGACCAGGGACCTTCTTCTGTGGCTTGTACAATCTAAGACTCCACCAGCTCTTTCGTGGAAAGCATTAGTAAATTTAGGGCTGGGGCTGTCCCCATAGATTTTGTAATTAGAGTCCTTATTCCTCCCCTACGCTGCCCTCCCTGTTGCCAAGCAAGACCCTGCCTCCTAGGGTTTGAATCAGGGAGAAGGCAGACTCTTCCAAGCTGGGGCTGTCTGAAAGAGGACATTAGAAGTGCATCTAGCTACTGCCGAAACGGCCTGCCTGTAGATCCAGAAGAGCAGGCCGGAATGGTGGCACTGAAGGAAAGCTGTGGTATTTATCTTTGTTTTCTACCCTTCCTTGTTCAGGATCTTCTTGTTAAACTTTTTTTCTTCTCCCTATGTTGGGAAAAGTAACTCATACCCTCCTGCCGCCTTGATACACACATAAAAATTTAAAACACTTTCTCCTTTTATAGGGAAAATGTATCATGTGACCCTAAGAAAGCAGGACCACCCCTATATCCATCACCTACCCTTAAACTCAAAGAATGTTTCCTGAAAGCTCTTCCATCTAAGGTCCTGACTGACTTGGGTGTGTTCCCCTTATAGCACCGCAGGGACCTTGAAAGGTCATTGATTCAGCTGGCTGCCTTAGGATTCCTCCTTGGCTGCTGTCTGGGGACAGCCGTGTACATCTGAGGTTTCTTTTCTGTTTGGTTAGAGGCTTATTTCCCTGAGTGTGTCATCTGGGGTAGGGTGAGGTGAGGGGGCCCATGCTTAATGGGAGATTTCTAAATGCACCGGCCGCTGAGAGGGCTCTCTGAGTGTTGATTAGAGTTAAGCCCAGAGTGGCTGCTAATGTACATTCCTGACTGATAGGGACCAGATAATGTGCTCTGAGCAATATTTTTAACCTGTAGGAGATATGGAAGCTTAAAAGAGTTAAGCTTTTCTGCTACTTTTGGTGGCACTAGGTGCTAAATTCCCTGCTGACATGAATAGTATTGGATCCTGGGCATTATCAACAAACAAACAAGAACACACCACCTTCCTTCTTTGAAGTTTCTTCTTCTTCCATTCTTCCCTTCCCTTGCATCTTTCTTTTTACTCCTCCCTCTAATTCAATTTCTGTCCTCCCATACTGTGCCTCAATCTTCCTCCTGCCTCTCCAAAGTACAATCTTGGTGAGAGATCAGAGAAAGGAAAATCCACAAACACAAGGAGGTTGTTAAGAGAGGTGAGCCCCAGCTCCTCCCTCTTCTCCTCAAGTCTCAGCTGAGGATTGTGGACCTTCTAATTTCCTGGTATAAAATTGACTGGTAAATAAGGCTATCTGGTGGAAGTTAAGGAGGGAGCCAGAGTCTGTTTGGGTGGTAGGCTAGCCAGAAGCTGGAGAGGCTCCTCTGTTACATGGTGAGGTTTGCGTATGCAGGACAGAAAGGATTCTCCATTTCCCCACCTCCTCCTAAGAGACAGTCACCCTTACCTGGTGCATCTTCGCTCTGCCCCATCCCGATCCAAGACAATGCCAACGAGAGCATCTCCTCTCCTGTTTCCAGGTATGGCCTTTGGCCACAGGCCGGCTGGGGCAGTGCTTACACACCATCCAGACTGAAGACCGAGTCTGGTCCATTGCTATCAGCCCATTACTCAGGTAAGGGAGACATTTTTGGATGTTTTTGTCCCATATAACAATGCTTTTGTTTTAGGAAGTGAGGTGGGCTAGAAAATCTTCCACCTGTGTATTCTAGGTTCCTTTGAGCCACTCTCCTGGAGATTTGGAAAATCCTCCAGAGGCTTAAGATCTGTGGCTCACTTCATATATTCATGGGGTGGAGAAAACCTTCTAGGGGCTAACTTCCTAAGCATCTAACCCCAGAAGTGGGAAGGAGAAGACATTATGTTAGAATGTAAAGAGTCCAGCTGTTACAAGCTCTTCTTGAGCAGATGCCCTCCAGGGTTGCTTCTAAAGCAGAGGCCTCTCAGCACCCCTGGGAGGTGAGGGCACGAGCCAGCCTGCTTTCACAACTCCCATCTGTGGTTTGTTCCACTTGGAAAATGTCTTCTTGAGTAGCCCTTAGAGAGTTGACTCCATCAGGAGAGGCTCAGGGCCTATGTCCAGCTGGGCCCTCATCCAAAACATGTATGTGGAGTAGATTCATTGACAGTTGTAGCAGAAGTGCCAAATTTTTGATGGTGGCTTTGCCTGTCCTTTGTCCTGACTGATATTTCATTAGCTTTACCTGTGAATGAGTGAGGTTTGCATTCTGACTTCTGCTTTCTAGGCTGTCTTGAACCAAGACAGAGCCTCTCTCCTCCCCAGTGAGTACATAGGCTCTCTGCTCTGCACCTGTCCTGTCAGAGTGCTTACCTAGGGTCTTCCCCCACTGCCTTCACCCCACAGTCCCCACCCACATGATCACTGGGAAAGCTGTAGGGCTGCTATCCTCCAGTGCTGGATTTAAGTGAGTCACCTGTTTTATGAGAGAGCTGATTCCCTCTTTGCTCAGCCCCCTTCAGCCTCCTTCTCCTCACCCCATGGAGCCTGTGCCCCTCCTCCTGTCCTCTTCCACAACTCCCTTTCAAATTTTTTTCTTCCTAAAGAATTAGAGCCGATTAGCCACGTCATTAATTCTTCAATTTGACGGCTGATATAGCAGGACCTGAAACACATTGCTGACCCCAGAGAATGGAGACCCCATTCCTTAGCATACTGACGATGGGAGAAGTTAATTAAAATTCCACAGAGCGGAGGTGTCGGCTAACCTATAAACCTGTCGCTGTTCAGAACAAATCATCCTAGGAATCCTAGGAAAGAGGGAAGGAAAGACCAGCAGGGAGTAGAGAGGCCTAAGTGTGTGGGAGCGGAGGTGGAAAATGGAGCCATCGAGCTTTGTCCCCGTCTCAGTTGCCCCTTTTAGAACCAGTTAGCCAGTCTTGGGGGCCTGTGGGTTGGATATGTGTAAGTATTGAAGGAAGGCAGGGCAGTCTGTGGGAAGGGACAAGTATGTCTTGGTGGTGACCTGTGGACTTCCGCTGGCTTCAGGAGACCAGGGTGGGCTAGGGTGGGGTCAATGGTAGAGGGAAGCTCTTCAGAGCTAGAGATTTAGGCCAAAGAACACAGGCCCTGCTAGCGCCCCCATCCCTGTGTTCCTTTACTTCAGCCACCAGCTCTGGAATTTGTTAGGCTATCTCTTAACAGAATTGAGCATGGCAGCTGTTGAAGATGTGGCAACAAAAGAGGTTGAGGACATTAAGAACCATTTTGGATCACAATAAATGGGGTTTTTTTGGGGGGGCCACAACTTGGAGACTGGCTTTGAGGAAGGACCTAATTTTTTTTTACTAGTACTAGTACTGTTCTATGACAGCCACTGTACTGGCAGCTAACTTTTAGTTGTCATTTGCTCTGTGCCAGACCTGCTAAGTCCTTGATGTGCCTCATCATTGATGAAAACCTGGTCTTGTGTTTTCTTCACATTCTCCTTCAGAATCTTCTTGTCTTGTCTCTTGCCTGGCCCTGGGAAGTTTCAGTCACCCTTCAGCTCCTGCTCACAATTATCTGAGATGACCTTTTCCCTAACTCCACAGATGGTGTGGTGTCTTGGACTCTTTTTAATAGTAGTTCACATTTGGGATTTTTTACATCAGATGACCATGGTATATGCTGATATTGTCTCTGCCCCTTTTTCTCTTGCCCCAGAATACACTGGGATAGGGACCTCTTCATCTCGTTATTAGATTCATTTCTTTGTCCATTAATTTAAACCTTTCAGTAAGCTCACCCATTTTCCCAGTCTGGGAGACATTGCCTCTCGGGATCTGTTCTGGAAGACTGGGGCTCTATTTGCCACCAGTTAGCAGGCGGCCTCAGGTAGGTCATCCCCTTCTCTAAGTCTCAGTTTCTGTGAATACTGTTTCCCTTATAGACCTTATGAGATTATTGTGAAGATGACCCTGAATAATTAATTAGAAAATAATTCTGTAAAGCTGAAAGGCCTATAATGTGCCAACCAGACTCTTTCCTCTCTGGCATAGCATTTATTTCATGACGTTAGCTGTCCTCATACGTCCGCCTTGCTGGGCTCCTGGCCCCCGCAGAGTCATGCTGCTCCCCTGCAGTCCTCTTGAGGTGGTGACTCAGCAGGAATCTCTTTCCTCCCCTTTCCCCTGTAGTGTTCCTGCCCTTGATGGCTGCCTTCTGCCCCCTTCCTGCTGCCTTCCCTGCTGAGTATGGTTGTCGTGTCACTAATGTGATGTGCCCATGAAGAATATGCAGAGAGGTGGGCGGCAGCTGTCTTCCAGGCCAGGTCCTCCTGGCCTACCTGAGACGTCTCACTCTCCCGCTGCTCCCTCACACAGAAGGAAGCTGGGCAGTTGGGAGACCTGGCACATCTCTTTTCTCAATCTCTTTCTTCTATTGAAAATCATTTGTCGGAGCTATTCATCATATTTATCTTTGAGGTGGGCTTTTCTGTCTTTCTTTCATATGTGTGTACTTAAGACACTTGTATTATGAAACATGAAACCTCAAGCCCCAGGCTTAATTTGAGGTGCTTATGGCTGGGAGAAAGCAGGTATTCTGTCCTATGTTCAAAGGTCACCTTTCCTTCCTTCCATGACCTTGAATTCTTGATTTGTAACCCATCGTGGAGGATGGTCTCTCATGCTGGCTATGTGTTTAGGGCCGTGATAGGCACTCAGAAACACAGAAGGAAAACTAGTGCTCTCCACAGGAACTGGTGGGCAAGGACCATTTCCTCTCCATCCTGTCCATCTTCTTGTCCCGACACCAATAATCCCGTTTTTAAGATTCATGACTTAGAGATGAAGCCCTCTTCCTCCCTCTTCCTGGGAGGCCCAGCCTGGAGCTGTTTGATGAGCGAAGGAAGGCAGGCTGAGATGGAGTAGAAGCGAGGTGCTGGAGGTGTGCAGTGGGGCGCAAGGCATATGTCTGGGTGTGATTGTGGGGCAGAAATACGTTCAACTCAGTTGGCCTCAGAGATGTAACCTTGTGAGGTCACATTGGATTCTGAGCACTTTTCCATGAGTAACACGGAAAAGCAGAGTTTTAAAAATGTGCAAGTCATTTTATGCCATTTAGAAATTATAAATACTCAAGAGTGAGGAAATGCAGAGCTGTTAAAGACTCAATCTCAATCTCTTCCTTTTTTGCTGCCTTTCCTCCTTATTCCATGTACTGACCACGCCCTTGCTATGTGGCATCCCCCCAAGGGTCTTATCCAGCAGTGGGGATAAGAGGGCACGTAACTGTAACGGTTGCCAGACAATGGTAAGTGCCTGAAACTGGGCTGTCTCTGGTGGAGGGGAGGGGGTGCCACCCTGTCCTGGCAGAAGAAGTTGAGGCTCAGGTCCATGTGAGTGGGGCAGAAGGGCAGCAGCTGGTTCTGGGGTCTCTAGCCTATTGCCGCATACTGTGGTGCTGAGGGAGGGTCACAAGGCCGGCCATGGGCCACTGCTGTGCCTCATCCACCAGTGTCTTGGACAGTAGCCATGGCCTAGTGGGACTGGGAAGCATTCTCTCTTCCTGGAGGCCGGAGAGCCACAGAGAGGAGGGGAGAAGGGCAGTATGCAGTGGTGACCTGGGCTCCCTCTGGCAGCTGACAATGCTTGTACCACCCAGGAGGGGGAATGCTCAGAGTCCTTCAGTCTGCAAGGCCCTCTCCGAGCCAGCTATGGGCCCTGGTGGTGAAATGAATCTGTAGACCCACTTGCCCTGCTTGCTTGGAAGGGGAAGAGAGAGGAGCCCAAGCCCACAGCTACTCCTTTCTCTGCAGGACCATATTTATTGCCTCCAAGAAAAAGGAGATGCCCAGCAGAATCCTTTCCCCATCTCTGAGCAACAACACTTGCTATCAGGCGAGGGAATGTGGTCAGGAAGGCTTCCCAGGACACTTGGGTTTTAATCCCTTCTCTCTTGTTTCTGTCATTAGGGAAATATATGAGTGGTATAGGTGTAGAAACTTGACTTAGCTGTGCTATTAAATGTACAATATAATTTTGTGTAACTTTGCTCACTGTGGTGGCCTGTTTGTTTTTGGCGGGATTAGTCCAAGTCTGTATGAAATGTACCGATTCAAATTTGTAAAGTGAGTTGTAGCCTCTGGGGGGTTTTGAGGGAACAGCTGCCCCTTCTTGCTTCATTTCTCACAGAGGTGAGGGAGAGTCTGGAAGGAAAGAAATCCCTGTGTACTGTTTGGTAAGGGAGTGGGTCTCTGGGGAGAGCAGGACGTTTGTTCCAGTGGCTACAGGGTATATTGTGTGTTGTGTGTGTGGTAGACGCATATTCATCAGCTTGTTGAAATACACCTTTCTTCAATGAAAGGTAATTGCATCTGGAGTCTGCTTGGACAGAGAGGTTTGAAAGATTGGAAAAGGAGGCAGCCAACTTTCAGTTTGGATTCTTTTGGCTCCCCGTGGTTTAGCAATGCTCTGGCCCTGGGCTTCATAACTTTCTCAGTGCTTTTAGGGAAAGATGAATCAGAAGTAAAGATTGTGCCTCTAAGTTTTCCTTTTTCAGGCTGGCGTTGAGAGCCAGCCTTGAGGAGGATTCCTGACCTTCATAACCTGAAGAAAGACTCTGAGAGATGGCTGTGTGCTTCACATTGTGGCTGGTCCTACCACTGGCTTAGCCCATAGCCAACTCAAAGATCTCTCTGATGTCCCTTTCCAGGGTCAGGGCAGAAGGAAGCTCCCTCTGGGGCCTGTCTAGAGAAAGGAGACCTTCCCTAGTCAAGAAGTGGCTTGATGTCCCCCTTTGCCAGGCTACAGAGCACATGGGAGGGAGCCTTCTATATGTGGTGCCCCTGGATGAGACACTCAGAGGTACAAGGACACTGTGGAGGGGCCAGTGGCTGGCATGGTGGAAAGGGAGGCATGACTCCTAGAGAAAGAAGGCAGTTTGGGTAATGCTAGGTGGGTCCCTGGTCCAGCCTGAAATGACCAAAAAAGATCGATGTGGAGATGCAGTTGAATCAGAGTCTGGTCCTGCTGAATCTCAGTGCAGTGCCTGCCACCCTCAAGTTCACTGCCTGCGCTCAGCCAAAGCTCTCTGGCAGGTATCCATCAGTAGCAAGGATGAAATGCCACAGGGGTGGGTTTCATTTCCTCAAGACGCTGGATTCCAGCCACTACCCAGAGCAGGATGGGCACAGGGAGGCTCATGTGTTGAGCTGCTGGCCTGAGACCAGCCACCCAACCAGCCCTGGCCAGCCCAGATCCATTTGTGGGAGTGACTCCTTCCCCCGGCTGGCCAGCAAGGTTGGTGCAGTTGTCAAGAGCTGACTTAAATAAAACACCACAAATAGAAACAGAGGCTGCTGCAGCAGGCAGGATACTGAGGGTACAGTTGATGCATCCAGGCCCTGCCCCTGCGAGCAGGCTGCGTTTCCAGACCTCTGTCCCAGTGCTTAAACGCTTCCTTTCTCCATCTGTCTCTGCTTCCCCATCCCCTCCCCCATTCTTCCATCCCCTCTCTCCTGATGCTTAAGCATTACTATGTGCTAGACCTTGGAGAAACAACAGCGAACCATACAGCATAGTCAGACGAGAGACAGACTAGTAAATGGGTAACATGGTGTGCCGAGCCCTCAGATGGGGTAGTAGCACATTGGAGGTCTTCTCTGTGCCTGCACGGCCTGGCTCCAGGCCCCGCTGCACCACCATTTCTTCTGCTCTTCCCTCATCAGGAAGAGAGAAGGTAATTTTCCTCCTTAGCTGTGCCTGACTCTTCTGGGTTGTGTGTGCAATGTGCCTGTGTTTTTCCACCTTTGATCACTGTTCTGCCGACAGATAATTTAGCAATCACATCCCAAGTTGGAAGCATGGAGTTAATGTTAAAATTAGCTTTTTCTTTTTTTTTTTTTTACTCTTTAAACTTCAGTGGGTGATGAGGCAGAGAGGAAGGCAGGAGGGTGAAGGGGAGCCATAAATTCTGTGGCTGGTGTAGCTGTTCTCTGAGCAGCCGGGAAGCCTCTGATGTCTCCACAGCACTTTCATTAACATTTAAATTAAGGGTTTGTTTTCCAGTCTGTTTTATAGGCGGGGACCTTTCATGGCCTGTCACATGCAGCACCCCCACCCCCTCCAAGCAAGTGTGTAATTGTAGCCATTGCTCTAGCCTAACTCTGGATTGCAGCCGGAGTTCAAAGGGAACTCCTGGAGATGGAGCTCTGGAGGTACAAGGTGTAGCGGTCAGGCGTTGTGGAGGAGGCGCCTTCTCCTCTTATCTGACCTGTACTTCTCTCTGCTCTTTAAGGGACACACACTTCAATCTGACTCTGACCCCTCCCCACCCTTCCTTCCTTGGGGCCTTGGGGCATGTGGAAAGGGTGCATCCATGAGTGGTATCTCCTGATATCACAAGTCAGGGCCTGGGAAAGATTGCTGTAAGATACAGATCTTCATGCTTACCTTCCTCCTTTTGATTTTCTTTTAGCCTCAAGAATACTTCCTCCTACTCAGAGAAGCAACAGTATAAAAGAGATTACCATCTGAGAAGAATTTATAATAGGGGACTTTGGTCCTAAAAAGTGCTTTCCCACATAGACAGATCTGTGCAAACACTACACACTTGGTCACCAGGTCTGAGTGTACATGTGTTTGAAACAGCTTGCTGGTTTAGGAGTTCATTTGAGGAAACTGGTTTCTGAGCTCTTTGTATCCAGAGGAAGCACTCCTAACACCCTCAGAGTGAATGTTTCTAAGCTTCCTTACACACTGGCATATCTGGCAGCATTTGGGGGTGTTTGAAAATACATCCCTGCTTTGATCTCCTTCTCATCAGTATCCTGTAGATCTGTAGATGACGAGAATGTGGGCCACCCACTCGCGAAGCCTCTCAGCTCATAAACTCTGAGGGCTTAGCGCACCCGCAGCTGGCGTCACGCTAGGTATGCCCTCTAGGCAGTGATGAGAGGGGGTTGCGGCCTTTCTCTTTTTCTGTTCAGAGGCTGAGGTTTTCCTTTCTCTTGGAGCCTTGACTTCACTACTTGATTCACTGCCATTTTCCTCTCTTACTTCTCTAATCCACTCAAACCATCCATGACTTATTTGCGGGATTGAAGATGGCTGAGTGTCTTGCCCTCCTGTTCCAGGTAACCTAGTCAACAGGTGGACACCCTCATGCCCTGGAGTCCTGCCCAAGGGGAGTGCGGGTGGAGCCAGGCGAGCCCTGTGCAGGTGCTGCTGGGCTCAGATTGCAGGCTGGTGTGCAGGCCCCTCCTGGCGGTGATTGATCTGGGACACGGGCCGGCAGAGGCCCGGCCAGGGCAGCTTTGGTCCCTCACTGTGAAGACCTTTGGCTCAGAGACTGAACTGATCTCTCTCGTCTGCTTCGGCTTGAGTTTGATCTGTCAAGGCTAAAGAGGAACCTGATGGTGGGGCGGAAACTTTCAGCCCTGTCTGACTTATGGCACCGATCCGTTCCAGTGGCCCTGTCATGATAATACTCATATATTTAAGATTTCCCCACCTGTTTGCTGTAACAGATCAGTCAAAGAGGGATCTTCATGAAATATCTGTGCTTTTAGTTTCTTGAGCCAGTGGAGCTTACTTTTGTAAGCAGTAAGTAGTGAATGGGTTGTTCTGGGCCCAAGTGAAAAAGGTAATGGTGGGGGTGTGACTGGACCAGTAGCAGAATGTATGTTTGTATATTGGGGGGTCATGTCAGAGGTGGGAGGATCACCCCACCCTCCTGTAATTAGATGGCTTTCAGGCCATTGGGGGCAGATTTCCATATTTCAGTTTGGAGTCAAGTCTTAAGTTCCTTGTTTTCCTTTTTATTTCAAACCAAATTTTTTGAAAAGGTGCCTTCCCCTGTTCCTTCTGACAGAGTCCTGTTCCCAGGATCTCTAGCTGGCAGTCCACAGTTCAGTAGTATTTCTTCCCCTCTCTGAGTTCAGGACTATCACACATGGCCCTACTTGGTTATGGGCTTAAGACCCAAGAATAGGAATTCTGCTGCCCATGACAGTTTTCCTGTATCAGTGAGTTTCATTATAGTAGTTCCATTTTGGGGGTCATAAGCTTGGGACCCAAGAGCTGGAACATTTTCCTCACACTGTCAGGAAAAAGAGTAGACATCTATGTACATATACCACTCGTAGTGGAATATGTGGACACCCCTGATATGGGAAACTGGCTGTAAAGAGCTGTGAATCATAAAGGTCTATGTTGATTCTGAATTTGCTGTGCTGACTAGAGTTTTTACATGATGACAAAAAAGGATGTTTTATACCTCAGCAAGGCAACAAATACATTTGGCTCTTCCTTCAGGTCAGAACTAAAAGAACTCTGGCTCTGTGTATTGGATGTCTGCTAATCCTTGTGCCTTTCTAGCAGTTTCTTTTGAGGTTTCAGATTGTGAGCTTTTGGGGGAAGGGGTTTTATTTCCTGTCCTGTGTAAGAGTTATGTGCCTGTGTGCTACTGATGAAACCCCTGTGCCTCTGGGGTGCCCTATTAAGCTGACTACCCAAGGTCCTTGCCCTATTTCCCAGCTTGTTCTTGCTTCTCTCTCTGGCTGGGGCATAGGGGGTGGTCTATGACATGGTCTACAGTACCCTGTCAGAGAAGGTTGTCTCAAGTACAAGGCTCTGGCGAGAGAGGGAAGAGTAGAGGGGGAGGAGGTCTGGAGGGAGGAGGGAGGGGAGTATGTGCTTGCAGAAGCCATGGTAACTGCAAAGGGAATATTAGTCCAAGAGCTGCTGGCCCAGGAAATTGCTTTCTGCATAAGCTTTCCTTTTTCAGAGCTTGTGATGCAAATTTGAAACATAAATGGTGCACAAAAAAGTAAAGGAAGGGCAGGTGGAGTTCCAGCTGAGATATGGTAACATCCAAAATCTTCAGCAGGGTCTTAATTTTCAGAAAAGAATTTCAAGTAATGAGAGAAAAAGTTTTAAGAGATTAATATAATTATAAATCATATTTTGTTGTGACACTCCCTTTTGTGTGACACAGACACCTTTTTCCATGTTCTTGGGTTCAGATTTGTCTCTGGCCCAGCTGCTTGTTCTGCTATCTCCTCTGCTCCTTCCTACAACAAAACCATCATTCAGCTCCTAGAACAGTGGCCATGTTGGTCATGGTGTAGCATCTTTGGTTTTCACAGCAGGCTGAAAACAGCGCCCCATCTAAAGTTGGTGCACCTCAGACAATGTGCGACACGGGTTCTTCAGGCTGAAAAGCACCCATCTCAAGGGCAGGAGCTTGCCTGCTTTGAGAAGGCATTAAAACCAGGCTAAAGCTTCACTTCGGTGCTTTCTCTGATCTTCTTCACACTGTGGGTAGGGTTGATGAAGTATAATGTGGAGCTACCAGGCCCTTTTTCCTCTCTTGATTTCCCTTGCTTCATCTGCCGCATTTAAAGGTGTGGGTTTCTGCTTCCAGGCTAGAGACACTGAAGTCCAGCTGCCTGGATGCTTTGGTGATGCTGGAGGGAGGGATGGGCAGGGGATGGCCACCACTTCCATTATGGCATGACAAGTGGTCAGGTGAGAAGCTTCAGACTGGCTTCTTTCTAGGAGCTGAGCTAGACAGCAAGACACAAAGAGAGGCCAGAGGGAGTGTAAAAGAAGAAGCATATGAATATGCTTCAGTGGTAGAGGCCACCGTGCAGCTGGAGGACTGCTTCCCTCCTTTGTGTGTGGCTGTCCCACACACGACATGCATTGTGGGATATAGCTAAACAGGGAAGGAAAAGCTGAGCTGTGCAGGGCAAAGTGAAATATACCCTTTCCTGCCTGCGGCTCAAAGTGTCCCTCCCTCCTTTCTTCATTGATTGGGGAATTTTGAAAGAGGGATTAGCTCGAGTCTTGCCCTGGGTCAGTCCTGTGGTGCCTGGTCAAAACTCTGGAGTCTCAGGAGCACTGTCTCCCTATGGGATGCTGTCCAGATTTAATCAGCCATCGCTCAGCACGTGCTCCTTACCCTGAACTTGCTGCACCATGGCCTTGAGGGGCTACGGAGAGAGCCCAGCTCAAAGCACAGGACCCACAGTCTCTCTCTTTCTCCCAAGGACTCCACTCTTACAGGGCACTTCTCTTGCTCTCTGTTGCAGCTGTAGTATTAGCTGTCCTGGCCAAGCCTGGGCCTCTTTCCTCCTTGGCCTGATGAGAGGAGACCAAATGAGTGGAGTGGGGTCCTCTGGTAAGTGACCCAAGAAAGGTTCAGCTGGACAGAAGGGGAAGATTGGTAACATTTGGCAAAGAGAGAGGGATGCACGGATTAGTGTGTTTGAAGCAGCCTGCTTTCCTGACCAGTTTGAATTTCACTAGTACCCAGGGTAAGCTGTGGTTGAGAATAAAAACAAAAAATTAACAGAAAAAAATACAGATTATTCAAAGGGTTCTTCCACTTGTTAGACGTCTGTAGCCAGGAAAACCCTTCTTTACAGGCTGGCAAGGGCAGGTCCAGGAATAAGGGGAGGAAAAGTTAGAGTTTTAACATTTCATTGGTTTGGCAGTGAGTATCAAAATAAAAACATGAAAACCTTTTGACACATAAATTCCACAAATAGGAATTTATCCTAAGGCACTAACCAGACAAATACACAAGATGTATATATAAGGATTTAAATCAAGGATGCATAAATACCCACTAATGGGGGTCTGGTTAAATATTTTATGGTACATTCATCCAATAGAATACTAGTAGCCATGAAAAGGATGGTATAGCTATATATTTATTGTTCTCCAAAGAAGTCATAATATATTGTTGAATGAAAGGTCACAAAACAGTATAATAATTATTTGACTGTCTCTTCAGAGTTATTTCTTATGTGGTGAATTTCTGCTGTCATTTCTTTTTTTTAACTTTTTAATAATGAGCCTGTTTTTATAATTAGAAGAAACATAAAGTACATTTAAATGTCTGTTTTGACACGAGGCAATTATAGAGAGAATCCTTCCTGACACAGTTATTCAAATCATAGATGAAGGGACCTACATTCACTTTTTTATTTTGACAATTTTATTGAAATATAATTTATATACTATAAAATTTACTCTTCTAAGTATATAGTTGAAGTGTACAATCCCATGGTTTTTAGCAAGTTTACAGAGTTGGGCAACCATTACAGTGTAGAGTATTTCTATCACCCTGAAAAAGTCCTTCCTTACATTTACTTTTGCAACACTGAGCAAGGCTTCATGCTTGCGACCTTTTGTGGGGAAAGAAATAAAATTCTGGAAACTCAGAACCATTTTTCTATGTAGTGCATATGTCTGAGTGCCTGCCACACAGATGTATCCAGAATGCTGCTGTGTGCCAGGTCATATGCGAATATGAAGCACAGGAGACAGTTTTTACTATCCAGGAGGCTCATAGTCCAGTCAGGAAAACAAGACATGTACTCAGACAACAGTTTATTCCTGTATATATGCAGTGTGAGGGCCATCAGCTGACAGGGTTATTGGCAGGAAATCAGAAGAAGGCAGGAGCCTTTTTGTTAAATCAGAGGAACTTACTGAGCAATGTGGAATTTGAAGTGGGTCGTAAGGATGGCTCCATTTAAACTGCAGAAGGGAGCTTGAGGCAAGGGGGCACATATCAGCAAAGACGTGATGAGGGATTGGGAAGCCCCAGTGTAAGTTTGGGGGTTCAGAGTGGACAGGTTTGGTTGGCTGGGGTGGGGGTTTGTATGGAGTGGGCAGTGAGGCTGGAGGGGAGGCTTGGGCCTGGTTTTGGAGGCTCTGAGGAGCAGATTGACTTTAACCTGTGGATGATTGGGAACCACAGAAGGTTTTTGACCAGGTTGAAGCAATTAAATGATAGACATGGTGGCACAATGTATGGGATACTTTGGAGGAGGGGAGACTGCGGCTGTTTGGAAACTTTTCCAGGAGTATATTTGTTAGCAGTAAGGCCCTGGACTCCTAGGCGCACCAGGAGGACAACCAGGGATTCAGGAGAAACAGATAGGAGAAAATCTGTAGTGGTTATGATTGCACGTGGTGGGCAACGGAAGCAACCTCGTGAGTTCCTCTATGAGCCCAACTGAAGGGGACCATGATTTTGAGAAGACTGAGTTCTGTTTTATTTTTGTTGGTTTGAGGCAATGATGGGACAGTCAGGTAGACAAGGCCAGAGGCAGACAGGAACGGTGGCCTGGAACTCAGACATGGGGTAGAGATGTGGAAGGCAGCAGCTTAGAGACAACAAGTGAAATAACACGAGCGATCGGCACCAAAGGAATGTTCAGAGAGAAAGAACCGCAGCCGGCAGGGAGAGACCAAGAGCCCAAAGGAGCCACCAGTGAGGGAGGCGAGGAGCTAGGAGCCGAGAGAGAGGGAGCAGCTGTGGGCAACTTAGCGGTAAGCAAGTTACACAAATTAATTTCTCTCTCCTTGCTTGTTAGGCCTCCTCCCAGTTGTGAGTGATAAATAAGATAGACAAGGGAAGAATGCATAACCTTGATAGGTAAGGAGATTTGCAGGCATTTTGCTCTGGCTTGATTTCAGCATTTGGTACTTTTCTCACTTCCACAAATCCCAAGTTTTGCTTTCTCTCAAGTTCTTTCCTTTGACTCTTGTTCTCTTCTCTATTCTTCTACCCTATGGTTATTTTTGTCCTTGAGGGTTGCCTTCTTTGGGGTTGGTTTTCCCCTTCTCCCCACTCAGTTCACAAAACCACTCAGGGTAAGCTGAGTCTGAAGGGTCAGCAGCTGAGCTAGAGATGCTAAGTGACGAGGTGGGGAGCGTCATGAATTCAGTTGTTTCCTCCATGTATAATGTTTCGGGGCAAAGCAAGGGAAGCTGACTTAGGAGAGAAAAAAGGCCAACTGACCACTTCGCCATTTGGAGAGATTTGACATCAGAGCCACAGGGACTGCCCATGTTCTGGGCATGCTTGGGCAACTATGCCTGTCTGAAAACTTTAAAGAGAATTAAATAGAAAATTTCAAGTCTTCCTCAGGTTTTGGGGGTAGTAATTCCATGGGGCTTGTCATTTGTGTTTGAAGCTAGTGGTGAGGAGGGCGGGGTGAGGAGAAGCGAGGGGGTGGAGATGGGAAGCAGGGAAGGAGTTGGAGAGAAATTTTATTAGGGCGAGTTTGCTGGGTTTATGGGAGGGAATCTCTCCCCTCCTCCCCATTCGGGTTTGAAAGGGCCGGTGAATCTTTGATTAGGTGCAGGTCAAAAGAATTTACACATTGTGACCTTAATAACTAGAGGTGATTGGCAGGCGGGCTGTAGGGAGGGAGCTGCGGGCCCCTTTCATCTCACTTAGCACAGAGGAGAGACAATGGGCCGGCCGATTTTCCTTGTTGTCCCTTGTTTGAAAAGGTCTGGTGTCTCTACTAGGTACCTGTGACATGGGGGTCCTGATTGGGGTCTCATAAAGGCCCCTGTCAGTGTGTCCAAAGGCCAAGAGTACAAAAGCAAGCAGTGGGTGGGGGTCTCAGCTGACCACTGAAGAAGGGAGGGGAGGGCCCGCGAGGCAGTGGAGGGAGAAGTGACCCCCGATGGGAGCCCTTATAGAAGGAGGGAAGGAGGGGGGCAGAGAAGGGCCATTTTTGTCCCTAACTCATCAAGCACATCTGCAGAATTGTCCAAGCTGCTGCCTCCTGGTTTCAAAAGGGAAAAATGATCGTTTGATAAACCGTCCCTGATTCACCACTTTCTCACAAGGGTGGGAGACCCAGCCCTGACCTCTGTATGATTTCACATCAGGACCAGGCTTTCTTCCCCCACCCCCAAATTGTTAGAGAAACTTTGAAATGTATCCTGGGGCTTTTTCTCTCCCTTCTTCGACGCCCCCGCCACCCCCGACCCCCAGTTCCCACCCTCTCCACACCACTGGCCTCTGTTTTCTCCCTGGGCGCCCCAGAGTGTAGGCAAGTAATTAGTCCCCTCTTTCTGGGGCACAATGAAGCCAGGGTGTTTGGCAGGCCCCTTCCCATCGCTCCCAGAGCCAGGGGCCTGGGAGGAAGGACCAGGTGGCATGTGTAGGGCGTTCCAGGCCTGTCCAGTTGCTGGGGCACAGGGCTGGGGGCTCAGGGACCAGGATGCTCCTGCTTCTCGAAGGAATGTGCAGAGGCACATGCATTAATGGTCCTCACACAATGCTCGCATTTTTTTCTAGGCAGAGGCATCTTCCCTGTGAAAAGGAGGCCGGACCCAAGAGTCCAGGCAGGAGCTCTAGCTGCCGCGGTTGGCGTTATTTCCCACCCCGCGCTTAGTCACTTGGAGCTAACATGGGAGACCAACAGGCCGCGTCTCCCGAGAGCTTGATCTTTGTATCCACTGTGTGTTCCCCCTCTGCCCTGTCAGTTTTGTGTGTTCACGGGGTGTTGATTTTAATGCGGGCCTGTGTTGGGCTGGGAGGCCAGGCTGGGGGGGCCCAGGTCTTTGTCTTGCAGGGCTTCTTCTTGGAGGGTCTTCGGCCCTGGAGGCGAGAGGCAGATTTGAGAGGTGGGGTGAGGTGCCAACTCTGGCTGGCAGAAGACTCCCCATCCATGTGTCTGTCACAGGCCCCCGCAGGGCGCCCAGAACACAAGAGCACCTTGGTATGCTCAGGCACACGCTTGCTGTCCCCTGCCTTGAGGGGGGCTGTTAGTTCTACCATGTAGGGCTGCCAGCTCGAAGTGAGTTGTGCTCCCCTGGTGACTGAGTCTGGCAGGAGCCAGATTGTGAGCCTCAAGAGCCAGGGCAGAGCCCAGGCTGCAGGGCTCGGGGGAGGTGGGGGAGGCAGGAGGGGTGCTGGGAGAGCACACGTCTGCTGCTGATGACTGCCCAGCAGCTGGTGAGGGTCAGGAGAGAGCAAGATCGGGCAGAGGAGAGGCCAAGTGTCTGGGGGAACATTGGCAAACCTCGAGGGCTCGATGAGGGCTCAGTCACAGGTAGAGCCAGAGCCATGGGGAATGTCCAGCAGAATGTCCTCGGGCTTTGCTGTTTGTCTTGCAGCAATGTAGCCTCTTGCAGGAGTTAGGGAAAGGGTCTTTACCTATCCCGAGCCCCTAGTTTTACTGAGAGAAGGTGTGTGTGTATGACTTGAGGGGGAACTCTGGGAGAAGCAGCCTGGGTGTGGCCTACTCTACTTCTGGGGAGAGGGAAAGCCAAGGATACCCCTGAGTCAGGGAGCCAGTGGGTGAGGACCTCCCCTACCCTGCCAGCCAGGCCATGGTCCTGACATCTGGTGTGGTGCTTTGGGGGGAGCTTCACCTAAAGGAATCAGGTTTTTAGAAAGGGCCTGTGTCTGCACTTTCCATATGGATCAGAAGGCAGAGAGGCAGGCTGGCCACTGAGATGAGGTGCCTTGGAGAGGCATCCTGCCAAGGTGGCCCGAGCACAGCACCTCCTCTGTGCTGCTGCTGGCACCCTTCAGACTGTCTCGGGAATTGGTGCAAGTCAGTCACATTGCCAGGCCTGACAAGGGGAAAGAAGCTGGAGCCCCAAGGCCTTTGAGGGGCCTGTGTCCTGAAGGGGCCCACCAGTAAGGAGCAGCTCCTGCTTTGGGTCCCTCTGTGGCAGAGAGTGTCTCCTTCATTGAGAAGCAGACTCCCAGCAGTACCCACCCCTTCCCTTTTTCCTTTTACTGTTCTTCTCCCTTAACTTTTCCAAATGCTATTTCTCCTTCTCTTCTCTTCTATTTTGTGGGCAGCTCATAAAGACCCTGAAGGAGACAGAGCGTATGTGTATGGATGTAACAGTGGAGGGAAGGGGTGTCAGGGATGGTCAGGCTGGGGCTTTAAGATTGTAGGAAACGCTGTCACTACCCCCAGGCTGTCCTGCCAGTGCCTGGCTGGGAGGGCACCAACAGATCATAACCTTTAAATGCAAACTTGATGGAGAAGAGAGATGGAAGCATGGAAACAAATTAGATATATCTATAGGGGGTGTTCAGCTGAAGAAAATGAGCATATCTTACTAATTGGAGTGCAAGGCATTTCATTACTAAGCTTCATTATAAGGGGAAGAGTGCAGCAGGCCACTTTGGGGATTCCCCAGGCTGCTTTTTCCCTTTTAAAAGCATCATTGTCTTTAGGTTGGAGGAAGAGGCAGGAGTTGCTGTTGGGAACTTTGTGGTTTACCTGGGGATTTAAAGTGGAGTCTGGAGCAAGGTAGAGGGAGGGAGAGGTGGACCAATGGGAGGGTGCTTAGAGGCCTGCCTCATTCCTTGACAATAAATGAGTTGAAAAGCCCTGATGGGGGTGGGGACCTCACTTCTGGAACTAAGATTGAAGAATTTGGAATGGCATGAAAAAGGTTGATTAGAAATCCTGCCTTTCTGGGAGACCTGATATTTGACTTTAACCTTTGTGTTACGAGAACAAAATGGTGGGATTCCGGTGCCGGTGCCGCACACTGGTCAGACACGACTGTTGTCTCCCAGCATACAATGGGACCCTTTCCTAGGGGCCGGGAGGGGCTGGCCTTTCACTGGGCCTCCTTGGATGCATGTAGTAACTTCTGTCCAGACAGAAGGATGGCTTGATCCTGTCTGTGGAAGATTACCTGAGTTGTTCAGATGAGCTTGACTTTTAAGTTCAGACTCCCTTTCCTGCTGTTCTGCCCCACAGCTCATTTCCAAAGTGAAGTCAGTCCCCAAGAAAGCTCTGATCCAGAGTGCTTGCTCCAAGGAACAGCTCGCCTAGGTTCTGTCTAGTCTATCAGATTATCTGGCGTTCAGTGTTCTCAGAGGAGCTGAGGAAAGGGAGTTTCCTTCCATGGCTGGGGTTTTGAGAGCAGGGGCTCAAAATATCATTTAGAACCAATGCTTATGACCTCATCAAAGGCCTAGGGTTTTTGCTTTCTCCCATCCAAACCATCCTTTTCTTTTACTGCAAGTCTCTGCATAGCTCAATCTCCCTGAGGCACCTGGGACTTTCAGTACACAGGATGCCTTCCTGTGGTTGGTAGACCTGAATCCTAATGGGTACCTGATCCCTTTCCTTAGTGGCCTGGGACCTCCCTGGTAATTGGGTGAAACTGGGATTTATGAGCTCACTGAGCACCTGTAGGAGGCAGTTTATTTCTATCTCCCTTTCTTCCCTTTTTTCCCCATCCCTCCCCACAAAGAGGGAAAGTATGCCCCATGTACATTTTACTTCTCCAAAGAAAAGCACAAGAGATGATCAGAGGAAGCAGTTAGCACCTCATGAAAATTAACTGAGTGAGAGTAGCTAGTGCTGTGTTCTTCTGCTGTGGGCACAGGTCCTGTGCCTTCCACTGCCCAGCCCTGTGTGTTATCTGCCCCTGTGTCTGAGTCTGTGCCTGTGAAAGTGTGTGTCAGGGTGGCAGGCAGATTCCTTGCCTCTGGGTGCCCTCCCCCCAGGCCAGCATGACCTCCCGTGGGATGCTGCCTATGGAGTCCTCCACCTGGTACCTTTATTACTTTGCGGTGCTGTCACTGCTCCTGGGACTGTCACCTCAAGAAGACACTGTAACGTCAGTGAGTGTGCATGTATGTGGATTCTTAAAGCCATGGGGTTCCGTCGTTTCCTTTTCCCAGAGTGTGGAGGAGGAGCTTGGAGCCTGGCTATTGAGTTTCTGGAGTTCTTTTATTCTCCTCTAGATTACCTCTTGCCCAGTCTTCTCCTTGGTTCTGGCCTGTCCTGTGAATTCTCCTCCTAGTGGTGGCAGAGTGCAAGGAAATGTTTTCTGGTAGAAGAAGCGTGCTTCCCAAGCAAGGCACAATGGTGGGATGGGGCAGTGTGGAACGGAGTGTAGACAAGGACTGGGGCTGCCGAGCTGGCAGGGGCCAAGCATACGCTGCTGGCACTGACCTAAGGGTTCCGAGCAGGTTTATGATCAGGATCATCAGCTTTTTCTTGGAGGGAGCAGAATGTTGGGAGGGGGATGAGAAGTTGATTTTCTCAGAAGCCTTTGACTTGAACATATCTCAAGTCAGCAGCTAACCATGTCTGATACTTAGCTCAGGTCCTGTGTAGCAGTGAAAGCCTGAATCAAGGTGGGTCACCCAGCCAGTAAGTCAGGAACCCACACTACTGTATGTTTGCAAATTTGTGTTACTTCTTTTCATTCTTCTGAAAGGTTTGTATCCCTTCCCTAGTGGCTTAGTGGGGAGGAAAAGAAACTGCCAAATCAAATGACCTTTTTGGTATCCTACTTTTTTTCCAAAGAGAAGAACCCATAGTTTTTATAGTTGATTTTTAAAATGCATGATGTAAACATGCCAACAGGAAAAAATCTTTTCCCAAGCATGCACTGGAGTGTAGTGTGAGTGGACTGGGCTAAACCTGAGCAATTGGACAGGCTGGGCAGGCAGCTGCTTGGAAGGGTCCCCAAGATCTCCTTAAATGCCTGCGTGAAACCCGCCCCTGTGTCAGAGACCAGTGCATGCAGCCCCTGCCTTCACCCTCTCTGAGGCGGGAGGACCAAAGACGGCCCGGGGTCAGTGCCCTGGGGCGCGGTGGAGATCCCTTGGGTGGAACAAAAGGATGAAGGGAATCACCTCTGCACGGTGTAGGAGGTCTTACCCAAGGCTGAGGCCAGGAGGACATGTTTCTTGGGAAAAGTGGGCTCTGGCAGCCCCTGGTGTCAAGCCCCTGTTTGGAAAGCCATGCACACCCATGACTAACGGGACTGTGTGGGGATGTGGGGGCTTGGGAAGCTGGAGGTCCCCGAGTTTCGTGGTGGCACCAAAGCCTTGCATGTGCTCAGTCCCTAACCACCCCTGCCAGGAGGTAGGAAACATCTCTCCAGGCCTCTTGGGACTGACCCTGCCTCCACTGGGACTTCAAGTCTCAGAAGAGCTGCGGGATCACTGTTGGCTGTTTATGATCTGAATCCTGGGTTTGAACTTAATTGGACTGCAGAAACAACTTTTATTATTTTTTCAAACCAACTAAATACCCCCAATGAGATGTTAACTCCACCCCCCCACCCCCCCACTTTTCATCCTTCTCCCTCTCCCTGTGCTTTGCTGGGTAGTGAAAAGTGCCTTCCCCAGCCTCCTTTGGGTGGCCATGCTGAACAGAGTGAGAAACCCAGGGAAGGAGGAAGCTGGTGCCAGCAGGGCTGGCTGCCGCCCCCCAGCTCTGCACCCCCGGCCTGCCCCTGCTGACTTGCTGCCTGGGCCACAGCCCAGACAAGCAAAGACACCTTGACCAACAACAAGCCCCAGCTTTGTCGTGCCTGTGGGGGAAATGCTTTCTGGAGCCCAGGGAGCTCCTCTGAGAACCACCTGTGCCTCCCGGCCTCCTGCCCAGCCTGGCTTTCTGGCACGGGGACCCCTGCATTCCAGCCAGCAGGCTGATGGTAAGGAGTGAGAGGCAGGAGAGGGCTGAGGGGGCTATGGTCAGTTTGAGGGGGCTCAGATTCCAGTTGTTCCCGTTAAGGCCCCTGGTTGGCCCAGGATCTCCTGTGGCCAGGTTAAATTTGTCCTGTCTGTCATCAGCATTGACAGTAGCTTTCTGAAGTGGTCTGCAGAACAAGGACAGGGACCCCAAATCTCTCTTCTCACCCAGTTCTTGGTGCTCCAGGAGGGGAACTATATAGGCTCCCTTTACTAGGCCACTTCTTGATCAGGAGTCTGCACTGTGTCTCTGTTTCCTCGGAGGAAGATGAGGATGACTGACACTTGTGGAGTGCTAGCTAAATGCCTTGCACTGTGTGAACACTTTACATCATTTAATCCTTCCAGACAGGTACTTTCGCCATCCTCTATTTACAAGTAAGAAAACTGAGGCCCCAGACAGGTGGTTAATTAACATGACCAAACTCACATCTGGTAATTGGAGCACCCATGGTTTGAGCTCTGCTACTTGACTCCGAGGTCATGCTTTTTAACTGCGCTACACTGTCTGCTTCCCCAGCCCATGGTGACCTTGCTCTTGTTGGGTTTAGAACTTGTAGTTATCTTGAATTGCTCCCAATTTTCTTTTTTTTTTAATATGAATTGAAGGCTTTGGCTGGACCTTAAGCTGCCTAATGGCAAGCCTACGTGAGTTGTGTTTTTCCTGAACACCCTAGCCCCTAGCACAGGGCTGGCTTGGATAGCCCTCAGATACTCACTGAAGGAATGAGGCCCCTGGCTCTGTCTGCCTCCAGCTCAGGAAGCCTGGGCAAGCTTGTTTTGTATGAGAAGGGCAGTCAGTCCCAGAGCAGGAGCTCCAGTCTGATGGGGGAAAGTGGCCTGGACACATAGGATGCCGAGGCTGATACAGGGCAGCAGACGATGGAAAGACAGAATCCAGACCAGATGTGACTGGAGCTGAGTCCCTTGTTCTGAGTGGTAGGTCTGCTGTCCCCTGTAGGTTTTTAGTTAGTCTGAGCTGCTCCAGAGGGAAGAGGCTGTTTCAGGAGTGGCAGAGGCTCTGCTGTCACATCTCTGAACAGTGAGTGTTTGGACTAGCCACCCTTTACTTGGTAGACTCTTCTGTAGAGGATCACTTTTTGAACCCCTTTTGGCGGGGCCTGAGATCAGGGAGGACAGAAACAGTAGTTCCTAGCAGCAGCTGGAACTACTAGCATGTCAGTGCAATAGTTTTCATGGCTGGATTCAGCGTTGGATAAACAGGCCAAAAGTTTGACCTGCCCACTGCCTACCAGCTGTATGTCACTGCCCCCAGCCATCGTTGTCCGTGAATACAGTTCACCTGGGCTCGGAGAGACTCCATTGTGCGTTGTGAGGTGTTTGATGGTGAATGGGGGCATGATCCCACTTCTGTGGTGTGACTAGAGGACAGCTGGGAGGCAGAGCTGCTGAGTAGCCTGTGCTCTGGGAAGCCCAGCTTTATTCCTTGTCATCGGTCCCAGGTTCTGCTGTTCATAACAGTATTCGTGGAGTGATCAGCTAGCAGTGGAGTAGCCCTGCGGAGTACCTGGTTTCTGGGGTTTCCAGACAGGGCTCTGAAGGTCTATGTCAAAGGCAAGAGGGTTGGAGGCCATGTGGTGGGGCTCCCCCCAACCCCACCTCTGCTCAAATGGAACAGCCCCCCTGGTTTCCTGTTTATAAGTCTGTTAGAGATGCTAGCTCACAAAAGTTTTCTGTTGCTCTTTTTAAAAAGTTAAAAAACACTGTTCCCATTTTACAGATAAGAAATTTGAGGCCCCAGGAGGTCATAGGCTTGCCCGAGGTTAGACGGCCCGAGAGCAGCTGAGCTGGCCCGGAATGCTGAGCCTGGCTCAAGCCGCCCCCTCTTCCCCTTGGTGCACACGGTGCCTCCTGCCTCAGCGCTTCCCTGGCCTGGGTGCTAGGCATTCTCACCTGGCAGGTCTCAGCTCCTCACTCTCACCACACCCATGCACAGCTCATTGGCCCACCAGCCCTTCTGTTGCTGGTTTTCATATTTTCATTCTTTCAAGGACAGCTGCTTCTCTTTCTCCTGAGTCTGGGGTCAGGCTCTCCTGGGGCTGGTTTGAGAGGCTGCAGGCCTGCTTCTGGCTCTGTGGTTTTTTCCATGGCAGGAGCCCACATTCCCACCTTTGGACACCTCAGCACTGACCCCAGATAAACCACACGCTGCTTTCACCCTGCTCCTTGCTAACCTCGTAGCCACCCCTAAGCAGAGGACTCACCTTCCTCTGCTCAGCTGGGCAGTAGCAGCTGCTGTGGCAGCAATAGTAGATATAAGTCTTCAAGGCACACTGTGTCTCCCTGTCTCTGCGCTCCCAGGAGTCTCTTTCCTTAAAGCTTCCTCACCCAAGGGTGTCTGTGAAGGCCCAAAAAGGCAATGTGAGCTCCAACCCCAGGCCTGCCCTTAGGGAGAGTTGGTAGGACTCAGCACTGTGGTCTCGCCTGCCTCATCCTGCCCCAGCGCAGTGCCACCCTTTCCCTGTTCTTTGCTTCATAAATGCAGAGCTGCGGTGCTAGGTGTAGTCAGCAGTCGTCTTGTGTGCCTCCACCTCCTAGAAAGCTATTTGGGCCACTGGCCCTGATTGGGAGACACAGATTGGGTGGGTGGCAATGTGGGTCCCTCATCTAGTCCCCAGCCCCAGCTGCCCCCACCAGCTCTGGTCTGGCTCACCATGGGGCCCAATTCAGAGGCCTCTTTTGTTTGCCTTGCACAGAGCAGCTTGGCTCACCATTCCCACATGCCAAAGTGTCCCCACCATTCACCGGGAAGGCTGAAAAGCCCTCAGCTAATTGCGTTGGGCTGAAAATTACCACTTCCCTGCGTTCCCCTGCTGCTGAGGACATTTGTGTCACTGCTGTATTTAGGGGGAACAAAGGACCCCTGTGGGGAGAGCCCAGGTACGAATGTGGGATGGGGGGAATAATTGCAGTCTCTCCAGGTGAAAGCCCCTGTTAAACTTCAGTAAGTCAATTAGGCTGCAGCGGAGGGCAGAGACCCCCACAGTAAACTGTTCCCACCAAGCAATTAAAGAAAATCATTTTAGCTTTGAGGAGAGAAACTGCTTATTAGAAATTTTGTGGGTCCCCCTCCTTCCCTACTCCAGCCCCCCACCCTTGGGGATGAAACAACAAAACGCCTTCCTCAATAGAAGTGTTTCTCCTCCTCCTACTCATTGTGTGGCCTGAAAGCACTTACTGTGAGAGGGCAAAGGGAGGGACAGAGACAAGCCAAAGATGGGAGAAAACGGCAGGGGCTTAACACCTGGGCTGACTAAAAATCACAACTGCCCAGCAAAACTCGGTGGAGAGACTCCTGCCGTCTGTGTGCGCACGCACGCAGTTACCCGTGTCTTCTCAGCAAAGGATGGCAAGGCCAAGACAACCTGGCTGGGCACACACCTCTTCCCAAGGCTGTGACTGCGCCCATGTTCTCTCTGCTCCCGGAGCCAAATGCCAGCACCTGGGAGCTGAGCCACAGCACAGCTTTCCGCCTCGGATAGTCAGCAACTGAGGGCTGAATGGCCAGCAGCCACCTCTGGCTCTGGGCTAGGAATGGGCTGGGGGAGGGATGGATGGACATGCTGACCTCCACAGTGTTCTTCCTCATGTTTTTTGGGTGGGAATGAGGTGTGGAGACTCAGCAGAAAAGAAATCAGTGGCCTGGCTGGCACCTGCTTTCCTGGTATCTAGCCTTGCTGATATGGCTTATGGTGGGAATCTCCAGTTGGCAATTTCTGAGAAGCAAAGTTGGAAAGATAGATAAGGTGATCTTATTTATCTGGGGAGGATAGAGGTAAACTTATGCACTAAAAGTCTAGAATTTGGTCATTTACAGGTGTGTATGCATGTGTCTACACACAGACCAGAGGTAGCATAGATACCACACCCCACCCTGCCCCAAGTCTTGGTATTTCAGGGGAATGCCTGGGGGCGCTGATGGTGGGCATGGCATCGAGGCAGGCGCTGCCCCGGCCCCGTTGCTTTCCTGTGGCCCATGATGTGTTTGGCCTTTACCCCGATGCCCCAGAGAGGTGAGATGGGACATTGAGGGGTTGACTTTTCCCAGAAAACAAATATGCCAAGTTATTTGCCTACCAAGGAGACTTAGGAGGTAGAATTTGGTGCCTACAGGCTGGCAGTGGGGAGGTGAGGGCTGTTGACAAAGTCCTGGGCGGGAGCGTGGAGGTGAGGCTTTAGGGAGACCAAGGACTGGTTGGAATTGGGGGGCTTTGGGGGTGAGGAGTAGCTTGGAGAGGAACAGGAATCGGGGGCTGTCACTGTGACAGGCTCCACATGGTGGCCACCTGTAAGGAGGTGGGTCTTCAGAGGAACATGAAGCTCAAACACTTGTCATGTTTTGCTTCAAAATTTTTATATGTATATCTGTAGATACATACACATAAACACACATGTGCCTATTTATGTAATACATAGTGATACAGTTTTTATATGACATATGATATCACTTATTATGCCCCCGAATTTGGTTTTCCATGAATGGACCTTGGTTTCCTCATACCTAATTTCTGATGTTTTCCTTAAGTGTCTTTCTGACCTAGGGCCAGGCTCATTTAAAAAAAGAGTGACTGGGTTTTTTAGGACTGCTCTAGGTATGTGCGGGGTTTTTTGTTTTATTTTTGTCTTTTTTTTTTTTAAGAAAAACAAAATTTTAATACTATGTGTGAGTTTTCTGTTTCATTCCTCCTGCATTGTTTGTGTGTGTATGTCTGTGGGAGAGAAAGAGAGAGGCAGTCACTCAGAGGGACTTAGCAGTAGAATATTTGAGTTTGCTCATATGGTTAGATTTATTTTTCCCTTGGTTTTGGGCTATTAGTACAGGGTGGGGAAGAGATAAAAGAAGTTACAACAAAGCAATTGCTTGGGGTTACAAAGTTTTAATTCTGTGTGTGTATTTTTAGGCTTTTAATTCTGAAACATTTCAAACATAAAGAGAAAAAAGTAAAATTAACTCCTGTTTTCATCTCTGTCTTAACAGTTATTTTGTGTGTGTCTTTAATTCAAGTCAGATCAATATCTGGAAAGCATCCTTATGCGACCTGTCTCTCAGAGCCTGGTGCCATAGCTGGTGCACATGGAAGGCCCGAGAGCGGGCTGAGCCCTGTCTCCTCAGAGAGAGTGCTGTAGTTTGCAGCGGACTTGCACTCTCATCAGTCTAAAAAGGGATCCAAGAGGCTGAACTGCTGAAGATCAGGGCTTCCTCAGAAACTACAACCCATTCCTCAAACAGCATCCTTGTTATCTATTGTCCATACCATCTTCCCACCCCTTACTGGAAGTGGGAGAGCAGATTTTTTTCCTGGCACTTTGCGTGGGTCTAGGTGTAAGAGAACACTGCATCCACCTTCTGAAGTTCTAGGCCGGTCTGTGCTGCCCTGACCTGTGTGCTCTGCCAGCAGACCCAGCACCTACTGATTTCATGGTTGAGGAGTCAATTCTCAGCCAGGCCTCCAGGTGCCCAGGAGATGTCTGGCAAAGCCATTTGCTCATGTGTCAGCAAGGCCATTCAGATGGTGAGAAGCCCAGGATCAGAAGCTCTGTTGTAGTCAGGACAAACTGGTTGTAAGGGACAGAAATCAAATTCGCATTCACTTAAATAAAATTGGGAATATTAGGTGCATGAAATCCAAGGACAAAGCTAGCAACCAAGCCAAAGGAAGGGCGGGAATACAGCTGGGCTCAGGAAGGGCTGGACCAGAGGCCAGTGCTGCCAGACTTTATCCTTCTGGAGGGCTCATCTCTGTTTCTCCTGGGTCTTATCTCCTTTTTTCCCAGCTGACCAGCTTATTTCAGGGGCTGTCAAGAGCTTCTGAGTTTGGCAGCTCAGAGCTTAAGTCACAGAGAGTGAACTGGCTTCAAAAAAATCTCAGAGCATAGACTCATTTGCTCAGCTTGGGTCAGCTGCCCACCCCTTGATCAGTTAACTGTGGTCAGAGAGGGTGAGTGTGTAAGAGCATAGAAGTCACTCAGAAATCGCATGTATGGAGGGAGATTGTAGGGCAGACTGAACAATCGGTGGCTACTGTTTTCATAAAGGCCACATTACTTTGTGATGTCCTTTCCCAGAATGTGTGTATGGATGGCACTAGTATGTGGAAGGTGACTGAGCTCAGAGCTTGGTGCCATCAACTCTGAAACAGAGTCTGGAGAGAACTGTCACACTACAGCCTTTAACCTCCTCCACTTCACCTAGTCACTGGTCCAGTGATTACGGATTCTTCCTTTTTAAGCTGTTGATGGCTTCCTTAGAAAAACCTGCCTCTTTCCTAACATGACATGCCTGGGGGAACGAACCTGGCTGCAGACGTGCGGTTGGACAAATGAACAGTGGCCCAGCGACCTCTCAGTGGGGCAGAGAGACTGGAGCCAAGTCCTGGGGTGGCACAGGCCTGATCTGGCTGGGCCTCCTCCGGGGGGAAATGCCTAGTAGGCAGCCTGAATTAGACTCCAAGGGTACAATTTACCTTGCAGAACAGGGCAGAAGACAGGGACTCCTGCCTCTCCCCTTCTTAGTGCCATTGTCAAGAGGGCAGGAAATCTTGGAGAGGAACAAAATTCAAGGTCAAAATTCCTGGTGCTGCTAACTAATCTGGAAACAAGGAAGTGCCTTGGAACTTCACCTTCCTGTAAACCCTGTAATGAAAGTCTTGTGGGAAAGGACCTCAGTACCCTCACTTTTCTCCTCCCTCCAGCCTTATGATTTTCCACCTCCCCCTGTAATGTAAGCCCCCAGTCTGTGTGGCCAGTGCAAGGACCCTGGGAGCCCGTGTTGTGCCCCATCACAGGGAAGGAGTTAACACAAGGGTTATTGACTGGCTTTGCAGCACCAACATTTGCCGGAGCCCTTCTGTCTTGGGGAGTGGATTCTGCCTGTTGTTGCATAGACACACGAGTCCTTGCCCTTCTTGTCATGGGTCCTACTCCTAGAGCCCTGCTGTGTAGGACTTATGATGCATAGTGGGCCCTACTGGCCTGTTGACTTCCCTGACACCCCCTTCCCTCTCCTCTAGCCCTGCTCCCCATCACCTGCAGGACAGTGTTGGAACCTGCCCAGTGATCAGACCAGACAGAGGAGTGGAGTCTCGTCTCCCCTTCTCCTCCCACTGTTTTGATGGAAGGGAGGTGATTCTGGGATACAGGTAGTGGTGCTGAACCCAGGGGTCACTCCCCTCTGCCTCACTGTTCCCAGCTTGCTGGGTGTCCTTTTCATTGATGAGCCCTCAGGTCCTCTCTTCCTGTCAGCCCTGCCCGAGTTATGAGCCACTGCAGGAGGAAAGCCGTGCAGTCATGTGGTGGGTATGTGGATGGGCTCTTATTTCTTCAGACAGAACCTCTTTCTAGAAGGTCTTGATGGTACTTTGATGTTTATCACATGGAAATCACTGGGCCCACGCTGGCACTCATGGACCGGTGAGAATAGACATAAGAGCCAGGCCAATCTGTCGGGACTCCACTGCTGGGCCTAAGTAAGACAGAGGGCCAGGGATGCAGGGCCTCACACAGGTCACACAGATGTCTCTTTGACCCGACCTTATCTCTCTTTTCTGTTGGTGTTACAAACACTTAATTCTCCTGCCCAGATCTGGATTAAGTCTGAGTCTCAGGGTCCCACTTGTTAATGTAGGTATGTTTAGAAAGAATCAAAATTTAAATGTGCTGAGTTTGTGTCTGGCTTGTTTGTGCAGCTCTCCAGTCGAGCGCTGTTTTCCCTCTGTGTGGGGGGCAGCAGATGATCCTAATGGTTCTCATCCTCCTCCCATCTCATGCTCCTATTCAATGCCAGCTACTCGCGTTCATCAGAAAACCTGAGCTGTCTGGCCTCAGTCTCCCCAGTAATCACCAGACCTTGTGGGCCACCCACAGTCAGGAGAAGACGTTAGTGGCCAGGCCTTGGGCCTGACCACTGCCGTGATGCCAAAACGGACTGCATAAAGGAAAAAGTGATGTGTTTTGAAGTTGGAAATGTATTTTGTGCTTCAGGCTTAGTTAGCCATACCAGCAACAGTCATTCTGAGCACCCAGTATGTGCAGGGTAGTGTTGTGGGGGCGAGCCGCACCTTGGCCTCTGATGGGCTCCCAGTGGAGTTCAGAACGCCACCTGTTTGAAGAAGCTTGTTGTTTACCTCTTTACAGAGAGAGCAGCTGTGAAGCAGAAGTTTCAGGGAAATATACTATAAGAGCAGGTAATACTGTGGAACTGTCATAGGCAACTTTCTCCTCAAGCCTTAACGAATCAGAAACCCTCCAGGTGAAAGGTCTGTCAGAGGCATCAGCTGGGTCTAGGATGGAGCCAAAGGACAGTGTGGTTTGTGCGGATATTCAGAATCAAGTGGAATCCAGCATGCCACCAATCTGCAACCCATCTTATAGGTAACTTCAAAATGAATATTGTTTTACCCTCCTCCTTTTCTCATTTCTGTTTTTTTAACATAACCAGTATATAAATATGTTCCAATTGTAAGAAGTTTAGTTTAAAATACATAGAATGTAAAAATCCCCTTCTCCCATCCAGTGGTCCCTTCCCCCATCCTGCTCCTTTTTGTAGGAAGTCTGGTTTGTGTTACCCCAGATCTTTTAATTTGGAGAAAATAACATGATATAATTTAATGTATGTGTACACACACACACACACGGCTTTGCTTTGTACACATTTGTTGTGCAACTTGCATTCTTCTTCTGCCCATGTGGCTCCGAGGTCCTTTCCTGTCAGAACACAGAGCTCTACCACATTCTTCTCACTGCCACATTCTAGGTCAGCGTGAGATAGACCCACTGTAGTTTACTTAGCCGTCCTGCTACTGATGGACACATAGTTCCCAGTGGTTTGCTATTGTAAACAATACTACAGGAAACTGTATGCTTGCCTATTTGTGCACATGGCCAGGTAGTTTTCTAGGAAAGATATCTAGAAAAGACTTGCTGGGTTAAGAGGTAAGTGCATTTAAAAGGTTTTAGATGCTGCCAAATTGCCCTCCAATTGGACAGTATCAGTATATACCCACAAACAATGCAAGCAAGTACCTGTTTACTCTTACACTTACCAGCACTGGGTAATCTTAGGGTTTTTTTTTATTTTAACTTTTGCCTCTATGATGGGCAGAAAAATGATCTAATTTTAGAAGTGAGCATAGAAGGTGATCATGAGCTGGACTCTGGAGCTCAGCTGGCTGAGGGCGAATCGTGAGTCCTCCACCCAGTAGTGTGACCTTGCAGAGTTACTTAACCTCTCTATTCCAGTTTCCTTGTCTGTAAAAGGGGGATGATATTGGTGGTACCTACCTCTTAGTTACTTTAAAAAACATTTTATTGTGGAAGATTTCAAGATATACAAAAGTAGAATATCAATTCTTGGCCAATCTTGCTTCCCTAGTGCTCCCCACGCCCTACCCCTCCCCTATTATTTTGAAGCGAATATCAGACATATAAATAAATATTTCAGTGTGTATTCTAAAAGACTGCGATGCTTTAAATATATGGTTACAATACTATTATCATATATCACACCTAGAAAAATATCACCAGATATGTAGGGATGTTCTGAGGGTTAAATGAATGAATATATAAGTGCTGAGGATAGTACCTGGCATGTAGTAAATGCTGTATAAGTGTTTGTAATTATTTTCATTGTTTTTCCAATTCTCAATTCTCTGATTACTAGGAGTTTTAACATTACTTCATGTTTTTTGGCCATGCATATGTTTTTCAATAAATTATTTACTGTAATATTTTTCTCATTTATCTACTTTTCTCTCCTGCAATTTTAGGATTTCTTTAAATGTTCTGGTATTAACCTTTTGACTATTATACATATTTGGTAATTCCTTTCAGCCTGTTGTTTGGTGTCTTCTGCTGTGCAGAAGATTTGTTATTTGGAAATCAGTCCTGTCATCTTTACCTTTATGGCTTGAGAGTTTTGTTTCATCTTAAGAGTGTCTTTCCTACTCTGAGATTATAAAACTGTTTTCCAACATTTTCTTCTAATGCTTTTATGGTTTGTCATGTAGTTTTAAAAATGTATATCTCTTTAATCTAGAATTGATGTCTGCTATGAGATAGTTCTTTAATTTTTTCTTTTCGAATGTGTATCCTTGGGATCTATACCATTTGTTGACTAGTTCACTCTTCATCCAGTCTTTAAGGGCCATGTTTAGGATCTAATAATTCCTCCAAATATATGGGTATGGCTGTGGATTCTTTATTCTGACCCATGATGTATTTGTCTATTCCAGCATAAACATACCATAGCTTTACAGTATGTTTGCTATCTGGTAGAGCAACTTATTTCTCATTGTTCTTTTAAAAATATGTCTTGGTTATTCTTGTGCATTTCTTCTCCAGATGAATTTTAGAATCAATTGATTAAGTAAAAAATCTTGTTTGAATGTGACTATATTGAATTAGGGGGAAACTGACACATCATCTTGAGACTTTCCATCCAGGAACATGATAAAGTTCTCCACTTACTCAGCAATTCCATGTCCTTTAGTGAAGCTTTAGAGTTTTTCATATGGGCTGTCTTTTTTTTGTTGTTGTTGTTGTTGTTGTTGGTTAGGTTTACTCTTGGCTATTGGACAGTTTAGTTCTTTATGTGAATGGATTTCTAATCCCATTTTTGCTGACACTTGTGGGTGTGTAATGGCCGACACCTACAGGTATTTGCTGCCACACACCACTCTAGCCTCCTGGCTCATAATTTTTACAAGAAGCCTATGCCTAGGCACTCTTATTACTGTGATTTTACAGTTAAAGAAACTGGGCTTTAAAGAGGTTAAGTAACTTTTCCAAGATCACATGGTTCCTAGCTGGCAGAGCCAGGAGCCCTGGGGCTGCCCTCCTCTCCACTATTATATACAGCATGCCAGCCCTGGTATTTGGTAATAGTTTTTTAGTTGAGTCTTTTGAATTTTCTTGGTAGACAATTATATTGTCTGTAAGTAATGACCATGTTCTTTTTCCATGCCTCTTGTTGGGTACATAGTTTTGTGACTGTTGTATCATCATTTGTCAGGAAGCCTGACCCAGTCAACTTTCCCTTTAGCACTGGAATGGACTACAATTTCTTCTCTCAGGAGAGGACAAAGCAATTCTTGGGTTTAGAGGCCATGTATACAGAAAAGAGAGTGTAGAAACTTCTCCCTGCAGCTCCCAATACATCTTGTTGAATTCATAGAATGAATGAACATGTTATTTCATTGTACTATGAGTTCTTGTTTTGATGCCCTTCATTTTTTCTCTCTTAATAAGTTCTGTCCTTCTGTTGTTCAGGTTTCTAAGTTTCTCCCGCTGGAGTGGAGTGGGTGCATTTGGGAAGAGCAGCCTCTACCCCAAGCCCCCTCTTGTGTAGCCTGAGCCAGGGTCTTACATCCTTGGTCAGGGTGATTTTTGCCATTGATTAAAATGAAACAGAACCATTTCCCAGATATAGGACTGCACTTCTCCATGGGGCAGCAGCAAGCCTGCTTTGTGGGCCCTTGTTTGTTAGGGTTGGCGTAGGGGTGCGAGCACTGGGAGAGTGGCCTCAGCACTCTCTCCAGAGCCTGACCTAGGTGGCTACTGGCTCATCCTTTCCTGATACACTTGAGCTGAGAGAGGCTGTGTGTGTGTGCGTGAGAGAGAGACAGAGAGACAGAGAGACAGAGAGAGAGAGACAGAGACAAAGATAGACTGGGAGAGGCATTCCAGCCCTCTGCCCCCTGTAGGAGTCAGAAGTTGGTCTTGCTCCCTGCTGGCCAGCGCCTAGTTGGGAGAAAGAAGCCAGTGGAGCCTCTCCCCTCTGATCTGGGGCTTCCCGTCTAACTTGGGGCTCCTGGCCACTCCCAAAGCAGCAGTCCAAGGTGAACGAGACCCTCCATTGCCAATGCCAGCTCCAGCAGGCAGCTCACCGCTGGGTCCACCTGCTCTTGACCTTGGCCATTAGTCACTGAACATGACTGTCTGGTTATGTTGTGTTTTCTCTTTCAAGTTGTAAATAATATGTTTTTCCCTTAAAAATGGTACAAGCTCATTAATGAAGATTTGGAAAGTAAACAAAATTTAAAAGAAGAAAGAATTCCTAATCACTGTGCCGCCCAAACACAATCACTTTAATCACTTTTGTGTTTCCATCTGATTCTTCCATTTCCAGGGACAGGGTTCTTTTAAATAATTATATTAATGCTATTTGTACTCTACGCTTTTTTTCTTGTAATAATATCCTAAGCATCTTGCCTGTATTCTTGGGGAACATCATTTTAAATGACTGTAATATTCCATTAAGTGGATGGACCGTCACTCATTTAACGTGCTCTTGGTCTTGGCTCCTTGAAGGCAAGGTACATCCCCCTTTCCCTGTTAACCCATTTTGGTTCAGTCATCCATGAAGTTGGCTAAACTTCTGTGGATTTATATTTTCTGCCTGCACCATCTCTGAGGTAATGGTATGACTGTTGCTATGTGAAATGGGACTTCTTTCGATTTGCCCTAAATGTTACTCATTCAAGCTTCAGATAGGTCTTATCGTCCTTTAGTTTGGTGGACAAAGGTGTGCATCCCTTCCCCTCTGTGGTCTCCCAGCTTTAGCTCTGGCCTTACAGCCAGGTGCTGCCGCAGGCGAGGGGCCCCCGGGGTGCTCCTGCCTCATCGCTGATAAGACGGCCCTTGGTCTGTGTAGTGTTCAGCTGCATGTTTCCCCGGCTGCAAGGTGCGATGTCTGTGGGGGAGAGAACAAGATTTCTCTGCCTCTCTTTTTTTCCTCCCTGGACATACCTAATTCCCTTCACCTGGGGTGGCCTGGGGTGCCCTGTCGGCTGCATCTTGGCAGTCGGCTGCCTTACACTTTCACCTACTCTGTCCTGTGTCTCTCCTCCTCCTGACTTCTGTGGCCCTTCTGTCCCCACTCCCGCCTTCACAGTGCTGTCACTGCACTACTGTTCTTGGCTTCCCCTCGCCGAGTGAGTTTGTGCGACCTTCGCACTGCATTCATGCTTCGGGACTTGGCCGCTATAATGATGTCAGTGGTGCAGGTTAGCAGATGGTGGCAGCAGCAATGAGACCTGACATGTTCTAATGACTCTCTCCTTCCCACCCTTGCAGGCTGAGCCAGCAGAGGGGCAGGGGTTTCCTTGAGGCATTTTAGTAGGGGGCCAAGGGAAATCGGGGGCCCCAGGTGCCGATGAGGCCTGTGACCTTTGCTGCTATAATATCAGTGTTTCACAAGCAGGGTGGTTCAGGAGCCCACTTGCAGCCCATCAAAAATTGATTTAATTGCAATTTTTCCTCCAATTAGAAGCACTGGAGCCTGACTAATTGGAGTAATAGAGAGTAATAAGGCTCAGATAAAAAGCCTTCCTCGGCGGCCTTTGTATCTCGTGTCAGTGCCTGTCAGAGGTCAGGGAGCTTGCATATTCTATTAGGCATCCCAGCCTTCATTTGTACAAATTAGTTTACCCAACAGTAATTAAAATGCCAATGCGGGTTGAAGAGAACTGAATACACTTGATGGGCATGTTGGTGAATGATGTGACAGCTCTGGTGGCCTCCCCTGCCAAAGTGTGTCAGCCCCAGTTCAGAGGCGGCTGGGGCCTGGGCCAGCTGGGTGGCTTCAGGCCAGCCATAGGGCACAGCTGCTGAGCACACCACTTCTGCCGCCTCCTCAGGGCCACTCAGGCTCTCCTTCCTTCTTCCAGGCAGGGCCCTCTGCTCAACTGTTCATCTGTTTGTCCAGCAGGCACTGGCACGGTGGCTGGCTGTTGGGCACTATACTGGGTACTGGGCAGAGAGCTCACAGGGCCGAACAGTAAAGTCACTGACTGGTTCAAACGCAGTTCTACTGGTTGCTCCCTGTATGAGCCAGAGCAAGTTATATTACCTCCCTATGCCTCAGTTTCCTCATCTGTGAAATTGTGAAATTGGTGCCTACTGCATAAGGTTATGAGATTTAGGTGGGTGATGCCTTTGAAACACTTGCTTAGAACTTAGTGCATACTTGAGTGCTCAGCAAATCACTGGTGTAACTCAGAGGGCCAACACTGGGGCAGAGGCCCTAAGGACCTACCTTATTTTCACCGTGCCCAGGCCCAGCTTATTTCCCTTCTTACCATCCTCTACTCTTTTCTCTCCCTTGTTTTTTCCCATTCCTCAGCCTGCGTACCAGAACCCCTTGCTCTCCTGGTGTCTCTGACGTGAGGGTACCGGGGTCTCCTTTGGGGTCTGATGATCTCCGTGAGGCCAGGCTGCCTGAGATGGGGCCCGGGGCCAGTGAGGTCGGCTGGCGAGCTGGGCAAGGTCTGGGACAGGATTAGAAGTTGTAGGAGGGTAGCTTCTGATAAAGGCTTTCTGATCCAAAAGGAGTAGTTTATGGAATTAGAATGACTTAGATTCCCAAGCTGAGAGAGGACACGTACTTATGTGAGAGCATGCACGTGCGTGTGTGTTCTGACATTAATTTTTAGGTACTATTGGTACTTCTCATCTATTATCTGGTTGTGTCACTTATGAGGACCTCACTGGCCCTGGAGAATATGCTACATCATGTGTCATTCAGGTCTGAGACTGATAACTTGGGAATTATCCCTTTAAGAAGCAGAGGGTACCCCCACCCCCCACTTTACAGCTCACAGCCGCAGCCTCTGGAAGGCCCTTTCAGTTCAGTTCCACAGACCTGTATTGAGCCGCCACATGGTCTGGGCTCTCAAAGGGAAGATGAGAAGATAACCCTCCAAAGACCATTTGTCCCATGGGGGCAAAAATAAAATCAAGGTGTGGTGGGGACTCAGAGGCAGGATGGTCAAACCACCTGCAGTTGCCGCCTCTGCCTGGTTACAGGCTTGCTGTCCCTGTCCCTGGGACACCCCTGAGAAAGAGATGGGACTGAGGGGAAAAGCTGTTGACTCTTCTTTCCTTTTGGAGGAAAGCTGGTGCTTTCAGTGACTTCAGACCTTCAGAAGACCTTCTAATGGGGAAGATTCTTTGAGTAGCCCCTTAGGAGGAGCCATAGAAGGAATGATACGTGTGTTCAGTTTGTTCATCTCCAAGTATTTGAGAACTTTTGGCATGCTTAGCACAGGACCCAGCACAGTGAGGGATGTGGGGAGAATCTGGTTGAAGATGTTAGAGTGGCACAAACAGAGCAGGATGGCGTGTGTGGGCAGGTCTGCTGGGGGAGGCAGAGGAAGTGAGGCTGGTGGGACCTGCTGTTTCACAAAAACCTCACCCCATGAGCCCCTTGTCAGGGCATTTTACCTGGTGAGTCTCCAGGAGGGGTGCAAGGGCTAGAGTGATGGGTCCTGTGTGAAGGGGAAGCCCACGGAAGCTTAGCTGTCCCTTTCCCCAACCCTTTTTGTACAATGGGAATAATAATTTCTATCTTTGGACTTATTGTGGGTTATGAAGCATCTTCTGGGTGTCCCAGGATAGTGAATTCCTTCTTTTCCTCTGCTCTGTGTGCCTGTCCTGCACTCTGACAGGACTGCACTTGGCCCACGCTTTTAATCTTCTGATTTTGAATGTGATTAGTGTGCGGCATTTGCCTCATGTCACCTAAAGTCCGTGGGACTTGGGGGTGGGGTCAGGAACAAGGGTGGCGGCCAGTAGAGGGGAGTGGTTTGAGGTGTGCAGGGCTGTGTCTGCAGTGAGCCTCACCCGCAAGAGTCAGGAGGTCCCGTGGTTTGGATGTGAGTCCTGGTGAGTGTCCGCAGCAGCACCTGGCTCCAGATCTGCTGGATTGTTGCTCACATGAGTTTTTACTGAGTGTTAAGTTTGATTAGACTCTTAGGTCCTCAGAGGGGCCAGGGGGCTCTTCTTTCTTTCCTCCTTTTCCCCCTTGATTCACATGGTTAGATGAAGGAAAAGGGCAGCTTTTGGGAATAAACATTTATGGGTGTCACGTCCGTGCAATTAAAAAAGGCTTTCATGGAGTATGAAGGTGAGAGGCACTCTTCCTGGTGGCAGATGGACAGGGACAGTGGGCAGAAACAGAGGACAGGAGTCCCAGGGGAAGCTGTTCACATCCCCACCCCAGCCTACAGGGAGGTGAGTGCTATTGAGAGTGGCAGGGATTCAGGTTCCAGGTGCCTCCCATTGCTCTATTGACTTACCGTGACGTGACACTAATTTAGGCCTGTGGCCAGAGACCTGCTCCCAGCCTCCTTAAGAGGCGTCCATGCATCTGTGCTGGCGCCCCTCACCTGGCCCCTACTCCTCAAAAGTCTGGAGAGTCTGACTGCCCTAGAATGGTTTCCAAGTGGCTATTATGTTTCCAACCCAAGGTAATTGACTTTACCAGTTATTAATGGATTACCCTCAAGAGAAAAATGCTGGGGGGAGGACAGGACTTCCTGGCTTTGTAGTTTGAGGCTTCAGTGTCCAGTGGATGCTTCCCAGGCTGGGAGTCATTTGAGGCATGACAGAGTGGCTGTTTTGGCATGTCAGTCTAATGGCTGCTGCCTCTCCTGTGGCTTGAGAGGAAGCTGGGATGATGGAGCATGTCCCTCAGAGGAAGTCTTGGCTTGAGGCATGGAAGCCCCAGGGTGGCTCATGTGGCCTTTTTATCACCCTGGGTTGAAAAGCAGACACCTGCCCTGCAATTTTTGTAAATCAGTGGCTTGGCCAATGCCTGCCCTAACATCTCCCCCATCAGCAACTGGCAGGCCAACTCCTCCCAGCTAAAGCCACTGGCTTCTTCAGAGCCCTCGCTGCAGAAATCCATCTCCCCACTGACATGCCTGGGATCAGAGCGCCACAGGTTCCGGGCAGGTCCAGGGCAGATAGGCTGCTGCCCCACTTAGCTAACGTGTCATTAATATGTCCAGTCCCCCTATCCCCACATGTAGGGACATAGCCCTTCCCTGCCTCGGGGCTCCTGAGTGACACAGCTGCTTTAAACTATGTTGCTCGCCACTGTTTAGGTTTTCAAGCCCCAGCTTCCTGCAGGCTTCCTCTCCCCACCCTGCCAATCCTCTAACAAAGAAGTGTCCTGCCACGTATGTCCAAGTTCTAGTCTTAGCACTTTGGCCCACCCAGCTCATCACAGGGATCCTTCTCACTGGGCTTATGCTGCCATTTAAAATGAAAGTGCAGATTGTGTATGTTGAACTTGTTAGGAGTTCAAGAGACACTCTGGGAAATATGGTCATTGTTCCTCCTCACCTGCCTTTGGCAGCATCTATCATGGTCCTCTGAACTGCCTGACCTGCGTCCCAGTCTGAAGCGGCCAGCCCTGACTGCCTGGGCCCTTGCCTTCCCTCTTCTGCTCATGTCCTGGCATGGCATATCACCCATCTCACCTTTCATACTGTTACTCACCCTTTATAGTGTGGTGCCTTTACACCTGCCTGTGCGTCTGCCATATTCCCAGGTTCCCTTAGTTCTTAAAACCTTTACTCTGAGCAGGGCATCACCTCCTAGCATCTAACAACTTATTCCCAGGAGACCATTTCCAAAGTGTGTGGCATTGGGAACTTGGCCTTCAAACACCTGAGGCCAGACAGGCTTGATCTCTGTTGGCCTCAGGGGCCCATCTATACAGACCTGTTTTTACCGTGGGGAGAGCCCACTCAACCCTGCATGAGCTGCAAGCTCAGCCGTCCTTGAACCTGTGGGTCTTCTGCGAGGCTAGAGCTCTCAACAGTGCTTTCTAGTTGTCTTCCTCAACTCCTCTGACGGCTTTCTTGCTGCTTCTCTCGTCCTGTCTTAACCCCACGATCCCTGGAGAACGAGCACAACACTTCCAATTGTGTAGCCATTTCCGCCACAAGTTCTGACAAGCCAGACCTGACTCTGCTCTCCTTTTGTTTGGCAGCTCTTTTGTGACAGGGACGGCTTGTTGTGGGCACTTCTCACCCCTAAGAATCTGGGACCTCAACAGGTAAGAGATTCCCTAGCCGCCCTGGCTTCCGGGGGCGGGTGGGAACAGCTGGGCCGCAAAGGGAAGAGCTGGCCGAGCCTGCGCTTGCTCAGTCGGCCGCCAGGGGGCCAGGAGGAGCCAGGAGGGACGGCTGCCCTGTAGCCCGCTGGCAGCTTTGCAGTAGTGGGGCTTCTCTCATGGAATGACTCAGCTTAGCTTGAGGAAGCTGTTGAAGTAATTTATAATAGGTAAATAATTCCGTGTAGAATTTATAACAACAATTTGGATTTACAATACTTTTCCTCTGAAGAATGCCTATGTAAGACTTGGGAGTATTTTCTCTTTTGTGTCTGGCTTCAATGCACCCATGTTGTGTGTAGTTGTAGTTAATTCATTCTCCCTTCTGAGAGCCATTCCCCTGAATGAGTACATGACACTTTATTTCCATTACACTGTTGATGGACACCTGTCCATCAAGGTTTACTTACAGCTAATAATGCTGCTATGACCTTGTAGTACGTCTTTTGATGAACAAAATTCTGCCAGGTATTTCTGACACATATGGACCTGTGAGTGGATCCCCCATTCAATTTTAGGGCTGCGCAACATACCATTGTGTGGATGAATCATAATTATTTAAATTGCCTCCAACTTTTTTGCTGAAATAATCTTGTACATACATCTATTCCCACAGTATATCTGTTTTTAAAGTGAAATTGTTGGGATTTGGGGTTCCGTATGTGTTCCATTACTAAAATAAAATGTTAAACTACTCTTCCAATCTAAAAAAAAAAAAAGAATGTCTATGTAGCTACATAAAATTCCATCTATCCTCAGAGATGATTTTTCTAAAATAAATTTTGGCGGTGGCCTACAGAGCTGTAAAAAGAATTACACAGAGCAGTTAAAATATATCCAGGTTTTATTCACAATTCTCTGCCTTGGCAGACTTGACACATTTCCCAACTGATTCTCTGTAATTTTTTTTAAACTTTTTATTTTGAAATAATTATAGACTCATTAAGTCACAAAAATAGGACAGCTAGGTACTTCTATAACATCTTCCATAATATATCAAAACCAGGACATTGACACTGGTACAATCTACAGGGCTTTATTCAGATTACACTCATATGTGTATAGTTCTTTGCAGTTTTATCCCAGTGTAGATTCATGTAAGCACTACCACAATCCAGATACAGAGTTCATTCCGTCGGCACAAGATCTCTCCTGTGCCCCTTTATAGTTGAACCCTGTCCTCCTCAACTCCTTCACACCACCCTAACCCCTGGCAACCACTGGTGTTCTCCATCTCTGTAATTTTGTCATTTTAGAAGTATTATATAAATGAGATAGCACAGTATGTGACCTTTTGAGATTAACTGTTTATGTCTCTAACTCAGCATAGTTCCTGTGAGTGCATCAGAGTTGTTGCATGTATCAATAGCACTTTGCTATTTTTAAAGTTTGATATTATTTCCTGGTACAGATGTACCAAAATTTCTTTCCCCATTGAATAGTAATCAATAGGATATTTGGGTTGTTTTCTGTTTTTTGACTCTTGCAAATAAAGCTGTTATGAACATTTGTGAATAGGCTTTTGTGTGGACATGCATTTTCACTTCTCTGGGATTAATGTCCAGAAGGAAGTAAAGTTGCTGGGTTAGTTAAGTGTGTTTTTAGTTTTTTTTTACCTGCCAAACTATTTTGAGTATTTTTACCATTTTCTGTTCCAACCACAATGTGTGAAAGATCTAGTTTCTTCACATCCTCAACAGTATTGGGTACTGTCACTATTTTTTATTGTAGCTATTCTAATAGGTGTGGTATCTCACTGTGGTTTTAATTTGAATTTCCCTAATAGCTAACAAGGTTGAACATCCTTTCGGAATGTGCTCGTTTGCTTTCTGTATATTCTCTTTGGTGAAATGTCTGGTCTTGGTTTTGCCCATTTTCTAATTGGATAGTTTGTTTTTTACTGCCCAATTTTGACAGTTCTTTACATATTCTAGATATTAATCCTTTGTCCGATACATGGTTTTACAGGTAACTTCTCCAAGTCTGCAGCTTGTCTTTCTATCCTTTTAATAACAGAGTCTTCTGTAGAGCAAAAGTTTTAAAGTTTGATGAAGTCCAAATTATTGACTGTTTCTTTTATCAGTCATGCTTTTGGCATCCAGTCTAAGAACTCTTCACCCAGCCTTAGGCCCCCGTGTTCAGTCTTCAGTGCCAAGATTTACCGCAGCACAGGTGAGGATGTATTATTCTTCTTGCTTGTCTCCTGCCTCACTTGCCTCCCCAGCTCCTTTTCTCCTTTTCTCTCCATCTTCCTAGGGAAGTATTACCCATAACTTTTTTTCCTCAAGAATCCATTGTACTGTCAGTCTTTCCAAAAGATGTTTTTATAATGTATAAGATGTTTTAAGTAAATATGGTTTTCAACATTCTCTTGTCATCCAACCCAGGGATAGGAAACTTACAACTTCCCCCCAAACTACATTACATCTTTGGATAGCCTGTGGAATTAGAATGCCAACCCTTCATTGAGGGTTGATCTGCTTCCTAGAGCTGTGATCCTGGATAAGAAGATAAACATCTCCTCTGAAGGCAGGCCCTTAAATATCTGAAAACTCTGTCCTGCTCCTGCAGGGTCTTCTCTTTATCAGCACCAAACTTTGGCACGGGAAATGGAATGACCTGTCAAGGTTGACCTCAAGATTAAAGCCCAGCTTTCCCCTACGCACACTGGGAGTGGGGCAGTAGAGGGGTGGGCACAGAATCAGGTTTTGGTGAGCAAAAAAGAAAATGAGGAATAGCTGTCTGGGTTAACCCACAGAATTGGTCTCACAGTTTCAGGATCATTCTTATCTTAAAGTTTCTCTGATTTATCTGGTTTGATTCCTCTTGAAACAGGGTATTCACAACTGAGTAATGAATACACCAGGTGTGGATTGATGAGTGGCACCTGATGATAAGACCTTCCTTATTCTAGATTTTCTACTTCTGTTAATGTAGCCGAGCATCACATGACACTGTTGCTAGCAGAGCTAAAGCTTCCAAGGGCTCCTTTATTCTGAGCCCCTGGGATATTGGACTTCCTGCCATCTGTAAAAGTTGTTCCCATGGCTCACCCTGCCCACTGGCACCTTCTTGCTGCTGAGTGGGGCTGGGGCAGGAGCCCTTCCTCTGATGTGTGATGGGGAGGCCTGTGAGGAGCTGCAGAGGGAGTGCAGGCTGTGTGGTCAGATAGACCTGGGCTCCAGAGTTGACTCTGCTGCTTATTAGCTCCGGGCCTAGTTTCCACATTTGTAAGTGGGATTTAATCATCCCTACCTAACCGAACTAGTATGAAAAAACATTATTTTGTGTAAGTGCCCACATAATGCTTGTCACCTTGGGAGCGTTCAGCCACTGCAAGCTGTCTCCTTCCCACTCTTCCTCCCCACCCACACTTGTCTCTTACATTAGACCCTTGGAGTGTGGAAGCTCAGCCTTGTAATCCTCCTAATATATGTGGCCCTGTGAGCCAGTAGAAGGGGAAGTGAACATGGTGACCTCATGCTATAGAGAAGGCTCGACAGTAAGGCTATGAGTCACAAAGATGGGCACTTCTGCTGAAAGTCAAGTTTCATTTATCTTGCATCTGGACCTTGTGCTTGGAATCCTCACTGGCCTGGGCCCAGGACAGCAGACAAACGGGGGCATGGGCTGAGCACCCCACGGTGGCCCAGCCTGTATCTCATAAGTTGGATAGTCTTGGCATGGCCTTCTCTGCCTGTGGCTGCCGCGGTGGGGGCGCTCCTGGGCACAGGCTCACTGGGTCAGGACAGAGCTCCAAGGCACCAGCTCCTTGAATGACATTCTCCTATGAAATCTCTAGACTTCACAACCCCAAACACTGGGTCTTTATAGAACCCAGAAAGAACCCAAATGAGAACAAGAGCAAGACACCTATGGCCATTCTCCCTGGAGCCAGACAACCAATAGCTGCCTGTGGCAGGGCTGCCCTGGGCACCAGTTGGCATTGCCTCCTCGCTGCCCTCAGATTGCCCTCCTCACCACTGAGAGAAGCCAGGCCTCGTTTGAACATCTGTCCTGTTTCCAGGGAAGCCTGAAGTGCCGAGCAGTGTGGGGATGGAGGGAAAGACGCCCTGGTGGAGGCGTCTGCTTTTGGTGGGAGGAGAGCAGTGGACAAGATGACTGGCTGTAGCTCTTTCCCAGAGAAGCCCAAGCAGATAATAAAGCCATGTAGAAAACAGGATTAAGGTAATGAACAGGCAGGACAGAGTTTGATCTTTCAATAACACCAAAGCCTGACTGACAAGCCAATCTGGAAGGTGGAGCGACACTGCTGGCAGGACTGGGTGGCGGGGCTGTGCGCGGCGCTGGGTGGATTCTTTGCTTTTAACCTGTCACTGCTGAAACCTGAGTGCCGGGATTTTCTCTTTTATGTGTGTGCTATGACTTGGAGGGGGAAGAATTGGAGGGGCAGCTTTGCTCTGAGCATTGCCCCTCCAGGGGCTGCCCTCTGGATGACGGTGGGAGCCAGGACACACCTCTGAGGTGGAGGTGCCCTGCTGGGCACTAGCGCTCCCTTGTCCCTCTGTCTCACTCAGATGCTGTCCTCAGGCAGCCTGTGCTGCTTCTCAGTGCCTGGGATCCCCTTCAAGGTCACATGCCTCCCTCAGCTCTTTATTCCGCCAAGACCCCTGGAGACCCTGTGAGCGAAGAGGTGCTGACTGAAGCACACGGGTCAGAGGACAGAGGAGCCTGACTGTCCCCTCTCCCTTCCTCCTTTTTTGCTCCTGGAGCTGGCAACCATGTGTGGGTCCAAGAACAGGTTTTTTTTTTAACTTGACTAAATTATGTGGAGAGAAAGATGGAGTCCTTCACCCAGCCTGGATGTACCCGAGTGTTCCTGCTTCCAAGGGCAAATAGTCTTCAGGCTCGGTCTCCAGCCCCCATGGGCTCCATCTGACAGTGCCAGCAGCCCACCACTGAAGTCTCCCTTGCTCGGCCTTGTGGTCCTATCAGGCCCTCAGGAACTGTGTCAAAGCCGGTTTCTGAGGCTGGGGTTTGGAGGAATCAAGGCCTATCTTGTGTTCTGTGTCTGCATTGAGCAGAGCCTGTGGCCAGGCACCAGGGAAGGTGCTGTCTATGGGGCACACCTCCCAGCTGCTGGAAGGCCTGGGGAGAGGGTCTGACTGGCCTGACATAACATACATCCTTCCCCCTGGGCAGTGGGCAATGATGGAGAGGCCTGTGATCCCAGACCTGAAGGTGTCACAGTGGGTCTAGCCAAAGACTATTCCCAGCCTGGGTAGGGAAGGTGGGGTGGGTAATGGTGGCTTGGTGGCCTGGCTACTCCTAGGACACGGCGGGCTCAAGTCCTCAGGCAGGCACTGTGCTGCCCTGTATGTGTGGCCATATGCATGGCCCCTGCACACATCCTCTTATCTCCCGTTTGGGCCAGAGTCATCCCTGGTTCCCCATTATGCCTCCATTTCCATCCTAAAGCCCCTAAGTCTTCTCTTGCTCAATAAGGGTATGGCAGATAGGCTTCTCACACATTCTGACAGGTGCCCTTTATTTTTTCCCCTCAGCCTTTGCTCCAGCTGCCCCAGAGAGGTGGATTACACTTCTCTGCCTACTGAAACCCTGCTTATTCTTCAGCATAATTAGTACTTCCACCAGGAAGCCCTCCCTGATCCTTACCCCTGTGGCCGTGGTTAGTGACCCTTAGACCATTCAGTGCCACCTTGTCAGCTGCTGTGTGGCTTAGTATAGCTCTCTCGCTGGGAATTTATATTGGGAACCTGGACTGAGCACAGGAGATGCATATCAGGGCATATCTACCGGCCTCTGGAATGGCAAGAGGGGCCTGGCTGCAGACCGTTCTAACCATCTGCAGAAGGCACCAGTGTGCTGAGTGCAAGCTGGGCCACTCTGAGGGCACCAGTAGTGCCCATCCGGCCCAGGTGTGGCTTTGTCTCTGCCTCAGCCCTCCGCCTCCACCCCGGGCAGGGGGCCTGGCTCTCAGTCAGGGTGATTACAGAATTGCCCCTCTTTAAAGTACCTGCCTTCTCCTTTGAAAGTATTACTGACAGCTTTTTTCATTTTCTTTTTTCTTTACCTCTTTAAGGAACCCTGTAATTTCTTTCTCTTTCTTTCTTTCTCCCCCCCCTCTCTTTTTTCTTTCTTGTCCCCTCTGTCCCCCTGAACTCTTTGAAATTGGCTCTCTGCCTGCTGACACCAAACTGATACTTTGCGTTTCACTTCTCCTTATCCCTTTATGGCAACAGATGTTGAAATTTTGTATCCTTTTATCTGCCCGGCTGCCCCTTCCTGTAATTACGGTCCCCTTGTTAGCAGTACAAAGTGGGTTGCCTGGCTGCTTGGCCTTTGAGCCATTGTATCTGAACACGTGTGCACGGGTGGGTGCTGGGGGCTGTGCACATGCACACACATGCATGTGAGAGGCCATGTGCTTGGGAAGGGCCCTTCCCTCTTACCTTATAGGGCAGGAGCAGGCGAAGCTTCCACAGGCTTCTCCTGGTCTCTACCTCTCTGTTGTTTGGCACCTGTCTGCCTCCTTGATTCTCTTGCCCTTCCCTCCAGAGGACTGGACTAGGACAACCACTCCCTGCTTAAAAAGCTCATGGCTGAGCCATGTGTACCCAAAGGCCCACCAGGGTCTGGAAGCCAGATCCTGCCCAAACTAGATTTGCCTACTACTGTAAGAACAGCCCAGGTGCTCTGAACCTTTACTGTTGCTGGGCCTTCACCTGGCCACCCCCTGCCCCCACAGGCCCACTGCCTGCTACAATCCTGTCCTTTCCTGAAGAATTGCTCAATACCCACAGCCAGAAAGGTTCTCCGTCCTATAAAACTTTCTTTCACCTCTCCTCTGGCATCCACCAGGTCCCTGCTTGTATTGTTAGTTGGGTACATGTCATAACTTTCTCTCCCTCACTAGATTGAAAACTCCTTGAGGACAGGGACAGTGTCTCCTTCAAAATCATACCTCATATCTCCCTGCAGTTTCTATTAAGCACAATGCCTTGTATACAGAAGGTGCTCAGTAAGTGGTTGTGATCAAAGGAGAGAGAAGGAAGGAGTTAGAAGGCAGGAAAAACCTTCCATTCTCTTAGTGACCATGTTGAGCCCAGTTTATACCTTCAGGCCATCCACCCCTGGGAATAGGGATGTAGGAAGGTGAACTGTTTGTTACCCCTCCATCCTTTCCGTCACCCAAAAGCCATTGCTGCATTTTGGGGGTCACACATGCCAAATGGGGGTCCTCATACCAAAACAGACTCAGGGAAGAACACGCACAGGACCCCCAGGGAGCGCCATCAGGCACCCGAGGGGCAGGGGCCGCAGGCATTCTTACGTGTGGGCTGGCAGGTGGCAGCCAGGGCTGTCCATCTCGGCACTTTAAGTGCAGGGGGACTTTCTGTGGGCAGTGGCTTGAATTGGGAGCTCAGGCAGGCTAGGCAGAGGAGGCTTGTGGAGGCTGGAATGAGAGGCCCGAGGGAGGGAGGGAGGGAGGGGTAAGAGAAGCAGGGCACCAGGTTTCCCAGCTCTGCATGACCCAGACTGGGGGTGGAGGGGCTGCCAACGACTGACCCTCTGTGCTGGACTCATCTGGCACTCGGGGCCTCTCCCAGATGGGACATTTGGGTCTTCAGGCTGGCCCCGTGTCTAGTTAGCTGTCACAAAGCTTGTGATGCAGAGGTCAGTGTCTTAAATTCCCTCCTCCCTGTCAGAAGTTCCTATCCTTTCCCCCAGCTTCAGTGGAATTGTCTGGGCAGTGGGGTGAAACGGATTCCCTCACCTGATCCCCTCTTCAAGAGGCCCTGGAGTGAGGCCACCCTCTGCTCTTCCTGCCCAGTACGCTGGGTGCTCCCAGGGAAGCACTCACAGCCAGGCCTCAGGAACAGGTGTCCAGCAGGCTGCCCTCCCGGCCTGGTCCCATTCATCAGGCTCACAGGGGTGGCCCCATCTGTCTTTACCTCTCCCTGGGTTGAGAGAGAATTGCTGGAGTCAGGCTTGCGGAGGCCCCCCAGCCCTCAGTGGGTCCTGGAGGCCCAGGCTTTGTGCACAGGAGTTGGAAGGCAATGGACTTTTTGTCTGCCCCTGCAGAGTGACAGTCCTGGCCCTTGCTGCTGTCTTGGCCCAGGGCTCTGAGCAGCAGCCCTGTTCCCACACAAGTCGTGCAACAGCCAAGGCTCGGCAACCCCTCAGCCCCCACAGTGAGAGGCCGAGAAGCATTCTTGACATTCTTTCCAGAGAAAAGGGGTGAAATGTCTGAATTTGGGGGTCACCATGTTATACAAATTGCAATCTAATCGTTTCTTACAAGAACACACTTGTAGTAAGAAAAGGTGCCCAGGAGGAGGGGCTGAGGAGACTGTTTTGTCTCCCTCCCTCCCAGTCTGGGGCTATTGTTGGGCTGATCTCACTCCCTCCACCAGAGTGGTTGAGCTAGTTTTCTAGTTAAATCGGTCCTGGGGTGGGGGTCCATGAAGGGCCCACAGTGCCATTTCTGTTTGTTTTCCCAAATCAAAGCCCCAGCAGGGCTCCTATGGCACCGCTGGGCCAGTATTTGAAGAGACGGGCCATTTCCCAGAGCCTGGGGTGTCAGTTTATGCTCTGAACTTAACCTCACGGGCACTGCACAACAGAGCTTCAAGGATCCTGGGCCCAGAGTAAAAGAAATTGTATCTTTTTATTAGCCCATTTAAAGTGTGTGTGGTCATTTCAGAACACCAGAGAACAGGGCAGCAGAAAGAAGCTCCTCAGCCTCTGGACAGGCTGGGCTGGCTGACAGGGGGCTTTCAAGTACTTGCCTCAGCCCCCAGAGGCTGGTGCCCACTCCATGCCAGCCCTTGGGTTGCCCCCAGAGGGTAGGGCTCTGTGTTTCTTATTGTAGACATGGTGGCATGGCACTTTCCAGCGAAGGCTCTGATGCCAGGGCAGGGGTCAAGGCTGGTAACTTGGTCTGGATGTTGCCCTTATGCTGCTGATCCTGCCCAGCCCATGGGTGCCCAGCTCTCCTTTCCTCTGAACCTGGGACCAGGAGTGGGCAGGTAGAGCCATGCTGGGCTTCCCACCCCCAAAACTCCACTGCCTTTCATCTTCTATTTCAAACAGACAAACATGAAATTACTTCTATAGATTAAAGGGGAGAACTCCTCCGTCATTCCTGAAGGCCTCACTAATGGAAGGGGCAGGGCCCCCAAATCCAGGAGGGACAACTGCGCGCATACACATGTACCTGTGAGAGATCAGCCCCTCCCTGCCGGGTTCTGGCCTGCCCAGGGTGGGAGAATCATGGCTGGTGGCCCATTGGGAAGGCAGGCCTTCCTGGGAGCCATGTCAGTGATCTCTCGGAGATGCTGATCTGGGGAGGTAGCTTTCTGCCTGATCCCACTCAGGGCCCCCCACAACACAGAGAGGCTTATCATCTTACTTCCCAAGCACACCTGGAAAGGAGGCTGGGGGCAGGGGTCTGATGTAGGGCCTAACCCCTCACTGGACAGCAACAGTACTCTCTACTGGGGGCCACCGCACTGCCCAGGGCTTGAGGGGAAAGGCAGAAAAGGCAGAAAGGAACCCCCAGCTGCCTCCACTATTCCTTCACCTTCAGGAAGAGGATGGCTCCACTGGGGAGAGGGGAGGTTGAGGGTCAGCAGCTGTGGGAGGTGGAAGGGCTGGAACTGTGGTCTGTGTTCACACATGGGCTGGCAGCCTCTCCTGCTCAAGCCCTTTGGTGAACACTGCTTGAGCCAAAGCTGGGCCCAAAGTGAGACCACAAAGTCCTCCCCACCCCATGCCAGGGCTGCTTACCTGGGTGTCCCTGTAAAGTGTCCATAACCTTGCCTTTCCTGTCCTTCCATGGAGAGGCCAGCATCTCTTGGGTGAAGCTGAGGGGTCAGGCCTGGAGGGTACCCCTTCCTCTCCTTTATTCCCCCCCAGTCACTGTGCTGAAGCTCACTTCTACCCATCTCCTAGCCACAGGGATTAGCTGGTGCACTTGATGTTGTGGGATAGTTGCTAGGGCCAGAAGGCCCCCCTAAGTGGTTGCTAGGGGTCTGGCATCAGGGTGAGGGGTCTGTCCACTGCCGCGGTCACGGAGGGAATTACACAGTCACAAAGAAATTGTTCTTCTCAGTAATCTGCTCTCGGCCACCGGGACGGGGAGGGTTGGGGAGCACGCTGGAGCCCAGCAGGCTGGGGGCTGTGATCACAGAGGCGTGCTAGCCCTGGGCTGGGGGCCAGCATGGCCAGGAACACCAGGGACCAGCCCACTAAGCTGCTTTCTCAGCGATTTCTCTCCCAGACACAAAGGTGTTTACTTGTTTTAACATCTCCTGGGACTCCCCTTCTCCCTTTGTGTGGTCTTTATCCCCAATGAGGTTTGAGCCCCAGATTACAGGCGGGAATTAAGGCATTGGACTCAGGCAGCTCAGAACTGCATGACCTGCAAGATCAAGAAGTATAAAGTAACCAAGTGTGTGTGTGGGGGGGAGGTGGGGCCGACCCTTTGGCAAGGCCCATTCATGTCCTGCACAGGAGTGGCCCGGCTGGCAGGGCCTGCAGGTGTGAGGGAGGGGCTGCCGGCAGCTGAGGCCTTCAGCCGGGGGAGGGGCAGGGACAGGGACATGGGTGACTGGTGGGAGTCAGGGCAGCTTTCCATGGCCCCTTCCTAAGGGAGTCTAATTCTAGATCAGGAAAGAGACCTGCATTTCCCTAAGGACTGAGGCCATTTGAAGGTTAAAGAATGTGTGTGGGCTTCTCTTCCTCTGGCCCTTCTCTCCCCCCCAGTGGGCAGCTGATGACACACCTGGGCAGTGACTTCCCCCCAGGGGCTGGGGTGCTGGATGTCATGTATGAGACCCCTTCCACGCTCCTATCCTGTGGCTATGACACCTACGTTCGCTACTGGGACCTCCGCACCAGTGTCCGGTGAGGGTGCTGGGCGGGATGAGTGGTGGGCCTACAGGAGGAGGCACAGGGACTCCATGTCAGGGGCCATTGCGGAACAGTCTGCAAGGTCAGATCAAGCTTAGACCCTCCACCTTGGCTGCCCTGGTCCCATGGCCCAGGAGAGCACAGCAACCAGGCCCTGGTAAGGCCTCAGGAGCAACCAGGGTGCAGTCCCTCTGCTTTCTGTCCCAGCCTTTCTTACCTCTCTGCCTCATAAATCCTGGCATATAGCTGACCATGAGGAGTACAAGTGAGGGCATAATCTGCCCTGGGGCCTGGTGAGAAAGAGACCTTTACCAAGACGTTCTATTTTTTTAAAGAATTTAGTGATTTGGCTTCTCTCTCCCTGCCAGAATAGCTTCTGAAAACCCCCTGGTGGGAAAACTGGGGTGGCTTGGGAGAGCACCTCTGAGCCTTTCCAGCATGTCCTCTTCCTGAACAGGAAGTGTGTCATGGAGTGGGAGGAGCCCCACGACAGCACCCTGTACTGCCTGCAGACAGACGGGAACCACCTGCTGGCCACTGGTTCCTCCTATTACGGTGTAGTACGACTGTGGGACCGGCGCCAAAGGGCCTGCCTACACGTAAGTGTCCCGCCCACCCCACAACCCCAGGGTGCCAGGACTCATTACTGTGTGCACGTGCCAATGCTGGGAGAGGGTGAGAGGAAGCCTCCAGTGGCACCTGCCCCACTGCACGGGGCCTGGGAATCCTGGGTTAGGGCTCCCCCACCTCCCATGTGGGATGTCCTGGCCATTCCTGTGCCTCCCCCTGCAGGCCTTTCCACTCACATCAACGCCCCTCAGCAGTCCTGTGTACTGCCTGCGCTTCACCACCAAACATCTCTATGCCGCTCTGTCTTATAACCTCCATGTCCTGGACTTTCAAAACCCATGACAGGGCCACCTCAGCCTAAGGGCCAGGGACGCCAGCTACTCAGGGACCTCTCCTGTGGAGGGTGCAGTGACGCCTCCTCCTGTGCTGGGCCTGTGCTCCTAGACCTGTGCCCACAGTGCTTGGCACCTTCAGGTAATGGCTGCTGCCTCCTGCGCATCATGTGGGGTTCCCCAAGGTGCAGGTCCTCCTAGGAACCAGTTGGAGAGAAGGGACTCGCTGCTTTGGAGAGGGTGACTGAACCAGGCCTGGAAACACCCACCTGCACCTTATCAGAGCTGTGACTGCTCAGACAGAGGTGCTTCAGACTTTTCAGTTGGTCCTTTTTTCGTCCCTTCCCTGGAAGGAAGGGTGAGGCTGCCAGTATCCCTGCTGGCACTGGCTCCCACCTCCTCTCTCAGTCATTCCCTATCCTTGACCAAGCTCTAGGGGGGGCTGGAGACTCACTCTTGGTGCATTGTGGCCTGATCTCACTTTGTAACCAAGAAAGGATAAGGGGAACCCAGCAGTTTTGAGTGGAGCCAGCGCGATCTCAGGCCAGCTGTTGAGACATGCTACAATATTCATTTTTGTAAAAATAAAGTGTGATTGTTCACAGCTCTGGTTTCTCACTGGCTGGGGAGTCCTGGGGGGCGGCCCCAGGGAGAGGGAACAACAGATTCAGACTTGGGGATGGGCATGCTGGAGAAAGGAGAAGACCAGACTCATGGCTCGATGGCTCAGGGTCCCCAAGAAAACCTTGCATGCCCACCCACCCCTTTGGCCCTGGTGGTAGGGTGGACAGCACCTCTAGGGTATGGAAAGGGGACCATAGAAGGGCTCCAGGCTGCGGGTGGGGGGTGCTAAATTGCTACCCATCTTTGGTGACCTATTCCACAGTACACATACTCTGCATTACTACAACCCTTACTCTGGCTTTACAGGTACAATGTCTTAATATCCTGGGCTATTTCCAAGGTTTCTGCATTTTTAAAAACTTCTCCTTTGCCCATCTTTATCTTAGGGAGTGCCTCTGGGCCACTTCAGCAAACTAAGCTAGCACAGGGTCCCTTCCAGCCTAGTCAGATTTCTGAGTTTATGCAGACAGGCTCAAGCAGCAGCCTGGCCTTGCCCTACCAGGGTCAGGACTCCTCCACCCTCTTCTTCATCTCAGGCCCATACCTCCCTTTATGTGGAAGGCTTTATGTGGAAGGTCCCTGGGATAGAGAAGGGAATGTCACCAGCATCCTCCCTGGGACAGGAATATAGAGAGGTGGATAAGAGGGTAATCCACCACAGTGACTCAGAATGACTTTACTCAGGAGGTAAGACCAAGGTGAGATGTGGGGACTAGGAATGTCCCGAAACTCAGTTCTTACAGAGTCTGGATAGCTCCTGGAAGAGAAGAGGCTGCCCTGTGCCAGAAAGGCCCATGCCTCAAAGTCTCACAGGCTAAAGGAAAAGCCTCACCCACCCTTCACACTGGAAGTGCAGGCTCAGGGGTCCGCTACTGAGTCTTGCAGTCCCCATCACTGCTGTGGGCCGTTTTTACCTTCTTCAGCTCCTTCTGCAGCTCTGACTCGGCCACCAGGACCTCCTTTGGCTTCTGGTACTGTGAATGGAACCAGTTAGAGAACATAATTCAGTCACATTCCCCCCTCATTCCACACAGATACCCTTTCTGATACCCTTTATTTGAAGATGAGGAAATTGAGGCGTACTGAGTTGAATGATTTGTTCAAGGTCACATGGCTGGGAAGGAACAGGCCTTGAGCTAGAATTGCAGAGCTGTGATTTCCACCCCTCCCCATCACTCTCTATAAGCTCAGGCTTCTCCCTGACCCCCCCACCCTGCCCTCCCCATACTGAATAGAGATGCCTGTTCTCTAGCAAGCACACCCTAGGGGCTGCAGCTGAAACTGTGGACTCCTAAGAGATGGGAAGTGGGCAGGGACAGAGGGTGCCTCTCCCTAACACAGAGGCCAAGAAGTCTGGGTGACTCTTACGGAGATGATCAGGGTGCAGTTGGCGTGAGCAAAGCTCAGCAATGCGTCATCCAGAGGTAGCTGGTATCTGTCTAAGTCAGGAATGGAGAACCTCTTGTAGTACCTGTGGGGACACCAAAAGGCCATGGGGATACCAGCAAGGTAACCCCAATAATGGGGCATCAGGCCCTCTGCCACCAAGCTCCTACACAATTCTCCCATACCTTCCCACAGAGCCAAAGAGGAAGAAGGGAAGCCAGTTAGAACGCCAGGATTTTAGAGCTTAGTGGCCCTGGAAATAAAAGAATGAAAGGCCTATGGCAGACCAGCAGAAAGGCAGGCTCAATCATGATTCCTTGATTGGACCATGGGTTAGAGTGACTCATACTTCAGGCTTGGGACTCCCAAAGTCACATAGAAGAAACTTCCTGGAGTACACAAATAGCTCAGGCAAGCCAGGCCGCCTCTGTACTCCGACAAAATGGGACACGTATACTAATAAGGGATAGAAGGACATCTAGGGCTGCCCCAAAGCTGGGGACTAACAGTTGCCATTTACATGGGACTTCTACTGAAGGCTTCTTTTGGAACCAGTTCTTTTGGGGTCTTTCAAGGTCCTATTAGCCTGACTCATACTATATGCCAGAGAGGGAAATACATCTACCCTGAGAGGACAGACCATGCTGGATCTCTGGGGCTCTGGCCTACTTTGCAGGCCTTGAGACCCCACTCCTCCATTTTCACATACCACACATGGTCCCTATCATGTGCAGGTGCCAGTCCAAAGATTAATGATCCCTTTTAGTAAAAAACCAACCAACAAACAAAAACCCAGACAGCATAATATATGTAACTGGGCTTTGTTTTACAGGAAATTTGACCTCCTTTACCAACGAGGAAACTTGGGCTCAGAGAGGTGAAATGTCTTGCCTGGTTTCACAGCTAGTTGTCAGTGGAGTCAGGGTCACCGTTCCTTGCTCCTGGTCTGGTGCTTATTACACCAGAGTACAGAGGGGACTCCTCATCTCTAGCAACAGGCCCATTTTCCTTGGTGGAGTGTAGCACACTGGGACTCTGGCCAGTGGCTGCCAGACCTGTCACCTGGGCGTGGCGTCACTGCTGTGAGCTGGGAAGAAAGGCTGAGGCAGGTGCAAGCAAAACTCAAGGGCCTGGAGAGGATGGATACTTTTAATACTTCCAAGGGGTCTGGTCCTTGTGACAGCTACCCAAGTCCACTTCACAAACCCTGCTGCCCTGGGACTCAGAGAGTGGACATCAAGGAGCAGCTCTGCCCCACTCTCCCTGCCCAAAGCCCTCAGTTCAGCAGAGGCTCTCAGGGCTCCTCTCCCCCTCAAGGTGCTGGGGCCCATGGCCGGGGAAGAATGTTTACTTAAAGGCTGACAGTTCAAAAGGAGCGGGGGCTGGGGGATCCTAATGGCACCACAAGTTTGCTTGATTTTCCAAAGCTCTGCCCCAGGGAAAGGTGATCCATCTGCCTGCAAACCAGGGTGGAATGCCGGCCTCATCCTCTTCCTAACCAGCCCAGGCTGAGGGCTCTTCCTGGGGCCTTTGGTCTGGCCAGCAAAGGTGGCAGACACTGATAATAGGGGGGAGTCAAAGGTTAAACAGCAGAGATTAGATGAACACAAAGGCTTGTTAGCAAGTGTTAACAACATCTCTGCAAATCTACACAAGCAGAACTGGGAAAGAAGCAGCCCAGCCAAACTGACAGGGACTGTGTAAGGCCTTGCCATGTACAGCATGGGGACATCCTTTCTGTCTACCTGGCTGTGTGTTGGGGAGGGGGTGGGGGAGAGAGGGACACACCTGTATACCCTCAAAGAGGCACTGTCAAGCCACATTCTCCAGGCTTGGGCAGTGAGATTGGAAAAAGAATCCTAGGGCTTGGCCTCACCGGCAGTGACAAGATCAAAGGGAACTTGCGGTGAGTGGCTCGCCCTCCATTCCCTTTACTGCTCCCACCACCTTTCTTTCACCAGGATGCTGGGGAGTGGGGGCACAGTGGGTCTGGAGGCTCAGTTTTGTTTTGAGTCTATTCTTATGGATTGAGTTTATTGGTTGAAGTTAAAAAAGGTTTCTCAGAGGCTCCAGACAGGCAGTGTTCAAGGCAGTATGGGGCTGCTTTCTCCCCTTAGGGAACAGCCCCCCACTTCTCTCCCCCATTCCCTGGCCTTGGGGTTTGCCCAGAGAGGAACTGCACTAACTTTCTCACCAGCACCTGGACTAGAGAGGTGACCCACTGTGCCTCTGGGAAAGTCAGAATGCTCAGTCTCAGGCAGCCCCAGGGAGGCAGCAAATACTTCTTAGGCTTCAAATGTGTGTGTCCCAGGCCTTGAGCTGTGGGCTGGGAATTTAAGGATGAAGAAGAAACAAGGGCATACCCTGCCTGAGGAGCACTTCTTGTGTTTCTGCTAAAAGCTCAACTCTTAAAGGGGGTGGTTCCTGGGCTTTTTTGCTGACATGCAGCACTCCCCACACTCCCATCTCTCTCCACTGTTCTCAGGCTCAGCCAATGACAGGTGACATTTATTAATGCTTATTCTGTGCCAGGCACTGTTCTATACATATTGAATCCTCAAAACGACCCTCTCAGGTTGGTTACTTCTATTAACCTCTTCTACAGAAGAGGAAACAGAGACACAGAAAAGTTAGGCACCTTGCCCAAGTCACTAAACAGGTAAGTGGAGATGCCTTTGTTACAAGTGGTAATTCCCCAAATCTCGTGACCCCTCCATTTTTCCACATTCTCTTCTCAAAATAACAGACCACCTTCATCTGTCCAAGGATGAGGCAGATATGGGGGTAATCTCCCTTGAGGTCCAGCCACACTGCAGGTGCTCTGGGTACTCTATCTAACACACAGTGCTTCTTTTCTGAAGGTCAAAAGTGGTCAAAAGACGTATGTGGATATAAATGCTTCTCGGAAGGACTCCTAGCCCTACCTTGTGACACGGGGCAGGCCACTTAACTTCTGTTTTTTCCTCAAAATTTCTTCCTCAAATAAAGGAGCTGCCTTAGATGGACTTTAAGTCACTGTCAAAGAGCCTGGAACAGGCCAACTCTGTGCCTTTCCCTGACCTGTGCCAAAAGAGCAGCTCCTTCATTTCGGCTATTTCCAGAATGACCTACTGTATACCCCATTCCTCTCTATTTTTTTCTTTCCCTATTCCCAGTCCTTTCCCAACCCATTCTCCCTCACAGTGGACTAAGAAAGACACAAGAAGCCAGGCCCTCAGAGAGGGGGAGAGAGAGAGAGAGAGAGACTTTGGAAGAGAAGCTGAAAGTAGAAGCAGGGCAGTTGTGGAGTCACACGGGCCATGCCCCACACACCTCCAGAGGACGCCATGCACACAGGCTCGGCCAGAGTGGGCCAGAGAAGCCTCTGGCCAGTTTGCCTTTAGAAAATCAGTACATAAATCTTCCTTCTTTCTTAAACATCAAGGCTCCAGGCAAACTGGTCATCCCTGCCTACAGCAGCCCCCTTCTAGAGTCACAGTGCAATGGTTTAATCCAGAGTTTACTGAACTTACTTGACCACAGAATCCTTTTCCTACCAATGCCTATTAACACCTCCCAAAGTATTAGTATCACCCATGTCAAATAAGCCACGCTCTCTTCAGGTTCCACTTTCCAAAGAATTGTTGAGGGCTGCTTCAGGCTGGCCATGGTGCTGGGTGTCTGTACATACAATTCCATCAAACTGCCCAAACAATCCATGAGTTAGGTATGAGTGTTCTCCTGTGACGCATAAGGAAACTTGTCCCAAATAATAAAATTAATATGTGGCAGAGGCCAGATTTAAGCTATCATCTTCCCACTTTGGCACCCTGGCTCATTCCACTTAGAGCTGCCAGCTTCTTCGCTGAGGCCAAGAACCTTCCTTCTGCACAAATGCTCTTTCCAGGAACAGACAGTGCCACATCAGGATACTGGAAAAGCATTTCTCCCTTCTCTGATTCCTCACTAATACCTGAGGCCAACTGCATAATACACTGGAATCAATTCCTTCCAGAAAAATGGCTAACCTTGTTCTTCAGGTATAAGGCAGGTATGGACAAAGGAACTCTGGCTTTTACTAATATTCCAGAACAGAAACTCCAGGTGAAGGAATAAGTCAAATCAGAGAAATGCCACAGTGTGGTGGGTACTGCAACTGTCTGAGCATCAACACTGTCATTAACTTTCCTTTTAGAAGTCAGTTCATCATGCTGAATAAATACATCAGGCCATAGATATATTTACATACTCATTAACATATCATACAAATAAAAATATGTACTCTTCCCACCACCAGACAGTGTAATGATCAGAAAACAAGATTTTTTTAATCTGAAAAAGTTGAACACTGTTCAAAGGAATAGCCCTTGGGTTCTGTTTAATTAGTGGTAGTAAAGGTATAGGACACATTACTACTCCAAACAGAAGAGATGAAAATGCCACTAGGCTTAGGAAAGAGCAGTTAAGGGCTCAGTAGCCTCTCTCCACACCTTCCAGAACAGGGAACAGAGAACGGCTGGGCTGAGCCAGGCTGGGACACTAGAACCAGAGGCTCAGCGTGAGCTCTGAAGTGGGCATTCACACAGTCTTCTCCCCTGTGGGATCCAACCCTCAGCTCTGCCACTTCCCAGGGCACTGCCCTGATCCTAGCTGGCCTCACCTATCAGTTCAAAAATGGCTCCCCTGCCTTGGGTACCTGGGTGGGCCTCTAGCCATGGAGCTCCTGGCCAACAGCGCCACCTACGGCTGGATATGTGCAGGAGATGGGACCCAGAGGATCTGCCTGCAGATGAATTTTTTGGTGAGCTAGCTAGCCTCTCTTCTCTCACTCCCTCCCTGGTAATCACATTTCTGCCTGGTATCTGTATTCGACAGTGACCTCTGGGGGACAAACGGGAGGCAGCAGCCAGCTCCACAAACTGCTGGCCTGCAGATTCAAGTGCTATCAGAAGCACTTTTGTTCCCAGTTTGGATCCAGGGCCTCTTACGCCAGGGAATGCTTGCTGAAGCATAGAGTTTGTTTTCCTAAAGGCAATTTCTGTGTTGTCTGAAATTGCTAAATTCCACTTTAGGCACTGACTCCTGTTAATGATGAGAACAATAACAGAAATAAACTGCCTTTTATCTGAGGGCTTCAAAGTGCTTTATAAACGCAAACCCTTATTATTATGACTTTATATTTATAGGCAAGGCCCACTGCAGGGGCCGCTGGCTGCATGTACAGCAATAATCCTGAAATTAATTCATTCATCTCCACCCCTTCCCCATCCCCTTAACCCTGCTAACGTGATAGGGTACGGGGGTCAGAACAAGAGGGCAGAATCCAGGGCTGTACCAGGGAAGCCTGAGAGCCACGCTGGCTCCCTGTGGCCCTCATGGACCTCAGGCAGGTGCGAGAGGAGGCTGGCACCACACCACCTGAGAAGATGGACAAAGAGCTCGGTCCTTCTACTGCACATAAACCAGCGGACGGGCACCAGTGGCCTAAGCGTGGCCCCCACGAGGCATGTTGGGCAGCTTCACAGCTTGTGGATCAGTGACTCACAAAACCTTCCACCTCAGTGCCCCAACTCTATTTCCCAGGAGTGGGTCCCTGCTGCATCCCTATAGCCCTGGTCAAGACCAATTCATTACAGGGCTCATCTCTTCTCATATGAGCAGTCAGAGCTCCAGAAACCCAAAAGGGATTGATGTATTTCCAAAATGGTCAGCCCAGAAGTAGCCCTGAGCCGCATCTCCATCTTGGCTACCTTCTGTCTCCTCAATCCCACATTTTGCCTCCCCACTAGCTGACAAGGAAGGAAAGGAGCACAGGGAAGTTGAATACTCCTTTTGAAACATAATGCAAGAGACTTCCAAGAGATCAAAGCATCTGTCCACCTGTCCTCAGTGCAGGGCAGAATCAGGTCTGCTGCTCCCAGGCCAGTAAAGTCCTGCCACCTCAGACAGGTATGCCTTCCAGGCCATGGCTCCCTGCCAGCTCAGACAGTGGTATCACCAGGCCAAGTTCACCATGGACTGGGTCCAGGCGGGAGGTCAAGGTCACAATAACCTTAGAGCAGAACCACCTAAAAGCACAAGTTAAAGGCCAAGTGATTGCTTCATTCCCTCATTCATTCAACAAATATTTATTGAGCTCCAGTATGTGCCAGGTACTGGACGAGGCATTTATTCAACAGCTTTCAGCACCTGCTGGGGCTTTAGTACAGCCCTTCTTTCTCCCTCAGAGCTGCAAGAGGAGGCTTCTTAGCCATCCAATGTAGGGAACAGATTGAGCCCTAACCCCAGGTCAAGTATCACCCCCAACTTGCTCATAGGCAGGTGCCCACCATACCACTTACTTTTTGTTGGTTGTTCTGACAGTGATGCAGCGTTCCTTCTGGTCCACACAGACGCTATAGACATCCTTAGGGTAGGGGAGGTTTCGAATCCGCCATTGGAAACTCATCTTGGTGTCCTTGCGCATGAAGATGGGCTGCAGAAGGAAAATCCAATTTAAGGACTGTTCTTGGAGAGGGGTAGGGCAGGGATGGCTCCCTGCTCCACAAAGCTCTACTTGGGGGCACACTGGGAGACCCTCAGCTCTTCTCTACAGATCCCCTTTGATGCTGCCATCCTGTAACATTCCAGGCCCAAAGCCCTGGCCAAATCAAGCTAAAACCCTCTGGGTATTCATTCAACCAAATGTTTCTAGAGTACTGTGTCCAACTGGGCATACTGGAGATGATGATATGAACAAGACATGGTGCCTGCCCTAAAGGGCTAGCAGCCCCTCCCACCCCAGCCTCTCCAGGACACCGGACAGATACACATACATTGGCACTGTTCTCCTGGATGAGTTCAAGCCCCAGGCTCCCTCCTCCTGGGAATGCCGGCTCTCCCACCTCAGTCTGCCACTGGCTCAAGGCTCCTAAGGTACTTTTCACACGCCACTTTCTCACTGGGGAGAGAAAGAAGCAACAGGGTAATGGGGAAGAAAGGGACTCTGCTCTTTTCTGCTGAAATATCAACAGCACATTAGGTAATTGGAACAGGATAAAAAGTGGGAGCTACAGGCCTTTACACTGGCTTTGTCCATCTGAACAAGGACCTCACAACCTCTGAAATCTCAATATGGCATTTCAACATTAGACAACTTGTAAAGCTCGTATCATGGGTGCCTATACAAAAGGAATTGGAACAAAGCTCTAAAAAGAGCCAAGTGGGGCTCAGAAACCCCAGGTGTGACTTCACATAAGGGGAAGATGCAAGGATTAGGAAAAGGATAGCTACTGATAATGGGAAATTTTGGATCCTAAAAAGTTTGAGTTGAGATGTGCTTTTTCCCCTCTAAAAATGTGCAAAGAAAAAATGAAGAGGGTGAAAGCTGATAGGCAGATTTGTCTCATATTTCCAAATAAAGTCCAAATAAAGAGATTCACTCGTTTCACATGCATTTGGCCTGAAACAATAGCCCAAGTTGTATTTAAACAAAAATTTAGGCACACATATTTTTAAAGCATTATTTATAGAAGATCTAATGTGAATTTTGTGTGGAATCATCCTTTTTTATAATGCAAATAATCATCTCTATTGTACCTTATTTTACAACTCAGATATTTGCATAAAATTTTTTTTCCCAAGTGAGGAACATACATTATGGAAATTTTAAGTGAAAAAACTAGTTCAGTGGACATTACCTGAACCCACTCAGCCATGTCATAGTGATGCTGTCACACAGCTCATCACTGCAGGGGGACCTTCCTGAGCTGCAACCCCCTCAGTTCCTTTCCCTTCCTGCTGCAGCGGGTATCCTCCAGCCTGGGTAGCCCAGGTGCTGCTAAAGGCCAGCAGCCTTCTTGAAGCCATTGTAAGGAGCTGAACAACAAAAAGTGCCCAGAATTCTGTCATAGTTGTTCCGATTCGTTCCTCTGTCCCGGCTCGGGGTTGAATGCTGCAGTCTGATTCTCAGAATGGGTTTCTTTGAGATGGTTTGAGCAGCTATGCCAAACCCAAACACCCTCACTGCTCTAAGTAAGGCATGCAAGCTATACACAAAAGTGTGCTGTAAAATTAGAATTTCCCCTTGAATATGTGCTTTTATAAGGTCTGCTGAATTCTGCAGTGTGATTTTATTACATCTTAGGGCCAAAAATTTTCCCTAGAAACACATTTCCAAGTTTATAATGAAAATTAATAAGGAAGGGTAAAACTTGGAAATATGCTTTATAGGCAACTTTTTTTCCCCCACAAATTCTTCTACTCTCTTAAGTGAATGGACTGTGACCAGAAGTATATCCAAATATATTCATGTAATACTTTGCTTAACTGGAAGCCAGCCTTTTGGTTATTTTTTTTTTTAACATCTTGGGATTAAATTCTTTGGTAGAAAGCAAAATAGTCTTCCTGCTCATTCCCTTATAAGATCCAACAAATGATTTTGGTGAAGTCCTTGTTATTTTTCCTACACATACTTGAATGCACACGTGTAAATACACAATTTGTCTTGTCTTTTTGTCCTGTCTTTGTTCTGAACCCAAGGACAACTCCTGCGGCAACAGAAGACTGTTTCCACCTGCTGTCACTCTGATTTGATTATATGTTAAACCCAAACTGGTGTGTGCAAGGCAGCTCCCTGGGATGCTCTCATACCTTCCCAGCTGAGCCAAGGCCAGTCCTTGGAAAGGAGACTTTCAATGACCCTGTAAAGAGTCTGATGGGGAATATATGGAGCCAGCGCCTGGGGGCTTTTTTCCTAAATCAGCAGGAAGCAGGGTGATGTCCCTGAGGAAAGGAGGCCCCATCCTTCAGGTGGGCTGGGAAGCGGAGGTCCTAAAGGCCTCTTTCCCCAAAGCTCCAAGCCCTGGCTCACTTCCAATGTGGATAATTACATTCCCCTTTCCTAAATACTCCCTGCAGCTTAAACTGGATGCAGGATTCTTCTTTTCTGCCCTAAAACACTGCAACATTGCTATGTGGCTATTAAACAGCTGCCATGTCCCATCCCTGAGGAGGCTGAAGGGAATCGAGTGGGTCATTTATAAAGCCAGTGAAGTGCTTGGGGATGAAAGCACTCAATATCCTCCCAATGCAGCCCGGGTTGGTTAGGCTGGCGGTCAAATACCAAAGCGGATGAAGCCAGTAATCCAAATGTAATCGCTGGGCGGTGGCCTGCCCTTCAGCCTCTGCTCCCCTACCCCCCACACGCTGTGTTCTGGGGCTGGTTTGATGTTCCGATCATTGTTTGGGGGCCCTTCAGTGTTTTCCTCTATGAATACATACAGCATTCATTGCGGGGGGGTGGGAAGGCATAGCATTACAAGGGTAGGAAAAAACATGACACTGCTATGCTTATTAACACCAACTGGAAGAACTCCATCCTAGACACATGCACTACTGGCAATTCCTCCTCTGTAAATTTTTTTGGGGGTTTTTCTAACAGGAAACCAGTTTGGCCAATTATAAATTTGTATGATTAGCTGGATAAATGGAAACTATTCTCATTCATGGCCATAATAACCCTGTCCATATTTTACTTCATAGAATATACACACACAAGTTAGATCAGGCCCTGCGATTATTTATACTTAAAAATTAATAACAGTATTTTGCAAGAGGGGTGGGGGCAGGGGAGATGGTTGGAGATGGCTAAGAAAAAGATCAGTTGTTCAAAGAGCCTAGTGGTTCAAGTGGGGTGTTCTTGTCTGCCCATCTCTGTCCTGCTCCCACCAGCCCCTACTCAGATCATTCTGGGAAGAGCAGAACTTAAGAAGAAGAAAAGAAGACAGAGTTAAATATTCTCAACTGCCAACACTATGTTGTTGTGGATTAAAGCATGGGCTTTTAATCAGACAGATCTTGGCTTAAATCCTAGCTCAGAAACTAACCAGCTACCTGATTCTGAGCAAGGTGCTTAACCTCTTGGAGCTTGTTTTCTCTGACTGTAAAATGGGGACAACAGTACCTACCTCATCAGGCCATTAGGAGTATGATTCAGTAAGATAATTCAAGTAAGGCACTTAGCATGGTGTCCAATAAAAGTTACAGCATTAATATCATTATTAGGTAAACTCTCGCCAATGTTCTCCTATGAACCTCCACTCCTGCTTTTAAAAAGGAGTTTGCAGGCCACTGTCTATTGCCTACCTGCCAAGAGAAGTGACAGGTTAATGTGGGATGCTACAAATGAAGTAACCTGGGCTTGTTTTTCATCTTATTTTTATGTCCAAGCACAACTAAGAGGCCTGGGTTTTATTTGTTTGTTTTTACAGCCGCAGCAGCTATAGCTGTTTTATTTGCTCTGTGTAGAGAAAAGAGGTGGGGCTGGGGGTGGAGCTGCGGCTAGTTTCTGGCTTGAAGATGGTGTTGGTCAGCCCACGTGACCTCTGCTTTCATAAGCTTGCCCCTGTTAGGCATTCCAAGGCTGTCATCCCCTGGGAGCACTATAAATTACAATGCATTGTGAGGATATTACTACTGTATTGGTTTCCACCAAATCAGTGTCATATGCTAAACACATCAAGATTTTTAATAGCACCAGACTAAACCAATTGGGACTGGAGCCCAAGCAGCTCATAATAAGGAGGGATCAACACTTGACTCTGTGACTGAACGTGAGCAGGACACACATTTTAAGACGGGAGACCAAAGGAATGCAAACCAGTGTAATCCGTGTTGTCAGTCCTAGACATTTATGAGCTGTCAGAAAAAGGGAAAAAGAAATTCCCTTGCCAATACTACCTGTCTATCAGGCCCAGGAAGAAATTAAAGTCAAGAATAATGACAAGAAAATAACCCAACCCATGATTCTATCATTGGTCTTAGCATTTCAGGTAGAACTTAATAAAGAGACCAGCTCCCACTGCTGACAGCCTCTGGCTCTGGGTCAGAAACCAGCCAGCCACCTCACTCTAGGAAGTCAGTTAATGCTGATGTGCATACCTGGGAACAGAGAATGGACAAATCAAATAATTCCCAGAAATCCGAGACGGAGCCCCTATTTATGAGCCTAGTCTTAGAGGAAAAGAGCTAAATGAATGAAAATGAGTGCGGCAAAACTACCTTTTCTACTTCCTGCTCCCTTTGATGCAGACGTTCTCCAACATGGGGGTCATATTTAATAGTGCTACTTTCAAAGCAAGGTCAGAAGTTGCTGCCTCTGACCCTTGCTCCTGGTATAGACTCAGAAAACAAAACAAAAATCAAGCAAAAATATTGCAGTGGTCCTGCCCTTACCACCACTCAGCCTAAAGGCTCACTTCCAATCCTGCCTCCTCTATAGTTTTTTCCCAATGGTTCCTTTACACCCCCTTTATGATCTTAGAAGAATACTCACTGTCTCATTTGTTTTGGGGTGGGATGGGATGATTTACTGGTCAAACGGACTCCAATCTTCCCCTGATGTCCAGCCCCAACCTCAGATTATTCTCAGGAACCATCTTGCCTTGATCGAGTCAGTCTCCCCCAGCTTCTCCATTTGGTGCTGGACCCCTCCCTCAAACTTCAGGCAAGGAGTGTTCGCTTATGCTTAGATCACCTTAAGTGTTCCTCAGGGCCCACTGGGAGCCCCTGTCACTTACCAAGTAGTTCACCCGTCTTCTCATCATATTCTTCAGCCATTTCCTTCCCATCTGGGAACAAATAGTGCACCTTCCTTCTTCCTACACACAAAGCAGAAAGTGCCTTACCCCCAAGCCTCCTCTTACCTTGCACCTTGCAGATCAAGGGATCTACCCGGGAAATACCAATGGCCCTGGGTGTATTAAGAAACCCTCCCAGAGCCTCCTGCAAACTCCTTGCCAGCCTTTGCCCACTATTACTTTAAGACATGTCCTGAGATTCACATTCTTTCTGAAGTTTCTGTTAATGTGTCTTTGCTCTGCTGCTTCCTCTATCAGCAATATAGCTCCATACTTCTTCCCGTCTGTTGAACTCCTACTTGCCCTTCAAAATCCCACTCAAATGTCACTTCCACTGGGGAGTCTTCCTACACTACCACCTTCAGCTACCTTGGCAAAATTCATCACTTCCTTGTTTGTTTGTACTCCCCTAGTGCTTCAGTCATAACCACAATGGAGGACTTTTCACATACTATAATTTGAAAAGCATTTGTCTCCCCAGGAATGATTTCATATTCATCTTTCTCTCCCCCATTCCTAAAACCAAGCCTACGCAGGATATTGAATGGGGTTTCCTATCCAAGCACCCCTTCTAGCCATGCCATCCTTCTGCCTTCTGCACGCCTCACCCATTCCTGTCACATAGCTACACAATGTTAGTCCCCATATGTTTTCTTCAGGGCATTTACCTTAGTTATGATTTTACATCTATTTGTGTGTTCCTTTAATTATGGCCTGTGCCTTCTCTCGATAGGAGGGGTTTTATCCACCCACCCCCCAACCCCATGGTTTCCCTAACACCATGCACAGTACCTGGCATATATTAGGAGCTCAACTAAATATTGATTGAAAGAATGAACACTGATTCATCTTTCACTGAAAGAACAGAGGAATCCAAGGGAGCCTTCTAGCCCAACTCTTCCACCTATGTAGTATAATCATAAGCATTTTCTTAGCAGTAGTTATGTAATTTCTTATTTTTACAGATAAATTTTAAGTAGACACAGATAGGCTTCTCAGTGAGACAATAAGAGAGGACTAATGCCCAGCAGACAGGTAAATGACTAAGAGCCCTAAGGTCCGCAGCCAGCTAAAGGTGCCACTAGCCAAGACTTGAAACTGTATCTGCTCTACCAAGCCTTTTTTTTTTTGTCCAGTTCACTACCCTAGGACACAGCTCCCTAGGGTTACTCCTAATTTGTATTCTGGGTAAGCATCTCCAAATTTGTAGGGCCTCCCAGCAGGCCCCTACCATCATACCACCCTCAATCATTTGGACGGCTCACAGAGCTGGAAGGGGTTTTCCTGTCAGGAGCCAGGTACAAGGTGCTGCCTGTAGGCAGCTAAGGAGACTACCCTGACCCTATAGTCCAGTCCTGAGTCCAGACTACTGGCCAGGTGCTTTGCATGTTTTATTGCATTTAATTATCACAAATAATCCTATGTGCCCCATTACCTGATTTCATAAATGTGGAAAATTGAGGCTTAAAGGTCATGAAACTTGTCCAAGGTCATAAACCTAGGAAATGACAGACCTGGGCTTGAGACCAAAGTCCATGCTGTATTAACCAAAGTAGGATCATTTGTGTGGCTTTAAACATTTGCAAGGTTGAAGACTGTTCCCAGGATTTATTGGTCATGTTTCTAATGAACTACCTATTTTAGGCTTTAGCCTATTTTATCCTGGTATTCACCTTTTTCTTAATAATCTGATAGAGCTTTGTATATATTAACCATGTGTCATATATGTTGTAAATATTGTTGATTGCCTTTTAACTTTGTTTAAAGTGGGTTTTCCCAAACAAGGGTTTAATTTTTATGTAGTTGACCATCTTTTCCTTTGTGGTTACTACACAGAAGTTGTGCTTAGAATACCCTCCCTTACCCAAAGTTTACATAATACTTACCTGTACTTTATTCTAATAGATATTTATTCTGTATGCATATATGTATATGTATGTGGATATTAAAATGTTTAAGTATATTATCTTGGTAAAAAAATACATATGCGTGAGTGCATATACATGGAAAAAACAAAAGTTTATGTATGAAAACATGAATTATGATTACCTCTGGATGGTAGGATTATGGGTGACCTGTTAATTTATTTTTCGTATTTTCATAGTGAACAGAAATTCTTTCTGAAAAATACTTAGTGTATTGGGTTGTCATTGTCAATAGCAGTGATTCTTGGTGGGAAAGATGGATGGGTACTCCACCTGCCCATTTACACATCTGTAGAGTAAATCTACAGGAGAGATTTGATTAAGTTGTAGCCCTATATTTATTATTACTATTATTATTATGTGGCATGGAGAAAAAAAATCTAACAACATTGTTTTGTGATTCTACTAACAAAAAAACCTAACGAAATTGTCATATAAACATTGCCATGTGATCAAAGGAAGTGAAAGCAAGGACTCAAACAGGTATTTGTATATCTATGTTCAAAGAAGCATTATTCACAATGGCGAAAAAAATTGGAAGCAACCCAAGTATCCATCAGCAGGTGAAAGGATAAACAAAATGTGGTACATACATACAATGGGTATCATTCAGCCTTAAAAGGAAAGGAAATTTTGACATGTGAGACGACATGGATGAACCCTGAAAACATTATGCATAGCGAATCAAGCCAGTCACAAGAGGGCAAATATTGTATGACTCCTGTAAATGTAGACAAAATGAAGTTAATATTGACAATGAGAGTAAACTAAAATGGGGGTGGGCATTAGGGAAACGGGGTCTATGCACATCCTCTTCTCTGATACTGTTCTCCAAAGAAAGTTAAAATCTGTATTTGGTCAAACCATAAACATCTTGGACAAACATCTGCTGCTCACGACAAAGCTGACTTTTGAAACCTAGTGATGAGCTTTAGCAACCAATTATGTACAGCTGAATGTAGGCTATAGCAGCTTTAGTCAGTCATGATTCTTTCAAAACAATTCATGTAAGCCCTTAGGAGTTCCTCTTTTGGCCTTTAAAAACCCTCAGTCCTCTCCCTTTTTCCGAGCATACATTTGGGTTTCTTCCCAAATCTGTCCAGATTCAATCCCTAAGACCCCATTAAAAGCAACTAATTGTTTTATAGCTTTGCCTTTTTTTGGTCAACAGTTCGTTTACATGAGTTTTCTACAGTAACCAAATTCATAAACACAGAAAGTAGAATGGTGGCTGCCAGGGGTTAGGGACAGGGGGAATAGGGAGTTACGTGTTTCATGGGTAAAGAGTTTCAGTCAAAGATGAAAAAAAGTTCTGAGATGGATGGTGGTGATGGTCGCACGACAATGTGAATGTGTTAATATCACAGAACTATACACTAAAAAATGGTTAAGATATAAATTTTGTTATGTATTTTTTACAATAAAGACAAAATACTGTCCTCTGAGATAATGTCTAAAATCTTTAGCTTGGCATAGGAGATCACAACAACCCCAATTTATCTGCACTCTCTCTTCACTTTCCACCATTTCCCCTCATTGCTCCTTAAGAAGAGACCTCTTATCCGCCGTTGTGTCCTAGCCCTCGGCATGTGACACAGTGTAGGGGGTTGTTGTGACTGACTGGGTGAATGCTTTAGCCTCGCAAAATGTTTTGTTATCCCTCTAGTAATCAGCCATATATTTTTACACCTCCATGCCTTTATACCTGAGCCATTCTTCCCAGAATAGCCATCCCCTCTTCTCCACTTAGCAAACACCTATTAATTCTTTAGAACCCATAAACATCACCTCTTCTGTCAGGTCTTCTTCAAAGAGATGATCAATTTCACCAATATATTCTCATAGCATTTTATAGAAGATTCCCACCTCTATTTAACACACCCTCTTACTTATTTACATGTCTTTTTCCTGACCACTCTATGACCTCCCGCAACAACATGGCTTTTTCTATCTGCTCTAATACACAGCTTGGCAAGTTATTTAATAGCAAAAGAAAAAAATTAGTAAAAACAAGTAAAGCAGTAAAAACCTTCCTAAATGCTGTGTAAATGAAGCAAATAAGCAGATGATTTTAATTTCCACGCTTACCTGATTGGCCTCTGCCTGTGGACGTAAGTCCTTAGCTGGTATCCTAGAAGCTACAAGAATTCAAAACTAATTGATTCTGGCTGCCAAGTGAGTCCAGGAAGGTACCCTGAAGCACAGGGGGCCCTACACCAGACAATCCTAAGGTGAGATAAAGTCGGTAGTCCATACAACCTGCCCACCTCTTTCAGGCAGCATTTTAGAGGTTTACTTACAAACAAATATTACACCTGGAAAGGACCTCAGATATAACAGAGTTGCCTATCAAGTTCATCTTCAGATTAGAAAATTGAAGTCCAAACAAATAAAAGGGACGCCTGGAGACGCCATGGTGAATCAATGGCAGAGGCATAACCAGCGCCCTCTCTTATGACATCAGGGTGCCTTCAGCAATAGAACACCTAGACTGAGGTTCATGGGATACGAGGTCAGGATCGAATCGGGGAAGTTGGGGTTGGTCTAAAACCTTCAATTTGTTTCCTCTTCTGTAAAATGGGGTGGAAAATGAGCCTCTCGAGACAGCGGCGAGAAGCAAATAACATAATGAATGTGAAAGGAATAACCATTCATTAGTAACAGAACTCAGAGCGGAGCGAGGTGGTGTAAAGGAAACGAGGGGGTGTCCAGAGACGCGTGTTCCAATCACGCCATCTTTCTGGGCCTCAGTTTTCTCATCTGTAAATGCAAGACCTGGCCTGGCCGCCGGCCGTGACCCTTCCAGTTTTGCCGTCCCGGGCTCTGAGGCCCTTCGCGGACGCCGTACCCTGGGAGAAGGACGAGGGGGCTCGTGGGGACTCAAATTACCGTCCTGCAGTAGTGCCGTCTTCTCGGCCGTCCGCAGACTCTCCAACCAGCCCGTCACCGCCATCTTCCCACCGCCCAACTGCGCGCCCAGCTGCTGCCATGGCAACTATTCCGCCTACGGTCACATCCCGCTAACCCGGAAGGTGTTCTGGGCATTTTCCCTCCCTCCTCCCCCCTGCCCGGCTGAACCCCTCCTCGCCCCCGGCCCTTCGTCCGTTCTCATTGGCTGCCCAGGTAGGTAGTTTACTCCTGCCCACCCGTAGGTGACCCGCAGGGCCTGAAGTTAAGCACAGCTCCGGCCGAGTCTGGGGAGTCGGGAGAGGGCTCTTAGGGCAGGGTTCGGACTCGCCAGCCCAACTCTGGTTCCCAGCTGGGCACCCCTGGTGAACGCCAGCTGCTTGGGCGGCGGGTGCCCCACACCTGCCCCTAGTGTCTTCCGCCCCCAGCTGTGAGGCCGAGACTCCCCCACTCCCGGGAGGCGCCCCGCACCTGCTGCGGCCTTGCCCCATCCCCCGCAGCTGCCGCACTGAGCATCCACAAGCCGAGAGGCCCGCGGCCAGGGCAGGTGCGGGCGTTCCCCCCTGCCTCCCCTGACCGCCCCCCTACCCCAAGCTTTTACTCTGCTGGGCTGTGATGGGGGTAAAGTAAGATTATGTAGGGTTTATATGCAGATTCTCCCCAGCCTACTTTTGGGAGCCTAAATCCTTCGTAAAAATGTAGCTCTATTTCCTACCCTGGTATTCCCTTTGGTAAAGCCCTTTGGAAGTGGGATGCAGTAGGGCAGACACTGCACTGAGTCTTGAGAGCAGTCCTTCTGAGGAATGATACCCCGCAAAGGTTCCCCAGTAGTCCTTCTTTTCCTCATTTTCCCCAGCACTGACTTTGTAAGGCTGGTGGGTGCAGAGCTAGGCTAAACCATTGAAGTTCAGTTGGGTTTTGGGAGAACCCATGGAACTGGGCTACTGCTGCCTATGCCTGGTCGGTAGAGACCCCACCTTCACTGGCAAAGGGGTTGGGGAACCTCAGTTCTAGGTTTCCCTGTGATCAAATGTACAGGCCAGAATCCACCCATACCTCAATGGAGCCTAGGGGCATCTTGAAGGCGTTTCCCAAGCGAAGGACTATTCTTGCCCATCCATCACCAAAAGCAGTTGCAAAGATGCCCAAGAAGGAAAACAATGAAGCAGGAGGTAAGCTGACCCACCCTCAACCCTCCTGTGCTTGAACCCTCAGGCTTCCCATATTGTTCATGTCCAGATCAGATTATTAGACCTCAGGCTAGCTTTCCAGGGCCTGCAGGTCAGTCAGTACCTGCCTTGCACTAGACCTGGTTCCCAGTCTTTGACAGCCACTTGCTGTGTATCGTCTACTCTACCTGAGACCTCCATCAATCAGAAAATGCCCCCTGGTCTTTAAGGAAATGCCCAGCAGAATCCTTTGATCTCCAGGAGGTTACCTGCAAGTGTGTGCTGGGGGAGGTGTACAGAAAACCCTCTCAAGTCCCTAGAGTTATGTTATTTTGCAGCCAAATTGACAAATGCTTACAGGGTAGGCTGGGGTGGGTAGAAAGGTGGAATTATTAGACTGTGAAGCCTGTAATGGCAAAACATGTGTGCCTTGTGCCTCTTACACAGTAGGTCTCTACTAATATTTTTGAAAGAGTAATTGATCAAACGAAGTGATGTATAGGATACCTAAATGTGCTAGACATTGTTCTAGGTTACATGAGGGTATAGGACATATCAAGATCCTTGCCCCTTGCATCAAGTGGTGGGTCCATGAAGACACTGCTGTATGCAGACTATCTGGTTGGAAGGAAATGATTGTTGGGGGGCATGGGACTGGAAAGGATTCATTCAGATCATATCTGAAAGTTATGACAATAGGCATCTGGATGTCCCCTCCACAGAGTGGCTGAGCTCCCTGCAGGCCCATGTTGTACCCACTGGCATTGGGCGAGCCCGGGCAGAACTCTTTGAGAAGCAGATTGTCCAGTATGGTGGCCAGATATGCCCTGCCCAGGCCCCAGGGGTCACTCACATTGTGGTGGACGAAGGCATGGACTGTGAGCGAGCTCTCCGCCTCCTTAGACTGCCTCGGCTGCCCCCAGGTGCTCAGCTAGTGAAGTCAGCCTGGCTCAGCTTGTGCCTGCAGGAAAGAAGGCTGGTGGACACGGCAGGATTCAGCATATTCATCCCTAACAGGTGAGGTGGTCCCAGTCTTTCTTCACATAATTTTTGACAGCATACTGAGCTCTCTTCTTGGGTTATTAAAAATAACTCATTATGTAAATTGGGCACATTAGAAAACCAAGATTTTGGAGTAAAGAAGGATTGGGAGCAGAGAGGGTGAGACCTTTGGTATCTTAATCTCCCATCACCATCCCTGCAGGTACCTGGACCAACCACAACTCAGCAAGGCAGACCAAGACTTTTCTATTCCTTCTGGAGCCCATGAGGCTCTGCTCAGGACAGTCCTCTCTCCTTCTGCTCCTCCCACTAGACCTGTATCTCCTCCCCAGAGGGCAGAAGAGGCTGTAAGCACCCACACCCAGGTCAGGAGCCTCCCAGACCTCACAGCTCCCTTCTTCTGGGAATTAGATCATAGAAACAGGGAGGGCCTGGCCCCTAAGGGAGAAGGGCTCTCTTTATTGTGAAGCCATTTAGGTCTTCCTAACACTCAACACCTGCACATTTGCTCAAGCCATATCTCCCACATACCACTGGGGATCCTAGGGCTGGGCATTGGGGGAAGCCAAATGGAACATGGCCCCACACTTTAAGGAGACCCAGGTCTAATGCACAGGACCCAACCACATTCTTGGTCTGACTAGGGGACTCAATCCCTACCTTTGAGGAGCCCTCCTCATTGGGGGCATGAACTTATTGTCTCTTCTTCCCTACTTTAAGCCTGTCTCTGATGATGAAACCAGTGATGGGGAAGAAATCCAGGTTAGCCCAGATGATCTGGAAGCCCTGTTCAGTGGCCACTACCCCATCCATCTGGAGGGAGATGGTGAGCCTAGTCCAGCCCCTGAGGGCCTGGACAAGTGGGTCTGTGCACAGCCTTCGAGCCAGAAGGCGACCAACCACAACCCCCACATCACAGAGAAGCTGGAAGTGCTGGCCAAAGCCTATGGTGTTCAGGGAGACAAGTGGAGGGCCCTGGGCTATGCCAAGGCCATCAATGCCCTCAAGAGCTTCCACAAGCCTGTCACCTCCTACCAGGTACCTGGGGCCAGGGCAGGGTATGTGGGGCGGGGGTGTGGGGGATCTCTACCAGCCAGAGGATGCGGGAGGCACCAGTCACAAGTGGGCAACAGGACCAGTGGTTAAGGTTTGATGCTATCAGGGACTTGCACAAAAGAAAAGGGGAAATTGATTAAAATATTGGCAAAACCTTAGTAATTACAGAAACTGGGTGACAGGTGCTGTTCTCTATACTTGGAACTTTTTCCATAGTTCACCTTTTTCGTTTCTGAGAGGCCAACAGACCAGACTTTGAATTTTGGTTCCTGTGACTCACTCACTGTGTGACTTGAGGCAAGTGATTTAAGCCCTTCCAGCATCAGTTTTATCATCAGTAAAAAGGAAGCAGGACTAATAACCAGTCCAGTGTTCCTGGGAGGACTGAATGAGATGGCCCCTGCATCATGCCATCATTGCGATGATGATGACTAGTATCAGTATTGCCTTTTTTCTGCTTCCTATGCTGACCTCCATTGTTCTGGGAACCAAAAGACAAGGTCCCCCAGCCCATTCCATCCAAACTTCTCATCAGCTCTGCCCATGCTTTACACAGCATCACCTGCCAACTGGCCAGGCTGGCTTTTACTCAGATGTCTGCTAAAGGAGTCGGCTTCCCCACCACTGGCTCCACCCCTCCCATCTTCTCACTGTGCCTCTTCTCATCTAGGAGGCCTTCAGTATCCCTGGGATTGGAAAGCGGATGGCTGAAAAGATCGTAGAGATCTTGGAGAGTGGGCATCTGAGGAAGCTGGACCATATCAGCGAAAGCGTGCCTGTCTTGGAGCTCTTTTCCAACATCTGGGGAGCTGGAACCAAGACGGCCCAGATGTGGTACCATCAGGTCACACCCTGTCCCAGCTCCCACTTCAGTTCTGCTGTATCACAGAGCTGCTCGCCCTTAATTCTCTCACTCTGTGCTCTGATAGGACTGAACCCAGACTACAGGGAGACCACTTTTCAAGGGGACTAGGGCTTATATAGATCCCTCTCTTGGCTCCCAGAACTGCTCTGTTGCTTGATATCCTTGAGGCATTAGTCTGTGGTGTAGACAGAGACATGAAGTATGTTTCTCTGTCTGCCAGATCAGCAAGGGCCTTCCTGAGAAGACTAGGCCTCAGGGCTGAGTATCCAGATCCAGTGGTTAACAAACCTGGCCATGCCCAGAATTATCCCCAGACCAATGGAATCATGACACAATATTCCAGGATTGTGGCAAGGCTGGATGGTGGGTGGAAGGGGTGTGTCTTCCTTTCCCCCTGCCTTTCCCAAGTCCCACTGATTACATACCCAGCCAACCCTGGGGTTGGTTCTGCTTCAGGCCTTCCTTGGAGTCTGGGGGCAATGGAAGTCTTGTGTGTATGTGTTCATTCATTGCCTCTTCATTGGTCCTGGGTCCTCATAGTTTCTCCATCTGGCTTCTTTTTCCCAGGGTTTCCGGAGCCTAGAAGATATCCGCAACCAGGCCTCCCTGACTACCCAGCAGGCCATTGGCCTGAAGCATTATGATGACTTCCTGGAACGCATGCCCAGGGAGGAGGCTACAGAGATTGAGCAGATAGTAAGCATGTGTCCCAGGGCAGAGAGGGGAGCCAGGCCCTGCTGTAAGGTCAGGGCCTGACTCGAGGCCAGGAACACTTTTTTTTCGGTATTATTAATATGCAATTACATGAGCAACATTGTAGTTACTAGATTCCCCCCATTATCAAGTCCCCACCACATACCCCATTACAGTCACTGTCCATTAGGGTAGCAAGATGCTATAGAATCACTACTTTTCTGTGCTATACTGCCTTCCCCATGCCCCCACCCCACTGCATTTTGTATCCTAATCGTAATGCCCCTTTTTCCCCTTATCCCTCCCTCCCTTCCCACCCATCCTCCCCAGTCCCTTTCCCTTTGGTAACTGTTAGTCCATTCTTGGGTTCTGTGAGTCTGCTGCTGTTTTGTTCCTTCAGTTTTTGCTTTGTTCTTATACTCCACAGATGAGTGAAATCATCTGATACTTGACTTTCTCTACCTGGCTTATTTCACTGAGCATAATACCCTCTAGCTCCATCCATGTTGTTGCAAATGATAGGATTTGTTTTCTTCTTATGGCTGAATAATATTCCATTGTGTATATGTACCACATCTTTTTATCGATTCATCTACTGATGGACACTTAGGTTGCTTCCATTTCTTGGCTATTGTAAATAGTGCTGTGATAAACATAGGGGTACATATGTCTTTTTCAAACTGGGCTGCTACATTCTTAGGGTAAATTCCTAGGAGTGGAATTCCTGGGTCAAATGGTGTTTCTATTTTGAGTTTTTTGAGGAACCTCCATACTGCTTTCCACAATGGTTGAACTAATTTACATTCCCACCAGCAGTGTAGGAGGGTTCCCCTTTCTCCACATCCTCGCCAACATTTGTTGTTTGTCTTTTGGATGTGGCTATCTTACCTGGTGTGAGGTGATATCTCAGTGTAGTTTTAATTTTCATTTTTCTGATGATTAGCGATGTGGAGCATCTTTTCATGTGCCTGTTGGCCATCTGAATTTCTTCTTTGGAGAAGTGTCTGTTCAGCTCCCCTGCCCATTTTTTAATTAGATTATTTGCTTTTTGTTTGTTGAGGTATGTGAGCTCTTTGTATATTTTGGATGTCAACCCCTTATTGTATATGTCCTTTATGAATATATTCTCCCATACTGTGGGATGTCCTTTTGTTCTACTGATGGTGTCCTTTGCTGTACAGAAGGTTTTTAGTTTAATATACTCCCACTTGTTTATTTTTGCTTTTGTTTCCCTTGCCTGGGGAGATACGTTCATGATGAAGTTGTTCATGTTTATATTGAAGAGAATTTTGCCTCTGTTTTCTTATAAGAGTCTTATGGTTTCATGACTTACATTCAGATGTTTGATCCATTTTGAGTTTACTTTTGTGTATGAAGTTAGACAGTAATCCAGTTTAATTCTCTTACATGTAGCTGTCCGGTTTTGCCAACACCAGCTGTTGAAGAGGCTGTCATTTCCCTATTGTATATCCATGGCTCTTTTTTTGTATATTAATTGACCATATATGCTTGGGTTTATATCCTGACTCTCTATTCTGTTCCACTGGTCTATGGGTCTGTTCTTGTGCCAGTACCAAATTGTCTTGATTATTGTGGCTTTGTAGTAGAGCTTGAATTTGGGAAGCGAGATCCCCCCTACTTTATTCTTCCTTCTCAGGATTGCTTTGGCTATTCGGGGTCTTTCGTGGTTCCATATGAATTTTAGAACTATTTGTTGCAGTTTGTTGAAGAATGCTGTCAGTATTTTGATAGGGATTGCATTGAATCTGTAGATTGCTTTATGCAGGATGAGGCCAGGAACTTGATCCCTCAGCTGGGGAACCTAACAGGCAAAGGAAGCTGTGGGCCACCAGAGGTTGGGACCAATGGGGAAAGAGTGAGTTGAGACTAAAGCTACAGGCCCAGAGGAAGGGTAGGGGGCTTTGGTAGGTAGGACTGCAACACCAATCTCTGGATTAGGGCTCTTAGCAGTCAGGCAGAGCAAGCATCGGTGTAGATGTTAGAATGGAGTTAAGATGGGGTTAATGTTAGGACAGATTAGAGATAGATTATGGTCAGGTCTACTCAAGGATACTGGGGTTTGAACTGGGCTAGGTTAGGATGGGTCAGGGCAGAGGTTCTTAACAGTTTTTGATTCACAAGCTTCTTTGGGAACCGTTGACAACTATGGCCTCCTTCTCTCCAAAAGTTGTTCAGAGGTACAAAGTCTTATATCTCTTTTCAGATGTGTGGACCTTCTGGAGCGCCTCTGAGGCTCATTCAGAGTTTGGGTTAGAGTTGCCTGTAGGATTAGGTTTGGGGTTGGAAGAAAGCTAGGGCAAGAGTTGAGTCAAGGTTAGGTCTGAGTTAGGAGGAGGTTTTCTTGGTGTTGGATGCACTTAGTTAAGGTTTAGTTAACATTTAGTTAAGTTGTCCTAGATAGAAGGTTTGGCCAAGATTAGGATTTGTTTTAGTGTTGGGTTAGGGATTAAATTCATATAAAAGCCAGATTAGAGAGAAGCTGGGGTGCATTTAGGGTTAGATGTCACTTGTTCAACTGTTAGGATCTGGGGCTGGTTGCTTGGGTCAGGTCTGCTCGCTTGGATCTAGGACTCTGGCAGGGTAGGATTCCATGAAGACTCTGGCACAGTTTAATTGAAATTAGCCTCCAGCTCTACTCCAGGCCACAGGACCATGAGGCTGGCACAGGATGGCTAGACAGGGCCTTTTGTCCACCTGTCACCAGGCCTTGGTGCTAGTGATGACACAGTCACTCAACCAGGGTCTCTGGGCACAGAAAATGCCCCAGTAAGCCTCCAGTCCCCCACCCATTAGAACCGAAGTGGCCTCCCACCTGGCCTGCGCCTCTCCCCCACCCCATGGGCATTAGCCTTAGGAGTTTTTGATGGGATAACTCATCCTAGGCCTCCTCCCATCCTCTTGGGAGGCTCAGGAAGAGAGTAAGGGGATTAGCAGAGCCTGCCTGCCAGGAGTATTGAGGTATCCTGGCTGCTGGTATCCAGGGCCCCAGAAAGCTCTATCCTGGGGTGACGGCAGGGAGGCCACCTGCATATGAAAGGACTCAGTGTCTCCAGGGTGGGGCTGATGAGTTTATCTGCTGAAGGAGAGGTGAGCCTCTAGCTGACAGTCTCATGTCTCAGTTCCCTTCCACCAACCCCCATTCCTCTAAGTAAGGATGGAATCACTGACTCAGAATTGCCTTCCTCTCTATTTGCTTTCCTTTGCTTTCCTACAGATGCAGGTATATTTCTGGGCTCAATTTTCCCTAGGGCCTGGGCCCAGGGCATCCTGGCAGCCACTTGCTCTGGCCTCAAGCCCTAACAGACACTCTGCCTTTAGCTCCAAATCCATAGATACCTGGGGCTGCCAACACCTGGCTGAGGGCTTCCAGGCATCTGCCCTTTGTCCTAAGGGGAGTTTCATAGACTTGGGCACATGGGTTGGGGCAAGGGCCAAGAGAAGGTGTGTCCCTCTGCTCTTAAAGAGCTCTAGAGGGAAAGCTCAGTGCCTTCCCTCAGAATCATAGGACACAGCTTCTTACCTCTCACCTTGGCCTGCCTCTAGTGTTATGAATGTGTTTTGTTCTCTTTTGTCCTAGGGAACCTAGAGAACTGCCTGCCACTCCCTAGGGTAGATCTCTGGCCCTCTGTTCCTTGGGTTCATTCCCTCGGGCTGGTATCGCGGATCCATGGATTGGCTTGGGGCACAGGCTGGGAATGTGGGCTCCTGGGCCAGGGAAGGCCCTTGTGCTGCCATGGGAGAGGCACTTCTTGCAGGGCTTGGGCCCCACAGGCCTTCTCCCCCTCACTGCTCTTTCCAAGGTCCAGGAGTCAGCTCAGGCCCTCAACCCCGGGCTGCTCTGTGTGGCATGTGGCTCCTACCGGCGGGGGAAGGCGACCTGTGGTGATGCGGACGTGCTGCTCACTCACCCAGATGGCCGGTCTCACCAGGGCATCTTCAGTCGCCTCCTAGACAGCCTTCGGCAGCGAGGTAAAGTCCATCTCTGGGTGAGCAGGTTGGCAAGGGGCAGGGCAGGACGGCCCCCAGGACCGAAGACCTTAAAGTTGCCATCTCTGGGCAGGAAGCAGGGGAAGCTTGCTTCGGAGACTCCCACGCCTCGTCTGTGGCAGAGTCATTTCAGGGAAGAGAGGAATAGCTCCCTACACCATATGGAGGTGCCCAGTGATACCTGTAGGCTGAGCCTTGCATCTGGCCTTTCTGTGACACTATCAAGGGGAGGAATTGCTATGCACATGTTACAGACAAGCAGATAGGCCCAGAGAGGGCCAAGTCACCTAGCAAATAAACAGTCAAGTGGGAATATGGGTCATCAGGACAGGCCAGGAGCGCGGGGCAGCCCAGGCCTGCTCCGCCCCTCCCAGCAGCCCTCCTGTGTTGGACCAGGGCTCCTGACGGATGACTTGGTGAGCCAGAAGAATGGCCGGCAGCAGAAGTACTTGGGTGTATGCCGGCTGCCGGGACTGGGGCGGCGGCACCGACGGCTGGACATCATCGTTGTGCCCTACAGTGAGTTTGCCTGCGCCCTGCTCTACTTCACCGGCTCTGCCCACTTCAACCGCTCCATGCGGGCTCTGGCCAAGACCAAGGGCATGAGCCTATCGGAGCATGCCCTCAGTACAGCTGTGGTCCGGGACACCCGAGGCTTCAAGGTGCGGCCTGGCCAAGTACTGCCCACCCCCACTGAGAAGGAAGTCTTCAGGCTTTTAGGCCTACCTTACCGAGAACCAGCTGAGCGGGACTGGTGACCTGTGGCTGCAGCAGGAGGGGGTGCCGAGCAGGACTGCCACCCCACCTGGCCGTCCAGTACTCAGTTCCTGCTTCAGCTGCCTGAACCTTATTACTTCCACCACCCGCAACCTGGGCCCGAGGGAAAGGGCTAGCCTGTCTCCCAGGGTCTGTCTAGCCCTCTCCCTGACAGAAGCAGGTTATCCATCCCTTCTACCTCACCACTGGCCCTGGTAGAGTTTTGCACATGGCCTCTTGCCTCATTTTAAGGAGGAACAGGTGCCTGGTTGGAAGCCACAGAAAGCTGAAGGCCCAGGTGTCCCCCCTTCCCTACCCCAAGGAAGCTGCTGGGGGTGCAATGGGGACTGCAGGGGGACGGACAGGCAGCTGTGGCCTAGCATCACCCAAGACGCTTTGGAGCAGAAGAATAGGCCTCCTTCCACACGTACTCCCTCCACCCACCGGCTTCCTGTGCAGCTGGAGGTATGGGGAGGGGGCATCCCAGGCTCAGTGAGGACAGCATTTAATGGCCCTGGAGCCCAGTAAAGTGCATTTGACATTCAACCTGCCTGGTGTCTGTGAGCTGCTACAGTCCCTGCCTGCCTGCTTCTACCCAGGCAGGGATGGATAAGAGCTGGAGCCCAGAAAGGCAAGTTAACTGCTCTCCAAACAGGCTGGGCCTGAGTCAGCTCCTGAACTCAGGGGCACGGGTGGACATTAAAAGGAAGAATTATTGGAGTCAGGCATTAGGAGCTCTGTCTACCATCAGCATCTCCTATAGGCCTTCCCTTAGAAGAGGCTGTTGGGGGACCTGAACAAAGGTGACACTACTCATTAGGAACAACTCGTTGGTGACTTGTGTACCACTGACAGGGTTGAGGCAGTCAGGGAAGGCCGACCAGAGGGGCAGACTGGCAGGGAAATAACCTATTTGAGGGGTGAGCACGTTCTGTTTGGGGACAACTAAGGAACCCACCTTAGTGAGGATGCTGTATGCCAGGAGTCAGGGGAAGGCCAGCTGGTAGAGGACTGAGTCAGGCCGAGGGGCTTAGTTGGACAGCCGATAGGAGCACGTCTAGCTAGTGGAGTTACGATTGTTTTTGGAGGCTGGGCCTTTCAGGACAGGGAGAATTTGGTGAGGGGAGTGAGAAGGGGGTTATGGAAGGTTTGGGCACACCAAGTATGAAGAATAATGGGCACTGAGGCTAGGAGAAGGCAGCTGTGTCGGCCCAGCAGCAAGGAGCCTGGGAAGGCCCCATGACAGGGAATTTGGAGGCAGAGTGTGAGGGGAGCTCAGGCTGCAGAGATGGGCTCAAACCTGAGTATGCTGGACGAGAGGCAGGGCAGGGGGCAGGGGCTGAGTTCTGCATCTCTGTCAGTAACTTGCAGAGTCCCAGAGCTGGCCTTTGTTGGCCTGGTTTCAGTCAGGGGATCCCACTCTACTTCCATACCCTGAAGTCCAAGCCACGGGGCCTTCCCTGCACAGGTCATGCCCGGGAAGAAAGCAAAAGCCCATGGAGTCTGGGGGGCCCTTCTGCAGATTAGTACCAGCTAGAGACAGCTACATCAAAGGCCCAGAAGCCTCCACAAGGGGCAAACCTCTCCCTCAAACCTTCTACTTCCAGGCAGGTATGGCTTCCCAGGGCCTGCAGTGGATGAGAAAGGTGGGCAAATCCCTGGGTCCCCCTGGCTCCCTTTGGCCCTCCATTATAGGCTCTGCTAGTTCTGCTCTGGACTGGGTCCTCAGTGCCTGCCATCGTCCCAGCAATGGTCAGAGTTGGCCCAAGCCCACGGCCTGCTCATGCAGCCTCTCCAGGCCCCAGAGGAACGGGGCCTCCAGGCTTGGGAGAAGAGGGACCCAGTGAGTCATGGGTAACTTGGCCTGTTAACCCCTTCCTGCCCACAGGAAGTCCTCAGAACCACAGGGGGGGATTGTGCTGACTTGTGTGTCTGAAACCAGGGGTGCCCTCACTCATTGCAGGAGATTAGAATTCCAGAGGCTACCTACAAACCATACAAATACCTGGTCCCACCTCCTGGCCAAGGGCAACAGGAAATCATAGGCTAAAAAGAGAGAGTATCCCCACCTCCAGAGAGACCCCTGCTGGGCATAGTATCTTCTTGGCTGCTCAGTCTGACAGGAACCTGGGAAAAGAACCAATGGGGTGATTTCTGTGTCTTGAGAAAGGCTGCCCAGTTTGGGAGAGAAAGTGGTTCTCTGAGTCCACACTAAACAAAGTGTGTTGGGTGGGGGGGGTTCCCCAGGTGCTTCAGTGCCTGGACTTGGTTGTTGGGCAGGCTTTGAGCCCAATGCCCCATCCTGCTGCAAAGGGATGCTGAATTTCAGAGCCCTGGTGGGAACTGGCATCCTGTCTAGCGACTGAATACCCCAAAACTACTACCCAATCACATGGTCTTCAGGAGAAGAAAGGCCCCACAGGCCTAGCTCAACCATCATTAACTCTATCCCTGGTCAGCCCACATGTGTAGTAAGCAGAATAACAGTCTCCAAAGATGTCCACGTCCTAATCCCTGGAACCTGGGAATAGGTTACTTTACTTGGCAAAAGGGACTCTACAGGTGTGGTTAAGGTTAAGGATTGTGAGATGAGATTATCCAGTGAGCCCCATCCAATCATGAGTCCCTAAAAGTGGAGAACCTACAGAGAAAGAGGTGACAATGGAAGAAAGGTCTGAGAGAAGAGATGTTCCTGGCTTTGAAGATAGAGAAAGGGGGCCACTGGACAAGGAATGTGGACAGCCTTTAGAAACCAGAAGAGGCAAGGGAACAGTCTACTCTAGAGCTTCCATAACAGAATGCAGCCCAGCCCACACCTCAGTTTTATTCCAGTGAGACCTGTGTCAGACTATAAACAACAGAAATGTGTTGCTTTAAGCCCCTGAGAGTGTGGCAATTTGTTACTGCAAGACTAGACAACCAAAGGACCAGTGTCTCTCCCTATATGTAGTGAGCAGAGGGACTGTGGGTGTGTGAAGGCCTTGCTGCTGTGAGGCAGAAGAGGTGTCTCAAAGTGCAGCTGGGGTGAGGGCAAGGGGTGGAGCCCCGCAGGTCTGGAGTAAGGGAGGGCCCAGCAGTGGGTCAAGCCCTCTCCAACTGGCTGCCAGATGCTTGGTATGAGCCTCCCTTAATTTCAGTTTCTCTCTGACACTTTGTGCCCAAGATACAGACCTCTCTGCCAATCTGAAGCCCTCATCTTTTCCCAGGGCTTGGCATGATGAACTTGACCTTGGCCTTGTACACAGACTTACACTGAAAGGGGAACAAGGACAAACTTTCCTCCTGGGTTCTGGCTGCTCACAGGGGAGCAGCGGTAGGCATAGGGCCTGGAGTGGACATGGCAAGGTGGGCAAGCCCAACCATGACCGGCCTTCTAGGATCCAAGGGCTAGGGGTGGACAACCCAGGCCCTTCATCCAGCCTCCTCAGCAGATTTATGGGATTGTTTCTTGGAATGGGATGCCTTGTGCCAGGACTAGGGACTACGACTTAGAGATGTTGGCCTCACTTCCTTTCTTCACTCACCCACAGGAGAGCTCCTTTCCAGCCCCTCTCCACCATCTCAGAGACCAACCGCACATAAAAGCTATAGCTGTTGGGGCACCTGCTGCTACCCAGACTCTGTAGACACCTGGAGTTGCTGCAGGCCTGGGATGGGCTCAACTCCAAGACTTTTAGCCCTATGTCTACCCTGCCCTTCAGTCTAGACCCCAGCCAGATAGTTTTCCAGAGACCCTGAGCCACTGGGAAGCCTTGTTTCTGAGCTCTGGAAGAGGGGAACCCTCAGGGCAGAATCCCCAAAGCTGGCCTGAGACTCTAAGCCAGGCCTCATCCCTATCATATGAAGCAGGGGGCTCTGCCAGCCCTGATCCCCCACACGGAAGGTCAGGGCAAAAGCTGAGCCCCAGAAAAATGTCTAGAGGGAACATTCTTGAAGAATGCCCCTAAGAGGACCCAGGGCTTGAGGTACCATGGGAGAGCTCTGAGGACGCCATGGGAGGACAACACAGGCACAATGCAGGCATCAGATGAGGGGTCACTGCTCACTGCTCCAGTGTCTGTGGAGCCTTAGCTTAGTCCTTAGCCCAGGCCTGGCCCTGACTGAACAGGCCCATGTCCCCAGAGGCAGGGTTCCTCACACAGCAAGATGCCCTTACGCACTGCACTCCCTCTCGGTCTGGTTGGCACTGTGCCCATGTCTGTCCCACTGTGTGCTCATTTGCCTGTGTGCCTAATGTGAATTCCCAGGCTGTTGTATTTGTGTGCTGTGTGTTCTTGATTTTGTATCTGCCTGGTGTGCGTGGGGGGTGGGGGAGAAGCTTTGGTACACATCAATGCCCATCTGTCTAGACCCCTGTGTGCATGTCCCTGTGTTGTCAAGGGCTCAGGCAGGGCCTGGGGGCTGGAAGGTGGGTCCCTGGAGCCCCTTGTGGTGCTGAGCAGGGACTGAAGGTGGTGGAGCCCTGGCTACCTGCAGACTCTGGGTCCTCCTGTCCGTGGAGGCGGCCACAGGGCGGGCCTGCGTCAGCCTTGAGCGGCCATCAATAGCGCGCGGTTAATTAATTTGATGGGAACAGCAGGGACCGCCGTTTGCATTTAGTGAAGTTCCAGGAACTTCCAACCTCATCTTCATAATTGGCCTCATAAATTGTAAGAAAGAGAGAGATCAGCAAAGCGGGAGGGAGGAGGGGCCGCCCTTCCGTCCTTATTTAATTTTATTGCTGAAATTCATCTTTTTAGCCTCCTCCGGAATCGGCTCTCCCTGCCGGATTTGCCTAATCATGATAAATTAATATTCATTTCCCCGCCTCTTATCCAGCTCCTGCGCTTGGGTGGAGTTGGGGAGGGCCTCCTTCCATCCCCTGAGCCAGGCCTTAGTGGGAGCCTGATGGGTGGGGACCCCGAAGGGGAGCTTGTATGCAGAACAGGAAGTGGAGCCTGGAGAGGGCTGGGGGGGAGCCTGGGAGAAGAGGAGACTGACTCTGTTACCCTTGGGGAGGGTTGGGTGGTGACTGATTGGGGCTCCCAGATGAGAGGCTCCTGAGGCTCCCAGGCCCTCCCTGGGCAGGAACAGCCCAGAGGGCCCAGGATGCTTGGATCAACTACCCCTGACCAGCTAGGTCTAGTTGAGAGGAGCAGGAAGAGCCTGAGAAGGCCCAGAGGCCAAGATTGGGGGCAGACAGGATGGATTTGGGAGATGGATTTTGAAGGCCAGCTCCATCTGAGAGGTGGGGGAAGAGGGAGGGGTTGGTTGCCCATCTGATCTGGTCTTTGCCCCACCCCCTTCTACAGCTAGGTGCAGGCCACCTTGCCCTCTGCAAAATCCAGGGGACACCCATCCTTGTCTGTGAGGCCTCACAGGTGCCCATGGTTTCTAGCCAACAGAAGCAGCCTCTCCACTTACCCACACCCCAGCCCAGCTGGGCGTCTGGATCTCTCATACTGGGCATCTTGGCTGTGCCATGAGACTTTCCCAGCTACTCTGCTCTTCCTTGGTAAGGCCTTTTCAAAGGCCTTTTCAAAGGCCTGCGAGGGGCGTTGCTGAGAGGGTAATGCAGTCCTGCTCTTCTCTGGGCAGTGGAGCCCCCATAGTCCAAAGGGTCATATGCTCCAACTTGCATCACAATTAGTATGTAAGACCTGGGAGGGATTTAGATTTTATCCAGCCCTTTGCCTCATTTTACAGATGAGGAAACTGAGTACCAGAGATAGGAGGTGATTGGCTTAAGGTCTCAAAAGTCTCGGAGGCTGGGACTGGGAGTGTGGGATGCTTCCATCCCACCTCGAGGGCTAGATTCCAAGGAAGACCCTCAGTGATCTTTGCCCTTATATAACCCAGGCCCTTCTGAATGTGGGTGGAGGCTCAACTATGATAAGATGTTACTACCATGGTTATGCTACCTTGTATGGCAAAAGGGAGATTATCTGGGTGGGCCTAGTCTAATCACATGAACCCCTTAAAAGCATCTTTCTATAGCCAGCAGCAGAAGGGGCAGTTAGAGAGATTCAAAACATGTAGAGGATTCAACCTACATTTATTGGCTTTGAAGATGGAAGAGGGCATGTGAAAGGACTAGCTAAGAGCTGGGTGCTAACAGCCAGCAAAGACCTGGGGACCTTAGTCCTACAACCACAGGGAACCGATTGCTACCGCAGGGAATTGATATGTAAAGTGAGGCCCAGAGAGGTTCATTCACTTGTGCTAAGTCACACAGCACCTTAGGAAAAGAGCTGGGTTTCCCCTAGTTGTCCTGACTCCCCTCTGGGAATAACCATAGCCCAGAATGAACTGTGAATGAACATGGAAGCTGATCTTCCCCAGGACTTCCAGATAGGGGCCAAGCCCAGCCAACACCTTGATTTTGGCCTTGTGGGACCCTAAGCAGATAATTCAGCTGAGTTTGCCTGGACTTCAGGCCTACAGAATTGTGAAATAATGGGCCCTTTTTTTAGGAGCTAGGTTTGTGATAATTTGTTGTGCAGCAATAGAAAACTAATGCACAGGGTAAGGGTCCCTTGGGAGACTCCTGTAATGGGGGGAGGGAGAAGAAGTTGGGAGAGGTCTGGGGCTCTATCCTAATGCCGCTTCTCTCTCCCCATATTCCCACATGGCAACAATTGAAGGGAGCTGCTCTCCAGTCGTCAAGGTCCTTACCACTCCCTATCATACCATAAGATCAAACCCCTGTAAGCATTTAAATTTGTGACTCCTGCCAGCTGGAGTCTAGATCCTTGGGTTATGATGTGCAGCCAGTTCACCTCTCACAGAAATAGCCTTGACAGGAGGAGTTTGACAGGAATTGGCTCAGACAGAACTTCCTAGGATGTGGGTAGGGTCTGGCTGATAGTTTAGTGCACTTTCAAGCCAGAGTTCTCCTCCCCCTCCTAAGCCAAAGTTTTCAAAAATATTTATTCCTGGGGTCTAGATAGGTGCTGGCAGATGTCTTGATTCCCACTGCAAGGCACCAGCTTCTTTGGAGGTGAGGGAAGACCAACTGACATTTTGCATGTTATGGAAAGAGTCTCCAGTAAGGAGACCTGGGTTAGTTGTACCTTATTTCCAGTTTATGCAGAAAGGGTCCAGCAGCATTTATTTATTGACTCTGAGGCTGGCCAGTCCACCCTTAACTCAGCCCTGCCCATGGATTACACCACGTCACCTTCCCAACAGCCCTATGAGCTGTGTATTAGCCCCATTTTGGAGAGAGGAAAGTGAGGCCCAGAAAGGTTCATTCACTTGTGCCAAGACACTCAGCACCAGAGGAACAGAGCTGGGTTTCACCTGGTTGTCCTGACTCCCCTCTGGGAATAGATGTAGCCCAAATATAATTGCCTTCTGCCCTAACACCTCTCCCTTCTTATCCTACACATGCAAAGCAAAGAGCCCCGAGCTTTTCAGCATCTATGGAGAGCTCCTAATGCTGATGTTGAAGGACACAGTCCTTAGTCCTGAAACCTGGGGGTCTGAATCAGCAAATGCCCACTTGCCCGGTGATAGGACACCCTGACTTCCCACCTCTATTAGTCCCTAAGCTCCATCCCTGATGGAAGCAGGAGTCCTGGCTCTATAGCTCACATATATATCCTATACATGCCTGACCTGACCCCCACAGCCCCTAATATGTCCCTGTGCACACCTGACCCCTTCCTCTCAGCCCCACACATGCCTGACTTCTTCCCACATGGACCCACTTGGGACCTGCTGGGGCCCCAGCTTGCCCTGAGACATCCCCTACCTCTAGCTCCAGGCTTCCCCTGAGGAATCTTCTCTCATCACTTCAAGACCTTGAACTCAACATAGGAGCATTGTAGGGCCAGTTTCCAGGGCCTCTGGTCAGATTACCCTACCTACCTGCCAGGCCACACACACCTTATTGGAAAGGAGTCACCTCCCTGGGCTGCCCCTCTTTCTCTCAAGATGACTAATGGGGAGAAAGCCCAGGACCGCTGAGGTCCAGCCGCAGGTGAGAGGATCCATGCCTTTACCCTCCCTGCCAGAGAATAGTCCTGGAGCAGTGGGAAGTCCCAGCTTCCCACCTCAGGGGCCAAGGACTGCAGCCACCACCTCAGAGCTTCTGAGACCCAAGGTCCCCCTACACTAAGGGCCTCCCTGACCCTCTCCCACCCAAGTGCCTGTGGAAGCGCAGAACCAAGTGAAAGAGGAAGGCTCCAGGGACATGCTCTGGAGGAATCCCACCTGCTGCCCTCTGAAGCACAGACTGACTGCAGGCGCCCCTCCAGAGCCTGGCTCCAGGGCAAGAGAAAGGCTCTTCTCTCCATTCCCTGCTTCATGTTCTGTCATTCTGGACCTCACTCCCTCAACCCCACAGGAACAGACAACCGGGACTGTTTGGGACCTGGAATAGGAACAGCTGCTCCGAGGCAAGGGGATGGAGGGACAGAGGAGTGCTCCAGGGAGTGTACTCAGAGGCAGGGGCGTCGCTGCAAATGGGTACCCAGTCCCCCGTAGAGCCCCGTAGCCTGTGTTTTTGGCAGATATTGAGGCCGACGGGAGAGTTTCCCGAGAATCGCCAGCAGAGGACGCGCGAGGACCGGCGAAGAGGCCGGCCGCGTGCGAAGGCCGGGAATGGGGCTGTGTAAGAGATGGTGGCAGGTGCTTGGGAGGAACCACCCAAGGGGCTTCTCTCCAAGCTAGGAGGGTGGGGGCAGGGGCTCGAAGGGTTCGGACTGCGCTGCCGCAATGCGGCCCCCCGCTCCTCTGGAGGAGGCGGCCAATGGGCATGTAGCCCGGCGCGCCCCTGCAAGGTAGACCCTCTTCCTTCACCATGCAAAGGTGCAGGGTCTACGGATGCGGCACTGGTTACCTTGAATCGGGTGACCCCTTCCCCAGACTCACCTCTGATTGAGATTCTGTGCCTCCGTTTCCCCTGGGCAAGTTCTGCCCTTGCTTCTGGAAGCCCTAAACTGGGAGGCCAGGTGGAATTAGACAACCCAATGCAAGGGAACCCAGTCTGCCATATCCCCCTTCCCTCCCAACATGTACACGGAGCTTGTGAGGGAAGCAGAAAAAGATGGGGAGAGGAGAAAAGAGTGAGTGATGGAGGGAGAGGTGGCACTAGAGAAGCAAATGGAAGGAGAAAGGAGAGGAGTTGGGTGGGTATGAAGAGGGACCCAGCCCTCTCAGTGGAGGGTCTCCCGGGAACCATCTGCGCCTCCCCTGGCTGTACTGGGGGTTGAGCTCTCCACTGTATCCCTGGAATCATCGCTCTGCTCGTAGCTCCCCTCCAGCCGCCATGATTTATAGTTGGCCTGGGCTGACGACCTTGGACGGATAACTAAAGACGGGTCAATAACGCTACAGAAAAAGTGAACTGGTAAAGGAGGAGGGATGAGGCCCATTAGCCGGCATCCCCTCTCTAATCCGGGTGCCTCTCACAGCAGTCCTCTTGCTGGGGATTTCTGGGGCTTCTTGATGGGTCTGAGAAGGGAGGGGTGTAGGCACCTGAACTTACTGGAGAGATCTAAAGTGGATCCTATGGCAGGAGTCTTGGAATTAGCCCCCACCCCTATTCTGTAGACAGGAGAAAGTCATATGTTGAGAAGCCAGTTAGCAGGTGGAGTTCCAGACAGGCGGAAAGGCTTCTGGGGGAGAAGTGGGGAGGAAGCTGGTACTCTCCACTGCCCTCCACTCCCCTCCATATGTCTCCCATCCTGACCCATATCTCTGGAGGTGTCCTCTGCTTCCCCACACCCTAAGCTATCCAAAGTCAGTGTTTTAGTTGTGGGAGGCATTCCATATTTGCCCTGTATCTCTGCTTGCAGGTGGGCTGTGGGAGACAGGGGCCTGAGTCTCAACTTCTAGATCATCTGACTCCTATTGAGAGTAACCAAAGCCTCCTCCTCCCAGTCTGCCAACTCCCCTTTCCCTGTTTGAGATCACCTGGGTCATCTTCTGGGACCCCAGTCTATTTTTGACACTCCAGGGACCCAGAATTGGGGGGAAGGAAACAGCTTTCTCAATACCTGACCTGATTAAATATATCTACCCTGATAATCTCTGTCAGCATCAAGATGCTGGTGTAATGCTATTCCATTTTATAGTCCCATTTGTGGATGAAGGAGTTGAAGCTTAGAGAGAGGAGCAGTCAGCAGAGGGAGGAACTGAGACTTGAATTCAAATCCTCTCACTCCAAATCCTGGCCTCCACCTGCCCATCACCCCAGGGTCCTTCCTCTGTGGGCTCCTCCTTAACTCCTGCCCAGCTCTGTCTACAAAGGAGACACCCAATGAGGGGACCCTAGGCAAGGGCATTCTTTCCCCAGAGTAGACACAGGGTGACAGGACAACCCTGGAGGGGGTATGGAGCAGAGGGGGACACTCTCAGTCCTGTATGCACCCTTCGTGGTGGAAGACTGGATGCGCCGAGTGTGTGCATATGTGGATTCAAGTGTATTCGTTTGTTCAGGTGTTTACTTAAGCCTTCAACAAACAGGTATTGAGTGGCAATCATGTGCCATGCCCTTGGGGTATAGGGGCAACACTGGGAGCTTATATTTCTGCATAGAATATCGCTCCCCTTGTTTCAGGAGGCACCCCCATGGCGTGCAGCAATGGGTGGACTCACTGCAGGGCAGAAGTGAGCATGGCAGAGGCACATGCAAAGCGCTGACTCCCACTTGGGATGGAGACACTAAATCATTACTCACCACCTCAACCCCTCACTCCACATCCAGACTCTTACTTGCCTCCTGGCCCACACCAAACTCACCATCTTCTTCCCCAAACCTGCTCCTTCTACTGTCTCCTTGATCAACCTGGAAATGAGAGATCCCTAGCTCTAGAACTGGCTAATTTGGGGGCCCACTGCCAAACTAAAAAGGAAGCTCCTTATTATAAAATTATAGAAATTTTCAATTCAGTATTAAACCAAGCCCAGTGCCCTTGTAAAATGCAGGGCCCCATGGAAACTGTACAGGTCACATGCCTGTGAAGTCGGCCCTATCTCACACCTCCCATGCTTACTTCCCCATTCATTGATCTCCTGGTCTTCTCCTTTTCTTATGTCTGGCGCTAGCTTAGGCCTCATGGGTCTCTCATGTGGACCTGCCCCAGCCTCCTCACTGGCCCCCAAGCCTCCAGCCTCCCCTGGTTCCAGCCTCCTCACTCCAGTCTCATTAAAAGACTCATTCCCACCACAGTCACCCAACACCACTTGCCTGGGCTTCTGGCCCCTTAGACTCTGATGGCCTCAAACACTCCCTACACTTCCCCATTCCCATAACTTTTTTTCAGAATTCAAATCCTTTTGAAAATTCACTCTTCCTTTAGCCACCTCCTCCAGGAAGACTTTTCTTAGATTTTTTGGTTGGAAATCTCAAGTCACAAACTATGTATGTAGGTCAAAGCACAAATCATCATCTGCCTTCACTCATAGCCATTTGTCTGCCCTTGAAGTAGACTTCAAGTTCTAGAAGACAGGGATGGTGTCATATTCATCATTGTAACTCCATAGCACCCAGCCATTGTGTAGGACTTTGGTTGGGATTTGTTGATGCATTTGTATCTTTTGCATGTGGGTGTGGGTGTGTTTGGAGGCCCTGAATTGTGTGCACAGAGATGTGTATAAGGGCTTATGTCCACGACCTAGCATTTCTGCTTGCATGTGTACGTAGTCCCATATCCATGCATGTGCAGGTATGTTGGGAGCATACAAGTGTGCAGGTGCATGGGTATGCATGGCTTTGTGTTGGTGGGTGTGTACCAGATCTGGGTGGCAGATGTGTGCCCATGCATGGCACAAAAGCATATATCCATGGACCTGTAAGGGGGGGGTTGTGCCTAGACAGGAGCTGCAGGTGCATGGTGCAAGGACACAGGCTGCTGGTGTGTGTGCAGGCCATGTGTGTGCACAGCTGCATGTCCTGCGGCCACCCAGTGAGTCCCCGGCTTCCGCTGTATGCACCGCTTTGTTCCTCTGCCACGGGCAGCCGCGTGGGCTCCCAGGCTGCATGGCCTGGGTATCTTGGCCCGCTGTGATTGGCGGCCAGGCAGGCGGCTTGGCTCCCTCCTGGGCGGGTGGAGCCGGATGGGCTCCTGTTACTGGTACAGGGGGTAGGGGTGGGAGTGTGGGGGGGGCGCCAGGCCATCCATCTTCTGTTATTACAGCGTAATGGGGCTGCTCGGGCGCCCGCCCATTTGTCATCGGCCTCGTTCGCTGATAACGGGCATTTGTCATCACTTTCCTCTGCGCCAATGTCATCAGCGCCACTGACAGGAGGGGGGCAGGGTGCAGAAGGAGGTGTTGCATGCAGAGGCGTACGTGGGCCTGCTGGACACACACTCTTGCACATACACACAGGCACATGTAACCTAAGGGGGCACACCAAACCTGGAGGGACACATGTCCCTCTATGTGGATCAAAGCTCCCCAAAGTCTGACACACATGCAGACACACAGAACAGCCTCATCTGTCAAGCAGATATTCTCAGCTGGAGATCCTCTTGCTCAGTGGAGGAGACGAGGAGACGTGTGCTGGGGGGAGGGGCTGGTGATCGTGGTTAATGGCAGCTTGAGTGCAGGTGGCCCTCTGCCAGCTCCCTGTGTGCACACGTGACATCAGCCACCAACATTTATAGAGCCCCCCACAGGCTCTACATGCCTGTGTGTCCCATTGACAGAGTGTGGCAGCACAGGAACAGTCAAATGGTCACACTTAGGTCTTCCAGGTCTCTCACCCACAAGAACTTTGGGCAAGTCTGCAGGCTGGGTGGTGGGGTCATGCGGTGATGGAGGTGGTGAATGATGGGTGGTGGTCCCACAATGCCTTCCTCCCAAACTTCCAAAGTCAGTTTAGCCTGGGACTCACCCTTCCACGCACCTTCCACTCAGGCTGATCTGCAGCAAGAAGGACTCAGGAAAGACTCCAAAAAGAACTTCCTGCCTGGAAAGGGTTGGGGACAGAAAGGATGGGTGTAGGGATGGTGCTGGTAGCCAAGAGCAGAGCTTGGAGGGGAGGAAAAATCTCTTGCCCATGTCCTATGTCCCCTTGGTTGGGTACATTAGCCTACCTGGGGCATGGATGATACATCTTCTGATGCTGCTTTCTAGCACATTCACTTCAGGATGACAGTGGGGACTCCATTAGCCCGTATTAAGGAGGGAGACACCCTTCCCCAGTCTCTGTGATCCCTGGTTGCCTGGTACATATTAGGTGCTCAATAAGTAACTGTTGAATGAATAAATGATTGAAGCCAGGGGGTGTGGAAGAGATGGGGAGTCCTTCCTACTCTGTCCCTGAGTGGCCACCAACCACCTAGGGTCCAGATCTCATCTCCTGCCCTTCCCTTAACTCCCTTTCTCATTTCTTTATAGCCCCCCAAATTCCCCTTCTCCCCTGGCCTTTCCCTCCTGGGCTGAGGGGGAGGGTTGGGGGGGAAGTTCCCCTGGCAGAGCAGGGCTTGCTTGTTCCTTGTAAATGAAGACCATAATTAACATTAAATTAAGGTAATACAAATGAAGGCAACATAGAGGCTGACAAGATGAGCCTTTGGGGAGGCAGTGGGGAGAAGTGATTCATATTTTTAATTTACTGTATAGATGGGCCATGTGGCTGGGGAGCAGGCGGCTCGCGTGGAGGGGGTGTCGCCCCGTGTTGTTTGCTGGGCTCCAAGCAAGCACACAATGACTATTAAACTCAACTGTCCATATAATGGGACAGATTCGACATGACACCCACTGGAGCACCAGGAGCTTGACTGGCCAGGCTGTAAATCCTGCCCACATGGCGCCCGCCTGCTCACCTGCCCACCTGGTCTGGCTTGGCCCAGGACTTGGGCAGGGTAAATACAATCCCTCTAAGAGGCCTGAGAGGGACTTTGGGCCTGGGGAGTGAAGGATGCAAAGTGGGTCCATGCTCCTTGCCCCGGCTGAGCTTAGAGTTGAGGGGCACGAGGTCAGTTCTTGATCATGCTAGTGGGGAGATATGTCCTGGAATCCTCCTGTCAGCAGGGGACCTCGGTGCCAGGATGGGGCTGGAGCTCTGTGGTCCCACATGTGGTCTGTTCTAATAACTGAAGTCACTGGTATCCCACTCCAAAGAGGAGAGCTGATTGTCTACATTGTCACCATCAAAGCTCATACTTACTAATAAGCACCTCCTATGCACCAACTCCCACTTCTGACCCACTAACTGAATCCTCCCCACCATCCTGTGAGGAAGATACTATTATCCCCATCTACCCATGCAGAAACTGAAGCTGAGGGACAAGAAGCAACTTGGTCACAGAGTTTATAAGTGTCAGCAGCCCCATCTCACATCACCAAACCCCAGAGCTGACCTCTTGACCCCTCTCTACGTGGAATGAAGTCTAGCATCCTCAGTGGCACTCACCCACTGGACTCTGAGGCCTTAAACACGGAGGTCGTTGGGGACTTGGGTGTGTGTTCACAAGTCTACACCCTGCCAGCCCACCCCCCACCCCCAAGTTAGCAGAAGAGTCCACCGAATCCCAGGCAGGCAGGGAGGGATCCCTGCTTACTCACTCTGCAATCGGAGGCAAAAGATGCTTATCCCTGGGATGAGAGACGCAAGTGTAATTTAGGTTTTGATATTATGAAAGTCTCGCTGCTCTAAAACAGCAGGGCACTCGGTGCCTCATTAATAAAGGATAAACTTGGAGTCTATTTACAAGGCGCTTTTTGGGGTTATTTACTCTCCAATATACATATGTAATGTTGCGCATACTTACCGCTAGGTACTGCTCATTCTTCCAGCCTGGGCCTCAGAGTCACCCTGGGGAGGGAGGTCCCTGCAGGATGGAGAGGGCCACTGGGGAAGAGGGACCGCAGAGGGGGCTACCCCTAGGAGCGGGGAGGCTCTGTGGGAGATGACAGGGCCCCATGGAGGAAGGGGAATCATAGAATTTTAGAGTTGAAAGTTAGAAGGGGCAGAGGGCACACCTCATCTGTCTTTCCTCCCCTCTGCCCTCTTCCTGAAGCCCAGTACCCTTCAGGATAAGGTTTAGGCGAGGCTCCCCTGCTGGGCTCCTCCAGGCTCTCCCTTCCAGGCCTTCTTTAGTATCAGGCCAGGGCATGGCTGCCTCCCTCACCAGCGCCCCCCTGGTGACCACACTGGGGAAGTGCCCCCCAAGCTCTGAAAGGTCAGCCAACTCCTCTCAGTAAGCTTGTCCTGTGCAACTGCTGTGCACCTGATGTTATACCAGCCTTGTCACAGCCCTGCCACCCCCACCATCGTGCCCAACAGTGAGTGGACAAGGCTTTCCTCAGCAGACCTAGATGGAGGCTACCTTCAGCTCCTGGTGCCATTAGCCAGCTTCAGTAGACGTGAGTTCCCCACAGGTGTTCATCTGCCATCTTTCCCTGCAGCTGCCACCCCTCAGCCTGGGCTCTTTATGTGCAGTGTCTCAGTAAATCTGCAGCCGTCTTATGAGGTAGGGCACTGTTATCATCTCTATTTTATAAATGAGGGAACCGAGACTAGATTAGGGAATTCACCCAATGTCATACAGCCAGTAGGTGCCAGGTAGGGAATTTAACCTAGGTTTGGGTTTTTGCCTCCACAAGGTCTCCTCAAGGGCCCCAGGCCTTTATTGCCAATCCTGGCCCCTCTGCTCAGCACTGGCTCCAAACAGCCTATGGCCTCCCATGAAGAGATCTGAGCCCTGCCTTCCAGGCGCAGATCTCCCTTCACTGACTGACCTGTTCATTTACTGAATCACTGAACACCCACCATGTGCAGACTTGGGCCTGGACCTACAGCCTGGGTAAATGTATGGGAATGGAGGCCTTGGTTAGAGACCCTGGTTAATACACAGAGAAGCCTGGAGATAGGGCTGCTCAACCATGCACCCCACCACTTAATAGTTGTGAGGTTTCTATGGCTGTCAGCCGTGGATGAAGAGTGTGTAGCCCAAGGTCCAGCCTGGGGGTGGTGATGGTGGCTAGTAGGTGTGTGGGAGTTGGAGAGCATATCAGCCCTCCCACCCCTGGACCTGGCCAGTTTGGACCAAGGAGACATCTGGTGGCCACTGGGGAGACCTGCAGCCTTTTTGCAGGGAGCCCTGGATGGAGGTATTAGGGTCTAACCAGTCCTTTGGGAGCGCCCCCCAACCGAGGTCTGAAAGGACACACTTACCATTGGGGTGGAGCTCATGGCTGTTGTGGGCGTCAGGGCCTGGGACTCAGCAGGAAGAGTACAGGTTCTCGTGTATCCTTCCCAACCCCAGGGTTGTGGGAGAGCTGACCTGGAGGGTGCTGGACAGAGGGAGGATGGCAAGCAGGAGGATCTGATCCATCATTGTTGGTGAACAATGAGCCGTCACCACCCTAATTAAAGATGTAATTACAGCAAATACATTCCAGGCTGAGGATGAATGATGGATGGCAGGAAGGCACCTTGTAGTCAGCAGCCAGGAAATGCTGCCCCCTAAAGCTCCCCATTCCAAGTCCAGGGACCCTTCCCCCAGCACCCCTCCCCCCACCCAAGCTCGTTACAGGGCACCCTGATGCCTCCTGACAGGACGGTGACAGATAGGCAGGGACTGAGGCTGGAGTTAAGGGCCAGGCAAGGGCCAGGGGCAGGGGCCTTGCTGGAAGAGTTAAGGGTGGGAAGGAGGCCATGAGGCCAAGTAAGAGAGACTGGGCTGGTGTCTGTGTCAGGCAAGGGAGCAAGGCCAATTAAGGTACCACCAGAGCAAAAAACAGGGTTTCAAGGCACACCAGCTTGGGAGGGAATTGGATGCCTGAAAGGGCCAGAGGGACTGATGGCCCTTGACCCTAGAGCCAGGCCAAGGAGACTCAGTCTGTAGAGGGTAACCATAGTTAGGATCTGTTGAGCCATAGTGGTGTTTAGGTTTGGCCCAGGCTTCAGGGACTGGGGGTGGGGGAATACTCTCCTGAGGACTGGTTTGTCCTTACCTCTGGGTTGGGTACTGGGCAGGGGACTGGCCACAGTAAGGGAAGAGAGGTGGGCTCCTTCCACCAACCTGGGGGCTGATGCTCCCTTTCAGCAGTAAAGGCCCCTAATCATCCCACCCCCACCTCTGCCTGGGGCTGCCTCAAAAACTGTGGGCACTAGATGTCCTGGGGAGGCCTGGGCTCAGGACATCTTCCTCTATTTGGGTTCTGAGCATCTGGATTCCAAGGCCTCTTTGCTCCAGGGCCCCACCTTCACTTACCCTCAGGGAACAGGAAACCCTGAGCAGAGGCTTAGGCCACTTCTGAGGCCAGCCTGTACTGTGACCACCCTAGGATCAAGGCTTGGAGGCCTGCTGGATGGGGAGCTTGGTGGCCTTAGCCTCTTGGCCTTCTCTGCCATGGTGGCCCCTAGCCAGGTTCCTTCAGGGGGTGTGGGCTGATCCCAGGGGAGAGAAGGCTGGGTGGGGGGCAGTGGGGAGCCCAAGCAGGCAGGCAGAGGGAAGGGAGGGAAGGCCACTGACAGCAGAACAAATGCTTGTAATTTTATAACCAATCTCAGCGTGTCCGTGGGGGGCCGTTTGTGGCTCCACTCAGGACCAATCAGCCTGACAGAGCTATGAGTCTGCCTGAGTGAATGTGAGCAGCCTCCCCTACCCCCAACACCACTAAATGCAATCTCATTACCCGCCCAGCCCAAGACCAGCCAAAGCTGAGGGGCCTGAGGGAAGGGGGACCCAGCCCACACAAGGGAGAAGAGCCAGGGCTGGGCCTGGGGCCAGGAGGGCCAGGTGGGTAGACCTTGGCAATCTAGGGGCTCAGAGGTTAGGAGGGAGGCAGGCTCAGGCAACAAATATTTATTAAACACCCATTGGTGGCTGAGCATGTAGGATATGGATAGGGCACAAACCCCTGCCGTCAAGGCGCTTGCAGTTTGCTAGGGGCAGATGGAAAGACTCCAGAGGGATGGGCCCTGGCAAAAGCAGAGATGGAGAGAGAGGTGACAGGAAGGCAGAGCCCCAGAGATGAGCCAGCATTGAGCAAAGGGTCGGAAGGAGGGGGTAAGAAATAGAGGGAGAGGGAATGAGTGAAACCTCTGGAGTGCATGCAGAGCCTGAGCAGAGAGATACAGGGCACTGGAGCGAAATGCCACCCCTGCCCCGCCCCTCTGGGGAGAGAGGAGGGCAGCCAGGGAGGGGTTGACCAGCCAGTGGTGGATATTAAAGGATGGCCTTGCTGGATATCTGGCTCTGGGGATGGCTATGTGCCCATTAGTCTCTCTAATTGTCAAAAATCTAATTTAGTGTCTGAAGCCCGGGCTGGCCTCGGGTTAAATGGAGGGAGGCAGGCCTAGCCATAAATCTGCCCTCCCAGACTGGGCTGGTGCTAATTCTGCAGTTAAGTGAGGGGGTAAGGAGGGAGTAAGACAGGACTGGGAGAGGGTTATCTCTGAGCCTGCAGACTAGCCCCCATGTGCTGGCCAGGTCCTCCTCTCTTGCTGGAGGAAGGGGTCTTGCCTTGGGCCCATTTGGACCATATGGGGGAAATGTCTCAAAAGTGTCATGAGCTCAGGATCAGAGGAGGGGTCTCAAGGTCTGCATGACTGGTATTGTAAAACCAACAGCCCTTCCTCCTCCTGGACCTGTTCTGGGACGCTGTGGGCTCAGTAGGAAGGTCACACTTCCTAATAATATTGTGAGGCTTTGGTGAGAAAGGCAGCATGGAGATTCATGCCATGATCAAGTGACTGGTCATCCTGTTCACTAGGTGACTGCTAGTGACAGTCTTAGTGATGGGGACCCGAGGGATATTCCTCAGTGGGGAGAACAAACACAACTCCTTGGGTGGCCCAGCCTCTCCTTTCCTAGGCCCAGACACCAAGACAGACCGGGATGGCCCCTGAGGGCCTTATGTGGACCAAGGCAAGTGAAGGCTCTCCACCTGGGCTTGGTAATGACCTCACTCCCCTCAGTGCTGCTAATTGAAAGCAAGGGGTGTGGTAGGCGCAGCAGGAAAGGTTGGGGGACTGAAAGGGTTCCCTGAGAGGCTCTGCTTTCATGGAGGGAGGAAAACAATTTCTCCCGGCTTCTGCTCCATCTCACCAGGCACCCACCGGCCTCCCCCACTGCTAACGAAGTGCCTTTAATTAGCAGCCTAATAAAATGCTCTTAACTGGCAAGAGCCAATCAGGAAGGAGAGAGGTGTCTTCACTCAGTCATTGCTGATGGCGGCACAGTTATAGGTTTCAAGGGGAGAGGGATTCCAGGCCCAGCCTTCCTGAGGAAAGCAATCTGATACTGGATTTGAAGGTAAGACCCACAGCCCCCCAGGCCCAGCCTCTGCTCAGTTCTGGGCTCAGGAGCCCATCTAGTGTAACTGAGTGGATGCCAGTGACCCCAGTGGTCTCCGCTGACTTCTTACTCCTTGTCCTTGTTAGGGAGGAGATTCCAGTGTGATCTCAGGCAATGCGTGGTTCCTCATCTGCAAAATGCCAGGTACATCTGATGCTTTGATGTGCCTCCAGTTCTGGAAGGGACTGTTCTGCACTGGGGCCCTGACCCTACACCCCAAGAATGCTCTCAGACGAGTGCCAGTCCAGGTACAACAGACACTGAGACCTACACTTCACAAAGCTGACAGATTACGGAGCCTGGTCAAGCCGGGAGTACCACTATTACTAAAAGCCCGTAGAGGGAAAACAAGGATGGGCTAATTTTGACAGGGGTCCTGCTTGTGATACTAGGAGGGGAAGAGAAGAGGGAGGAGTCTGCCATGCCCACAACCTTGTGCCCACCTCCTAGGTTTAGTTTAAGCGGGTAAAGGGTGGGCTCACTAGAAGCCGCAGTGTTCTCCCCCAGATAGCCAATGCTATCTTCATTTTAGAACTTGTGGACTCTCTCCAGAAATTGCTCCTAAATGTGAGCTCGTCCATCTAGAAACTGATTGAAAGGGATGCAGGGGAGATCCACGTCTTCTCACCCACAGAGGTAGCAGTGGAAAATTTAAGTTCTGGGCCCACATTGGGTTGTGGTAGGCTGAAGCTATGGCAACCAGTTCCCAAATTAGATATCACTTTGGCTTCAATTTAATTCAACATGGAACACTAATGGTACACCAGGGGCCCCATACCTATTCACACCATTTGGCTCTGACCTCTCTCAATGTTGTTTTCCCTTATCAGATTGTCCTAAAAGCTATCTGTGCATTCCCTCAATCTGTATATTGAGAAACTCACTGTCCTTTTGATGTTGGGGCAAACAGAGAGGACACTCAGAAAACTCTCTTTAATCTTGTATTTGTAATTTACTTTTTTCTGAACAGTTAAAAAAAAAACAAAACACTGTATTACCATGGTCCTAGATTGTGAACATATTGGTACCTTGACTACACAACACAATAACATAACCACAGAAGTCAAAGCAGTCAGTACTTAGGAGTCTAGAGGACAACAGGCTGGGCCAACCAAAATTTCTCAGGGAAGCTTTCACATTTGTTGCCAGACCTACTCCATAGCTGGAGTCCAGCAAACAGCCCTCAGAACTGTCTGTTCTGGGCTTGAGTGATCACTGATTTGGGAAGGTGTTAGTTTCCTTGGTACCGAGAGATCTAACCCTCCTTGTTGGTCTTTTCCTTCCGTGTTCAAGAAGGGAAAGGGACGAGGGGAGGCAATGCTTTATAAATGCTACTTACTGCACTGATCCTTAAACCCACAGCCAACCAGGAGCTGCAATGACTGGATATATTTTAGATATCCTCTGCCTCCAGGGAATTTTAGATCATAGGTAACTCAACTTCCAGCAGAAGAGGTTTCTGGTATCAATGCAGTAAGTTCCACTGGAAATCAGGCCATCCATAATCACTCTCCTTTGGTTTCTCTCCTCAGTTCCATGGATTCTGAAGTCACAAATACTATAGGTAAAAATAACAAGCAAAACTCAGCTTTATTCCCCTAAGAGATGGCTGTCTTTCTGGCACTGCTTATGTTGAAATGGTGGATAAAGTAAGGGGTTCTGGTATGTCAACTGATCAGCTGTGTGGATGAGGTGCAGGGAGATAAACACAGCCTGCAGGCTTTGGGTGCACTTGTTCCAATAGAGGGTTATTCTAGGAGGCGAGGGAGGAAGGGAAGGCAGGCAGGCAAGCAGCAGCGAGGGCACCTTTTCATGTTCTCCAGCTCTTGGAAAAAGTCTGAACTCACCCAAATGGGGCAGGAAGTCAGGTATATGGATTAAAGTCGTATGGTAAACGTGATCATCAAAAAGGGTGATGTCATAGGTGGTGGTTATCTATCTTAAGCATCCCTTTTTCCACGGGCAAGTTCCCTGGATTCATCCAGAATCAAACTTGCAGCCTAGACTCAGGCATGCAGTGTTCTGGGTTGGACTGCTCCCACTTCAGACAGGAAGGTATTGTCATTTAAGGTAAATGAAAGATGCCAAGAAGGCAAAAAAAAAAGTCAAGGTATCTAATCTACTTTTAAAGAAAAAAACCACCCTAACTATTTCCAGTATTCCCTACCCTGCTCGACCAAAGCCCTTTGTTTCCACACACAATCAAATAAGGAGTAGGCCAATCACAGCTGTTCAGACCAATGGGTACCAGGAGATGGCAAAGGAGAAGAATGCATATTCTCTTTAGCTTTTGATTTTACAAAAGAAAAAGGATTTTTCTTACTCAAGCAGAAAACAGAATGATTTAGGGGTCCCAGAGTCTTTTCCAGTTCAGAAATAAGTTATGAGGGCCAGACTTTTATTACTTGTCAATAGAGTTCCGGAGAGTCCCTGTCTCTGAAGTTTCTGGTGAAGAGACAACAGAAAGATTTTGCCAAGGGACAACTGTAAAAGGATGTTCTCAGCAGTGGATATACACACACGTGCAGCACCACAGGCTGGTTTTGTTCCAGCAGCCCCAGTGTGAACAGAGAGCTCCCAAGTGCCCACAGAGCTCCCAGGAGCAGGTGCATGCACACACTCTTAGCGTGCCCACCTTCGAAGGGGCTTCCTCTCATCTTTTAGAAACGTTTCTTTCAGGTCCACAGTGGAATTTTAGTGAGAAGAAATCTACAATGGAGACATGTCATTTCAGAGCCAAGATCCCCCTTCAGCTCCTTTCCTACCATTCCTTTAAATGTTGAGACTTTTTGTTTCTCTTTTCTTTTTAAAAAGGTCAAACTTTACATTTATTCTAGCCCAGTTGGGGATTAGTGATAATCAATTCCCACTGAAATCATGCAGAGATGGTAAGTAGGGTTTACCTTCTCTGGAAATGAACTTCCACTTACCTGATTATTTCTTCTACAATGAACTGGTAAATGACCCCCAGAGCTGAGAAATGTGACTGACTCAAGTTTTTCAGACCACTTAACTTCATTCCCATTTCCATCAGCAGCAGAGGGCAACTTGGGAGTATATCCTCCATGGAGCTAATGGCCCCAGTCTGCAGGGTCCACCCTAGATCTCATTTATGATGTATAGGACAAGCTTCAAAAGAGTCTTAGAAACAATCTACCTTCAACTGAACTTAGATGGGAAAGCAAAACCCTGGGCACCAATGAATATTCCATACCTCCCATTTTTAAATAGCAGCATATAACAGAAGGGCTAGTAAAATTATGGCTATTGGACAATATTTTGAAACAGCTTGAAGTCCATGCCTCTAATGCCTGACCTGTGTGTTATTCTGGGTTGACGGCCCTTTACTTCATCTGTAGCAAAATCTTTAACTCATTAAAAAGCCAGAAATAGTGAACACAATAGACAGGGAACCCTGATAATAGCTCAACAGGAAACATTTCTCTGTAGCATTTAGTAGATGGGAAGGGAATTACATTCAGAAAATATTTCCCAGGCAATGACACATCATTACACTGGGAAAACATTTTCTGAATATGACCTGGAACTAAAAGATTAAAAGCACTATAAAGCTGGAAAGGAAAAATACATATGCATAACCTGCCTCTCAATACATAGTAATGACCTGCAGTCTGGGCACATTTTGGGGAGAGTGAAGATGGCTTTCTCTCCTCCTACTCTGCTGAACTCAAGATGGACTAGCTTTGAGGTCACCTGCAACTGGCTTCCATTTTCTTATTTGTACAGCAGTTAGTTAAAAGGGGGATTTCTTCTACTCAATTGCTTTGGTTAGGAAGGGAATCAATGGGCCTGACTGCTCAGCTTCAGAGGGAAACGAGACTGAACCATGGCCTCAGGGCCTTTGGTGGGTACATGTCTGTGCCGAGGAGATGGCTGGTGCAGGTCCACTTCTGTGCTGGGAAACAAGCTGGGCACATGCAGGTAGTGCTCCCTGGGTCCCCAGGCTGGGGCGGCACACATGCCCTGCACCTGATGCCCACACAGCTGCCTGGGTTAGCTTGGCCCTTGCTGAGGTCCATTTGTTTAAGTTGCTCACCAAATGCCAGAGAAATTTTATTAGTTGGGGATACTGGAGACTTATACAGGCTGGAAGAAAAGGAAAGAGAAGGCAGTTTAAACCTGCCCCATTAGTAAACCCTGTGTGCCAAACTTCACCCTGATCCTCTCTGTCAAGTTTGCCCTTTCGTAAATATTGGGTTTGGGAAAAGCAGAAGGAAGATTCTCCAGGGAAAGGTTGAAATGATTAGCTTGATTTTTGAGAGATACTATTTACTGGCCTAATGAGAAAAAACATCATGTCTTATTCCTGACCACCTCGTAAAGCTACTCTGATCATGGTCTTGGCAAAGATACAGGCACCTGGGCACACACAGATCCTGATGTGGATATGAACCACCACACAGAATGCACCTGGTGACTGGCTCTGGCCACTGCAAACCTTTCTGTAGGCTGAGCCTTACAGTGATTTAAGATGAAGTACAGTGCTTTTTATTACACATCTAATTGTTAATGAGAGGAAATGCAATTAGCAACTCCTCTCCACACTCTACATGGAATCAAGGAGACTGCTGAGTCCCAAAAAGATTCGGCCACTGATGGAGCCCAGGAAATTTCTGTCCCCCTGCTTTTTGTTGTGCTGGGGCGGGGGGAGGGGTGTTGGGAGTATGAGAGAGAAGAGTTGCAAATATGTGAGTACCATGTCTGAGAATCCACTGCTGCCTGCTGCCACATAAGGTGAGCTGCTGCAAAAGCCTGGGTTTGAAATTTTGACTGAACAGCATTTAATTCTTCCAAGTGTAGCATTTTCTAGTGGATATGCCTCAGGCTAACTGAGGACACTCTCTTCATACTCTTTCTTCTCAGGTGGAACAGAGAAACAGGATGAAGTGGAGTGGGAGTAGTGGGCAAGAGAGACAGAAACAGAGAAGGAGATGGAAGGAAAGAGGCCCAGATCTTCCAGTGTGTGCATTCTTGTTTTCTCTTTTTTGCCCCAGAGGCTACAGACAGGTGTCTCCTCCTAAGCATGGTGGGACTGGGCTGATCTTGCCAGGTGCTGGACATTCCTGTGGTTCACAGGGAGACAGACACTGGGTGCTGTCTGGCTTGAAGTTGTATCCCCCTGTACCCTAGAAGTAGGTCTCTTCCAGCAGACTATAGGAAACTAGTTCTGCTTAATGGCAAAGTAAGAGAGATTCTGGCAAAACACTAAATATATTTATAAGTCATCTGTGTCTGGAACCAAATGAGGAAAAAACAGGTGCAGGTGCAGAGAGGAAAGGAGGGGAGGTGAAGTAAGGTTTAAAAGTTTCATTCTTGAAAGATAAAAGACATCTTCTGATAGCAGCATGGAAGCAGTCAGCTGTGCTGAGTACACCATCCTGGGTCAACTGCAGACCAACTGTGTCCCAAAAGGAGTCTCAGGCCCGCTCCTTGGCTGGTCTGGGGAAAAGTGGGTAGTGGTTTGTTACTGCTCTTGCTCATCCTGGTATCGACAGATACGTTAAATACCGCAACTTTAGTGAGTCCTGTGTGAAAACAGAGCAAATAGTCATTAGTTCCCTTCCTTGTATTTCTCATTTGCTCTAAGAGGAAAAGAATATTAACTTAGCTGTCAATTCAAAGAAAGGCTCAGAGGTCCTTCCTAATGTCTGCTCTCTGCCCAAGCCAGGGAGGAGCTTCTGTCCAAGGCTACAGGGTCCACCTGTGGATGTAGCGGGACTCACGGACCTGCTCAGGGCTGCAGTGCTTGCACAGAGTGACCCTGGTGGGTAGCATTAAGCTCTCACCTACCCCCATGTAACAGCAGAGCAGGTGGCAGCTCTGAGGCTCTGGCCCTGAGTGGCCAAGAACAGCTGTGAGGAAGTGTCTGGCTGCTTGGCTGGAGGGGCAAGTCTGATCGTTAGGTATGTGTACTAGAAGCACTGTTGGTACCTTCAAGGATGATATGTAGGTGGTGGCTGAAAATGTGGCCTGGAGATGAAGACAGAGGTTGGAACCAGAGATACAAATTTGAGAGTCATCTACATTGAGATGAGAGCTGAAGCCTTAGGAAGAGAGAAGGTAGTCAAAGAAGGAAGGTTAGATAAGGAAAAGCCCGAGACAGACTCTTAGGAGGTGTCTGTGTTTTAGGGGTGTGAGGAGGAAGGAGACATAAACAGAGAGCCAGGAAGAATATTAAAAAAGGCCAAATGACATAGAAATCTAAGGAAGAGAAAATTTTGGTAAAAAGAGGGGACAGGTACATGACAATTACAATAATGATGACCCCTTCTTACTGAGGGCTTGTTATGTGCTAGGCATGGTGCTAAGCATGATGAATTTTACAATAAAACATTCATTTAAATGCAATCCTTACCACAGCTCTATGAGGTAAGTACTCCAACTCTCATCTTACTAATAAGGACTCAAAGGCTCTGGGAAGTTAGTTGCTCAAGGGCACACAGCCTGGATCCTCACCAGGCCGCCTGTGTGACTTGATTGGGGAGGCTGAGGGATGAGGAAGCAGCATGTTCTTTGTGAAAGCAGTGAGCACTAAAGTAGGCCTGCAGGACACAGATTGCCCCACTCAGAACCACTGAAAAAAGATGTGTAGAAAAGCACACTCAGGGCATGCTTCTGCCATGAGGACTGAGGCAAGTGTGGGAAATGAGTAATCATAATGATGGCAACATTCCCCAGTAGCTAGTGCAGTTTTCCCAAACTGGTGATAACCTAATTAATGTATTTGAACTGGTCAGGACACCAGGTATTATCTGAATACGCTGTAGTACAGACAAACGAATTTTCAGGTCTTTTCCTGCCTCAGAGGCAGGTTGGAAACTTGAATGGGAGAATACACGGAGTTCTCACCAACTCTAGAGTTACTACCAAGGTTAAAAGGCAGTTTTTTTTCTTTTTTGGAGGAGGTGGGGAGTGGGGATAAGGATAAAAAAGCTACTTTTTATAACCAAATGACACTAACAAGGCAGAGCTGTGAGAAGTCAGTGTGATATTTCATCAAGAAATTTTTTCCATTTACTCTATTTTCATTAGATTCTCTACTTGGTTTAAAAGGTCTCTATTAAAGGTACTGGTTTTGTCTGGAACTAAAAGCCACAGGCTTCTAGATCACTACTCTTAGTTCTGAAGTGGATTCCAATCTCATTTTATTTACTTAACACTCCTATTAGATAACTCAGGAAGGAATTATTAGTTCTGCTACAAGAGGACCACCTAGAACTGAAGCTCTCTACCTTGAGGAAAGGCAGCATCCTGTCTCGTGTTGTCAGCTTCTCCTACTTTACAGGACTTGGAGAGAGAAGAGGCATGAGAGGGCTCTGTGAACTAGCAACACCCTACAGCCGACATGCCATCTCTTACCCACAGGGCTATGTACATAACTCTTTTTCATACCTGGGCAAGTATGAGGTCAGTATTTGATTATTTATCTGGAGATGTAGGTGTATGTTCGAGAAGGGGAGTGGGGGGGTTCAGCTTGGGTAGCTGGATCATTTAGGAAGTCCCAGATGAGGATTGTGTCATCATGTGAACTACTGACAATCTGGAATTCATCAAACTGGAGTCGGAAAACTCTTCCAGAATGCTCCTAAAGAAGCAAGAACAAAAACTTTTGAATTACTCAAAATCGGAAGACACAAATTCAGCAACATGTCAAAAGGAGTCTATGGAAAGGCTATGTATGGTATGCTGATAATTTTCTCTACCATTTAGCTGTTTCAAGAATACAGAGAAAATTAATTTGGATTAAGGCAGGATGGAAAAGTCAAATATTGAATGGCAGTTGATTTCATACACAAAGGAGTATTCAGTAGACCCAAGACATGTCAAACAGTATTCTGGTTTCTCATTGCTAATTCTCCTTGGCTTAGGCTCAATGAAAACATTCCTCAGTACTTCCCTGGCCTTATTCTCTCTGTATCTGTATCTGTAGGATTCTTCTACAATCAGAGGCCAATAATTGATAAGCAATAATAAAAGAGATGTACTGGCAAATATTTATCAATTAATTATTCCCAATTTGTAAAAGCATTTGCACAATTCATGAAAATTTAACAACTGGCTCTCATAAGCAGGCATAAGCCTACTATAGCACACCCTGTAACCACCATGCTGATAAAGATATAGAGTGTTTCCAGCATCACAGAAAGCACTCTCACACCCCTGTCAATATTGCCTCATCAATTCACTTTTTCCATTCTTGAATATCATATAAGAACACTCATATAGTATGTATTCTTTTGTGCCAGTTTCTTTTACTCAACAAAATAAGTTAATTAATTCTCTGTTCTTACATGTAACCACCTTTTTTTTTTTAAATTACTGGTTGATATTCCATTATATGAGCACACTAGAATTTCTTTTTTCTCCTGTGATGAACATACAGGCTGACTAGTTTTGGCTATTATAAAGCTGCTATGGACATTTATATATATGTCCTTTGATGGATATATGGTCTTATTTCACCTAGGAGTAGAATTGCTGGGCCATGGAGGAGGTGAAATGTTTAGCTGCAATAGATACGGTGAAACAGTTCTTTAGAAGTTCTGTCAAGTTGTGCTCCTACCAGCAATATACCAGAGTTCCAGTTGCTCCACATCTTCACCAACAAACTGAAATTGTCAATCTTTTTAATTTTAGCCTTTCTGGTAGGTTTGTAGAGGTATTTTATTGGAATCTTAACTTGCATTTTTCTTTATAAAGTTGAGGAAGTTCCCCTCTAGTCTTAGTTTTCTGAGAGTTTTTATCATGAATGGATGTTGGATTTTGCCAAATGCCTTTTCTGCATCTGTTGACATAATCATGTATTTTTTCTTCTTTAGCTTTTTGATGTGATAGATTACATTAATTGATTTTTGAATATTAAACCAGGCTGGCATACCTGGAATAAATCCCACTTGGTCATAGTGTATAATTCTTTTTATACATTGTTGGGATTTAATTTGCTAATATTTTATTGAAGAATTTTTTTAAAAGAATTACTTCATTTTATTGGCATATTATTACCTTTTAAATAATTACACAAATTTTCCTTCTTGTGAAATCACTAAACATAAAGATAGTAAGAAGACCACACTTAAATCTGAAGCAAATAGTTTAAAACACTACCAAAAAAATCCTATCTAATAAACTCATATTGTTATGCTATTGTGTATTTGCCTATTATATAAGTATTAAAAAGTATTTTATTTTGAATTATGGTAAAAACCACATAACATTTGAACTTACCCATTTAATCTATTTTTAAGTATACAGTTCAGTAGTGTTACACATCACACTGTTGTGTAATCAATCTCCAGAACTTTATCATCTCACAAAACTGAAACTCTATACCCATTAAACTACTCCCCATTCCCTCCTCCCCCAACACCTGGCAACTACCATTCTACTTTCTGTTTGTATGCATTGACTACTTTAGATACCTCATATAAGTGGAATTGTACAGTATTGGTCTTTTTGTGCCTGGTTTGTTTCACTTAGAATAATGTCCACAAGTTTCATCCATGTTATAGCATGTCGCAGTATTTCCTTTCTTTTTAATATTCTGTTGTGTGTGTGTATAACATTTGTTTATCCATTCATTAGTCACTGAACACTTGGGTTGCTCTTGTAACCCAAATCCATCTCTTGGCTACTGTGTGTGATATTGCTATGGATATGTGTATGCAAATATCACTTTGAGATCCTGCTTCCAATTTCTTTGGATATATACAAAGAAGTGGGGGTGCTGGATCAGATGGTAATTCTATCTTTAATATTTTGAGAAATCTCCATACTGTTTTCCATTGAGGCTGCACTATTTTACATTCCTTACATGATATAAATGAGTTCACAGATGAACATCTGTGTTCCTGAGATATACTGGTGTGTAGTTTTCTTTTCTTGTAGTATCTTTGGTTTTGGTATTAGGGTAATGTTGGCCTCACAGAATGAGACAGGAAGTATTCTACTTATATCTTCTGGAAGATACTGTAGAAAATTAGTATAATATATTCCTTAAACATTTGGTAGAATTTGCCAGTGAACCCATCTAGGCCTGGTACTTTCTGTTTGGAAGGTTATCAATTATTGATTCAATTTCTTTATAGGTATAGGCCTATTTGGGTTGCCTATTTCTTCCTATGTGAGCTGTGGAAGATTATATCTTGCAGGAATTGGTCCATTTCATCTACATTATCAAATTTTGGGGAATAGAGCTGTTCACAGTATACCTTTATTATTAATCTTTTAATGTCCATGGGATTGACAGGGATGCAAAGTTGGGTTTAACATTTAAAAAAATCAATGTAATACACCAGTGATCAGAAAAAAGGTGAAAATTATATGATCATCTCAATGGACACATACAAAAGCAGTTAACAGGAGCCAACATCCATCCTAATGAAGACTCTCAGCAATCTAGGAAGACAAAGAAACTTCCTAATCTCCTGATAATGGGTATGTACAAAAAAAAACCTATAGTTAAATGTATCTATCTATGTATATATCTATATTTCTATCTATAATATATGAGATGGTAAAAGACCAATGTCTTTTCCCCAACATAAGGACACCCACTCTAACTCTTTTAAACACTGTACTGAAGGTCTTAGTCAATGAAACAAGAGAAATGAATGGTACATAGATTGGAAAAGGAGTAGTAAAAGTGTGTTTCTATATACTTGCAATGAACAATCAGAAATTACAATTTTAAAATACCATTTACAATGGCATTAAAAATATGAAATACTTAGGGATAAATATGACAAGAGATGTGTCAGAGCTTTACAGTGAAAGCTATAAAACATGCCAAGAAATTTAAAAAGACCTAAACAAATCACACACTATGTTAATGGACAAGACTCAATATTGTTAAGAAGTCGATTCTAACCAAATTGACTTGGTGATCTAGATTTAACACATTCCAATGAAAATCTCAGCAGGTACTTTTGTTGAAATTGGCAAACAGATCCTAAAATTCACATGAAAATTTAAAGGACCCAAAAAACTTTGAAAAAGAACAAAGTTGAAGGGATCACACTACTTGATTTCAAGAGTTAATAAAAAGCTGTGGTAACCAAGATAGTATGGTATTTGGAAACAAGATAGACAAAAAGATCAATGGAACTGAAAAGATCCCTAAGTAGACCCACACATATATATGGTCAATTGATTTTTGACAAAGCTGCAAAGGCAATTCAGAGGAAAAGTCTTCTGAATAAATGGTACTGGAACAACTGGATATCTACTAACTTTGATCCCTAGCTTGTACCATCCACAAAATTAACTCAAGATGAATCATAGACTAAAATGTAAAACCTAAAAGTATAAAAATTCTAGAAGAAAACAGGGAGGATCTCTGTGACTCTGGATTAAGCAAAGAATTTTGTATATATAATATCAAATAACATAATCCATAATAGAAAAAGTTGATACACTGGACTTAATAAAAATTAAGAATTTCTGCTTTTCTAAAGATTCTTTTAAGATAATGAAAAAAACAAACCATGGACTGGGAGAAAATATTTCCAAATCATAAATCTAATAAGGACTTGTATCTTTAACATGCAAAAGAATTCTCTAAAACTCATTAATATAAGAAATTATTAATTTCAAAAAATGAGCAAGAATCAGACAGACACTTCACCAAAGTGGATATACAAATGGAAAATAAACACATGAAAAGATGCTCACCATTATTAGCATTAGGGATATGCATATTAAAATCACAATGAGATACAATGACACACTTAATAGAATGACTCAAACAAACTGTACTAAATATTGGCAAGGATGTGGAGTAACTAGAATTTGCATGCACCGTTACATGGTACATATAACTGCTTTGGAAAATAGTTTTGGCAGTTTCTAGAAATATTAAATATACACTTAACATATGATCTGGCATCCTGTTCTTGGGATTTACCTTAGAAAAATGAAAACATATGTTCATACAAAAACTTGTACATAAATGTTTACAGAAACTTTATCTGTAACAGCCCCAAACTGGAAACAATCTAAATTTTTATCAACTGGCAAATGTATAAATGAAGTGTGGCATAACCATGCAATGGAATACTACTCAGCAATTTTTCAAAAGGAACTATTGATACAAATCAACATGGGTTAATCCCAAAATAATTATGATTAGTGGAAAGAGGCAAAAGAGAATACATATTGAATGATGCTATTTATAAAACCCTAGAAAATAGAAATCAATCAATACTGACAGATCAGTATCATTTGAAGATTGGACAGGGGGAAGTGGGGTGGGACAGGAGGGAGGGATTATGTAGGGGGCATGAGGATTATGTAGGGGGCATGAGGATATGTTCATTATCTTGGTTGAAGTGATGGTTTCACTGGTATGTACATATGTCCAAACTTATTAAGTTGTATACTTTAAATAGGTCTATTTTATTGTATGTTAATTATATCTAATAAATCATTTTAAAAACTTTAGTAAGGCAACTCAATAAATAAATGAGGACAAAATTTGAAAACACTTCACAAAAGAAGATAAGCACATGAAAAGATGTTCTACACCATTAGGTGTAACAAAAATGCAAATTAAAACTATAACCATTTCATAACTACTCAAAAGGCTACCATTTAAAGAACATGACAATACCAGGTGATATCAAGGACATGGGGAAATGAGACACTCACACATTGACAGTGAAAAGTAAGATAGTTTGCAAACTCCCAAAACGCCACTTTGGGAAATAGCTTGGTAGTTCTTTTAACTTTAAACATACACTTTTCATAGGACCCAGAAGCTGCACTCCTATGTATCTGCCCAAGAGAAATGAAAATAATGTGTACATACAAAAATCTGTATGGGTATGTTTTCAGTATCACCCAAAACTGGAAACATCCCAAATGTCCTTAAGTTGGTGAATGAACAACCAATCTGGTTCATCCTCACAATGGGCTACTACTCAGTGATAAAAAAGAACAAAGTACTACCACATGCAACAACATGGATGAATCCCAAAGGAAGTGAAAAAAGCCAAATGCAAAAGCAACACACTGTATGATTTACTTAATATGACATATGTGAGACAGCAATGCTATAGGGCCAGAAATCAGATGAACAGCTGCTAGGGGTTGGGGGACAGTGATAAAAAGGGGCATCAATTCTGGGGCGATGGAAATGTCCTGTACCTTGAGAAGTTTACATAACAGCAAAATTCATACAAGTACACTAAAGAAGGGGTACATCTTGCTTGGTGTAAATTATACTTCAAAATCCAGATTTAATTTTAAATGAACGAAACCATAGATTTAAAAAAACATGTGAAACATGAGGGTAAAGCATGTCTGGTGCTGAAAGAATGAGATTTAAATCGAACAAGGAAGACAAGGAAATGTATCTCTTTTCCAGAGCAGAGACTGCTTAAACGTTGAAGAGTCTGGATTCAGAAGACTGGGCTTCAAATGCTTGCTCTCATCTTTTTCCTGAGTTATGCAAAAGATTCCATCCCCTCTGGTACCCCACCTATTCTTTTTCTAATGGAAGCAGCTTTTAACCTTAGGTCATTTTCTAATCTGGGCCTTTGGCAAACACCATGATAGAGAATTTAGAGTTTTTCAAGGTGACATTCCCCAAATGTCAAGTAGGTTAGGCAAGGGGGTATATGAGGAACAAAAAAGAGGATTCAGATTTGCTGGAAGCAGCATGCCTTAAATAGGATGCAGAACTAAAGAGCTGATCGGGGGTTCACACAGACTCCCCTGGCACTTTTTGCAGGCATAGGTGTGCAGGTCCTCAGATTCTGGACAAGCTCCAATTTGAGTAATTATGTTTTCTCTCCCTAAGTACCCCCTACTGTGTCTGGAGAATACAGAATTCTCGCTCACTTCCTGAACTAAACTATTGTATAGCATTGCTGTACAGCTGTTAAACAGCTGCCACATTTCTCTCCATACATAGTCTCGAAAGCACTTTTGGATGAAAGGCGCTATATAAACTTATTTTATTGTCATGTATTGGTTGTCCTTCCACTTAGTATTAGGTTTTGTGAGATTCTAACTATCAAATCCAGATTCTAATACCATAGCACATCACTGTTTAATGTCTTCCCTTTCTTGCTCCCCAAGCCCTTCTAAACAAGGCTCTTACCACAAGTGTCCGTAGACAGAGGGTACCTGCAGGAGCACGGGGGTCCAAAGCAGCTACAAGATCCCACACTTTAATTTTTCTAAAGATCAAAAGGGGGACAAAAATCTTAGTTAAAAGCAAAATTAAGGGAACACAGAAAGAATGGCAAAGGTCATGGCAATAAATATATATGGTGAATATAGGTTTTATGATAAATGCAGCTCACAGGAATATATAAAAACTTTTTTGTAGAGACTTGGTTCTTGCACTCATTCTTGGGTAGAGGTTATTGATCTTAACGGGAAAATGTACGTGATTAACCTAAAAACGAGAAATAGGCTAGCTTTAACCAAACTGAAGACAGTGAACGGTAAAGTTACACCATACTTGGAGGCCAAGAGGAGATCTTATATATTGGACCTCTTAGTGATATAAGAGATCATTTAGACCTAGAAACCCACAACTCTGAGGCATCTTCTTTCTGGTCAATTCCAGGAATGGCCCAGGTCATATGTGCCAGAGGAGTAGGGCCCATATAAGTTTTGGAGTTTATATAAGCAAATTCTCATATTTTGGTTTCAGTAAGAGAAGTTCAGCCCTTTTAAAAATCAACTATAGGCCATGTCTCCTCAACGTAAATAACAGACAAGCCCAAGAAAGGTGGATACACCTCAAACCTAGGGAAATGAGAAAATACAACTTTGGACTTGGCTGGAGCATATTACCATACCCTGAACAATTTTCAAAGGGTTTGACAGTGATGACTCACTCAAAGAAGAGGAAGTGGGTCTTCGGTTTGAGTTTTCTTAGTCTGTCAGTACTGCCATCTCATAAACTAAGACAATGTTGTAAGTTAGTTTCTGATATTTAAAAAAATGCCAATATTTGAACTGTAGCCTTCTATTTCCTCAAATTAGGCACCTTGATAAGAAGAAATGGACTTTTTAAGTGAATACTTTTGTAAGAATTTACTATATGCTTAGCATTGCTGGACACAGGATGCATACACAACATGAGCGAATTCCATAACCATTGGCAGTGGTCCCATAACTCATTGTAACTGAAATGCTAGGAGACATGAAGACAAGAGAGCTATACTTTTAGGACTCCCTCGCAGAGACCAAAAGTCAAGACACTCCCATGCTAAGCCCCCGAGATACTGCCCTTCAATATTTAAGTTTTATGAATAGGTCGCTATTTTATATGCATAGCCTGATATAGTGGGTTTGTGTGGTTCTTTGCTTTATAGGGCAAAATAGACAACCAAAATATTAATGAAAATCAGGAGCAAACAAATGCCATTGAATGATTGGGAAGAACATTTTGGAAAAGAGTAAACAAAGGAGAGGTGTACAGCTGATGCTTGAAAAACATGGGTTTGAACTGTGCAGGTCACTTAGACACATATTTTTTTTCAATAATTTGAAAAAGTTTTCTTTTCTCTAGCTTACTTTAAATAACATAAAATACGTGTTAACTGTTTATCAGTAAGGCTTCTGGTCCACAGTTGGGGATTAGTAGTTAAGTTTTAGGGAAGTCAAAAGTTAGGTATAAACCCTAACCCCCACATTGTTCAAGGGTCAACTATACAAAGATTAGACACAAGAAACACTGTACCAGATCATTTCTGTGAAACCTATAATCTTTTAGAGAAAAGGAAAGGATATATTTAATAACCTAAAGCAAGAGGGATTTATATGAAGATAATTTTTTAACCCTGCTATTAAACTTACCCATCATAGGCCCCACTGACTATCCTCTTGTTATCAAATCGAATACAGCGCACCAATTCCTCATGGCCTTCTAAAACTCGTAAACATGCACCACATTCTATGTCCCATAATCTGGAAGAGAAAAACTGAGTCAAGTAAATTTTCATGTATTCTTTTCTAAGCTTGGAATGTTATAATAACATTATTTCATAAATCTTTAAAAAAAATCCATGAAAGTAAAATCAATCAATACTAATACAAAAGTGTATTGCCTTCAATATAATTTGTTTCCTTTCTGCTATATAGCTCAGGCAGAACAATGTATGATTTAAATTCAAATATTCTATATATTTTCAATGCACAATGTTTTATATAATTCTGTAACCAGGGTCTCCAAGGCATAGAAAGAATGAATTCAGTGCACACAGTAGCATGTGAAGGATATGACCAAGCCAAGAAAAGTAATGCTTCCTGAAATCACCAAGAGATACACTGTCAGTGATATCTGACCTTCACAAAGCATGTCTACCTCTATTACTGTGGACAGTCTGTTTTTGTCCACTGTCCAAGACAGTCTTGTTCATATAAGAGAAGTGCAAAGTAAGTTCTAAAAAAGTTTAATATACTAATTTAAAAACTGTATGCTTTCAGACCAATCCAACTAATTTCTAGGAATGATAGTTTCCTTAGATATAACAATAGTATCTCATTGTTTTATTAATGGCCTCTTCATCCTCTTAGCACTTCTTTGAAGGAAGGGAGAGGATTGAGACATCATCCAATTTCTATTCATATTTGCATCATTTATTTTTGTGAAGGAAAAACACAAAAAAGTAATTTGCAGATTCTTCATAACTTCAAAGATTGGTAATTCCTTGGCCAATTCTGTAATGCTAAGAAAACAAAACGCACAATTTCCAGTAGGGAAACAAAATTTTTTTAAGAACAGTGGCAGAGAGAAGAGAGTCCTTTAGCTCTTTATTAGTACTTTTCAACTGTAGATAGGAGAAATTCAAAGAGAAGGGCCTTCACCTCCATCTACTTATCTCTCTTGCCCACCTCCTCATCCAAGCAGTACCTTCTAAATAGGTCTATCTGATGATACAACTATTACAGGAAGGAAACACATCAAAAAGGCTTTGCTGTGCTGCCTCTCTGCTTGGGGCACACTTTGACCCGTAAGAAGCTACAGAGAGGAAAATCATTTTATTATAAACATAATACAGTTGAAGATTTGTTTGATCTGTGTGCAAACAATAAATGGCAGGATAATATTGATCCCTTCTGGGCAAGGGCACCTGCTTCTCACCTGATAGTGTTGTCAGAGGAGCCACTCACGACCAGCCTGTCTCTGTACTGCAAACAGGCAATGCCGCGTTTGTGTCCATTTAAGGTCCTTACAAATTCACAAGTACTCGTGTTCCATACCTGAAAAGAAGTAGCATTTAGCAGTTGACTTGGTGCTTTTAATAGTAAAATCTGTGGAAACTACAGAGTTTTTGAAGAAGCAGAAAATAAAACTGAATCAACAGGGGCTAGTCAACCTCTCAAAACAAACCAAACAAGCTAAAAAAAGGGACAACTTTCATTCATAGTAGTAATACAGGGCTAATTTGCAGCTGGCTGCTATTACATAAGAATTCCTCAAATTGATTTACTCTTACAGGGGGGTTAGTATGGTCTTGCAGACACATTTTCTTGAATCTAAATTTACCCCTCCCCTTCTCATACTTACCATTATTTATAGGAATGAAATAACTAACCAAAAGTATCACACAGCTTGTCTCACTCATTACCTTTTTACACACAGACCAGTATCTGAATTAAATATTAAGTTACTCTACAGTGATATTTAAACACGAAATTTCTTTTGACCAGATTTTCACATGAACTCCCCTACTCCAAGGTGGGGACTTACTGAAAAACGCCTTGTTACCTTTATAGTCCGATCTCCTGATGCAGAGACAATGTACTTGTCATCAAAGTCTACAACATTGACAGCAGCTCGGTGTCCGACAAGCACCCTCCGGAGAGTGATGTCAGTTGGGGAGGCCATATCCCATACAGCGATGGAACGGTCTTTGGAGCAGGTCACCATCATGCCATTATTGAAACGTAAGTGCAGAACTGCTTCACAATGGTGAATCAGTGTGTTTAGCATTTCACCTGTATTTACATCCCACACCCTGGAACAAACATTAAGAAGGTTACCTGAGATTTTGATGATACTCATGCTATAATCTGTTACCACTATTTGACCACCGTACTCCTCGCCCCTCCTGCCCCATGTTCATCATGTTACAGCCCACTCTTCTTTTGCAGCTTTGAGGTAGAGCTGAGATAAAAAGTACTCACATACCATGGGGAAGTGGCGGTTAGAGGAATGGACTGAAAGCATGGGAAAAAGAAGGAGATGGCTGCTGCCAATGTGAAATCCTTAAGACATACTACTTGAAATCTGGCCAAATTGTTGCGGGGAGGAATAAGGTTGCACCTACCATCACCTACTAATTGGGCCGACTTCAAGATTATTATAAAACTTCTGGCATTCATTATGATACCATTAATGAGAGATATTTTAAACTGAGAATCTGATTAATAACAGCAGCATTACTGCCCTATGGATAGCCCTCAAGAACTAGAACTGATAAGGCCAAGAAGCTTCTGTACCAGACTGGCTTAGTACTAATTTGAGCTTGATGACCCTGAATCTTAGATTTTACCACATAGGTCAAGGTTCAAGATTACCTAGACCTCAAAGTCTAAGGCCTCATTTCTGTGTTTAGAATGGGGGTTGGGATCAAGAATAGCCAATCCAATGCAGATATGGGCTTTCCAGAAAGAGTATGGGACCCTTGGATAGCTGGAGATGTGATGATGTATCTTACTTTGATTACTCTATTTCTGTGTATTTGTTTCATTTTTTATAACACATTTTATTTCCTTTTCTAGTTTAACCTCCTCTTTCAGAAAATCATTTTTTTCCTTATCCTATAAATGATGTTAGCCTTTACAATGTTTCAGCTTCCTTGAGGCACTTCACAAGCACCAATAAGTGTTAAATGTCGATAACTATAAGAACTGAGTTTGCTATGCTTTTAAGTCAAAAGACAAGAAAAAGGAACAGCCTTTTCTATTCAGAGGATAATTTGGAATGGTAAACATTTAACTTCTGGAGAATCTAACAATGCAGTTAACTGTTTTTTTTTCTACTTTTTTTTTAAAACTTACTTTTGATGCATTATGTCTGCTAAATCCTTTAGCTTAGGGCAAAATTCCTAACAGAGGTTTCCAGCAGCGCTGCTGGTACCCAGAACTCAAGCTACACTGGACTCCAGCGGCATAATGGTTGTGTCATCAAATCACTAATGCCTCTGGAAATTGAAGGCCCCTCCTTGAGGGAAGCTTGCAATTACAAACTACATGGACAGCAGGGGAGGGGCTGACAAAGGGAGAGCATTGCTCACCTGTACACATTTTATGGGAGATAATGCATGCCTGTACTACAGTTAAAACCACCTGAAAGGAAGGCTTCGTTCCATTCCTGTCATTCCCTCGTGAGGTGGTTTTTGTAAGGAATACAGGCTTACTAAGTTTTTATAATGGATGATTCCCTCAAATTCAAATAGAATATATAGTTTCTTAACTGTACAAAAATGTAAACTTAGTCATTCCTAAATTAAGTTTTCTAGTTCTAGATTGACATATGATTAGGGTAGTAGATGGTTTATTCTTCTTTGCTTATGAAGTTTCAGAGCTGTGTTAATGCAGATATATATAAAATTCCTAACTGTGACAAAGAACAAAGCGATTTTATATTTCAGAGTTCAAAAGATGGCTTGACATTTTTTACCTGACTGTGGAATCCGACGATCCAGTTATGATCACCCTCTCGTCATACTGGAGACACAGGACAGAACCCGTGTGACCTGTGAGAATTCGCTTGCATTCCAATGTGCTTTTATCCCAGATCTAGGATAGCAAACAAGATTCTTTTGATCACTGTGATAATAAGGTGCTGCAGAGACTTGCTGGCTCTCTTAAGTGTCTGATTCCCCAAAAGAATCAAAGCACAGACTAGGGTGGAATGCATTCTTTTCTATAGGTAAAGCTAAGCACCGATATATATGTGACTTTAGTACTAATGCAAGCTTTATTCCTTTTCATTAAGGAACAGGTACAGCCTATAATTATGTGAGGACCAAAAGAGTAATAGCCCACTCAGTGAGCTTCATAAAGGGAATTTATATGTGCTTCTAGGGATGTAGGTATCTTTCCTTTAAGGAAACAATTCTGGCTTTGGGACTGGAAATAAACTCTCACTCACTGTCTGGAAATAATGCCTAGAGTCGATGCTTTGGATTGCTTTATGAATGCAGTCACCCTTGCTCCTTCAGCTACCTTCTCAAACTGAAGAGACCTCACCTTGATTGTGTTGTCTCGAAGGCCGCTTACTATCTTCTGATCATCATACTGTAAACAGTAAACTCCTTTGCTTGTTTCACTTCGGCAGTGGATTCTCTGTAAACTATGCCTTCCACATCTCCAATTAGATTCTATTGTCTGAGAAGAAGGAATGATAAAGAGACAATAAACAGGAAAGGACCAAGAACTAAACTCTTATCTGACTTTCATGGCAACCAATGACACATGCTCAATGCTTTACTCTGATGGATAAACAAGACTTAAGGCAAACTAAAAATATGTTTAAAAAAACCACTAAACTTGCAAAATATTTTCCCATTTGCAAAGTTATTACAGATTTATTTTCTAGAACTCTCCTGCATGTAACTTGTATAATTATATAACAAACCTGGTGAAAAGAGATTGCTCACCAATAGAAGGCAAGCTAGGTACTATAAGAGGTTATGTGATCAGTGCTCTTCTTATATATGTGGTGGCCATTTCTACCAGTGAGTGTCCATGGAGGTACAATTCAGAAGATATTTGAGTATCACCTTATAAGTGCGACTTGAACATTCTCACTACTATTGTATGAAGACATCATATTCTCTCTCACATCTATTTATCTATCAGTAAACGTTTTTAAAAGCTTTAAAATTTTTGTCTAGCAATTTATATTTTACCTACCCTATTTACTTGTAAAGAAATTTATTTTTTAAACCCATCAATAAACGTTAATGGGTGTGCTGTAATAATACTGTTACTGAAGAATGCTGATGATTCTCTAGTGTTTGGCAAATACCCAAATATACATAGATTCTTACCTCAATGTCTTGTATAATTTTAGGATAAAGTGCTCTATAAAAAGAGTTGGGAGGTGCATTCCCATCAGGAGGTTTGTTTTTGAATAAATACTGTCCCCTAAAAAACAACAAATATTTCCCAATAAAAATCATAGTATTATACATTTACAAGGAGCTTCAGATTTCTTCAAAGTGTTTTCATAGTTACTATTCCATGTAACCTCCGTAACTAGCCTGAAGAGGGGTGAAGTTAAGCCCAATTTCAGGAGTCCTATGTCAAAGAGTAACTTTCTGTGCTTTAAGGAATTTGACCAATATTTATGTGCTTTTTGGGTAAAACATGATTTCTAGTGTAGAACAGCAGAATTTCAGGTCTTCAGGAATATTATAATGTCAATAGACAAACAGAATACATATAATGAGAAATTATCTATTGTTCTATCAGATCTTTGTATAGACAGATTCATTGGCCTTATTTTTTGAAAATTTTGGTAGTGACTGATCTGATAACTACTTTTCCCCTGAGTAAAACTGTGCCAGTGTCAGTGGAGCCTAGCATCTTGGGCAGCAGGAATGCCTCTGTCATGAAGATCATTTTTTCTACTCTTCACTTATGTGGGGTAAGGTGTGCTGGCGGCTCAGGCACCTGGGCTGTTGGTGATCAGTATAGCACAATTGAATTAGTTTCAACAGAAAACAAAGGGATAACAGGAGTGTCCGGGAGTATATACGGAAGAAGATGGAAAGAAATGCCTAAGAGCACAGTGCTATCAAGTCTAAGGCATGAAATTTGACTTTCACAGATGTGTTCCTGGGCTATGCACATACATACATGCATTTTACTGCCTTCTTTGATTCCAGTGAGCAACAATTGTTAGCACCTCCTTCCTTATGACAGCACATCTCTGGAATACTCATATCCCAAGCTGGATCTTTGCTACCAAAAAAATCAGTAAATGGCAATCACTTCCTGCTGGGAAAAAAATTTAATTCCTCATCCTGAAGTTAAGAACCCACCGAACACGGTGTGGAAGCTAGTAAACCCCACTATGGGTGTACTAACTGCTGTTCTCACTGGCACTGTGCCTTGCAAAGTGGAGATAGGCAGAAATGCCTCTGAGTGTAATCCTGGCACCAGAGAAATCATGTTTTCTCTGGGCCAGTCATCTACTCCTCCCTCTATAGCTCCATTACAATGTAATTAATTGTTTAATGTCTCCAGGAGTGCTTCTCCCCTGCCCTCTTCCTAGTATACACCTTAAAAATTAGTTGAGAAAATTCCTATCAGGAAGGTAGCTGGCATTTACTTTATTAATACAGAAAGGGAAATCTGCTACGGAGAAGCTTAAATAAATAGTTTTTAAAAAGGGACTAATAGGAACAAGAAACATGATACCAACATAAAGGAAGTGGCAAACAAGACACATTATAAAATAATTCTGGCTTAAGGGAACACTTCACTGAAAAATTTTACCCTATAAAACACATTGTAAGCAAACAAAATATTTTGAATAAAGAGATTCTAAATCTGGTTAATAATTACAATTTAATAACTTCAACTCCAACATCCTTTAATAAGGTAGGAATCACTATATTTTGCAGATTAAGAAATCAAATGTCAGGGAGCTTAGGTAACTTGCCCAAGGTCATACAGCTAGTGAGTAGACCTGGCATTAGAATCTAAGTATGACTTCAGAGCCCACACTCTTAAATATTTTATTATCTCTCAATGCCCACCATTCCTTAGAAACTCCTGTCCTCCTTTTAATTTCTGGCAATAGTATACAGTCACCCCAGGATTTTCTTCATATGTAGTGAAACTATGCCTACATCCTAAAGAAAGAGAAATCACATAAACTGCTTATCCCATTTTCTGCCACACTGTATTTATCATGCCTTGCTAAACTATCTGAATTTCTTCAAAGGTGCTACAAAAAAGGGTGGCTAGGTGTTGACAACCGGTTTCTCAGTCTCTATCTATGCTGTAAAGTCAAAACCTTTTATGATGGAAGCTCTTTGACAACAGGGAATACTTTGTGAAATGCCTAGTACCTTTGAGAGTGTGAATACACGATAAATGCTAATATTAAATTCAGAATGTTATCATAAAATGTGATCTCCTGATTAAGAAAATGGACTTTTCTCAAGTGGTCTTTTATCATACATTTAAGAATTACCATTACTGAACAGAGAGAATATATTCAGTATTATTCAAGAGAAAAGGACAGAGTTCATGTCCTAAGGCAGAATGTCAAATTCCTCTAGGTACAAAATACAACAGCAGAGTGGAAGTTAAGCCTAAAGTTTTATTATAAAACTGTTTTTACTTATTTGTTTCTGGTTTGAGGAAATGGAAGAAACTTACAAAGAAAGCATTTGGGGACAGGTATAATAGGAAGACTTTATAGACATAGTATAGTAGTAGGGTTGGTAAGATAACTTGAAAGAAAAAGATGAGAAACTGATCATAGATTAGACTGTTTTAAAAAGTGGGAGAGGACGCTAACACAGGAAGAAAGGTGACACGTAAAAATATAAGCAACCACCAAAAGTCAAGGGGATACTGGAGGAGGTTTCCATGGGGTAGACAAATCTGTAATTTCATGGGGCTATATCAAGCCAAGATGATAAATGGGGCCAAAAACAAAAGAATATAATCAGGACTTTGAATGATACTCTAAAAAGAGCAGGAATGGGTTTCTATGTTTGAAGAGATAGGGGAGGTGATAATTACTGCTGGATCCTAGATTATTTCTCAGTTGTACATTAACATAAATTCAAATGGCCAAAAGGCCACTTTTTCAATGATCTTATTTTTCTTTGTAACTAATGTAACAGATCTCACTGTTCAGTGCCAACGTTAAGCAAAATTGTGGAGCCTATGTTTATTTTTGGCATTTTTACATGTATCTGCCCATCTAGTTCTTGGTCTCCCTGACTTCAAAAACAGACTGTAAACTCCCAATGTCTGATAAACGTTTAGTGTCATTTACATTCCAAATGGGAATAAAGTGTATTTTATAGCTATGGGAATGAATCTCTGCAACAGAAATTTCAGGTTGGAAGTTATTTGGAGGAGTTTCTTTCTTTCTTTTCTCTTCTTTTTTTCCTCCCTTAAGGGGTAGAGGAATATTCTGAGCTGCCCTAAAATCTTCCCATGTAGGCAACTGCCTGTTCTATTTGTAAGGCTGGTCCTGGCACACTTATTCCTTTGAATGACATACAACGATAAATTTTTTTACTTTTTTATACTACAAAAAGTTTATCTCCAAAGTGTAAAGTAAGTTAAAGAAAGATATGGTTTCCATTTTTCTATATAGTGAAATAAATGAGAATTAAGAAAAACATATTTGGGAAGGAGAAATAACAATATGCTTTTATTTATGCAATTTTTAAACAGCCAATTAATTGTCTGGCATTTGATTCCTTTAATTGAGTTTGAGAAAAATTTCAAAGTCTTCGCAGTAGCCAGAATCCCTGGAATCTCTTGAAGCACTTGGTTTAATATTTAGAAGTCATTATGTTTATTATATATTAATGAATTTCAAAGATGCAAAAAAAAAAGAGCCAACTATATTTTTATGAAAATGGCTAAGAAAAGCTGATCCTCTATTCTTGACTGTTTTTGCATCTCTTTATGATCCAAAAGAAATAACTGATAAAATTAATTGCTCAGGATATGTCACTGAGCATACATAAACCTGCTAGTGCATCTATCAACTAAAATACTTAATGTCACCTTTATTTTATTTATGAAATATTCACACCTGACTTTCTTACAGTGACATGATAAAGCCCTCTGAGAGAAAATTATATATAGAAGACACCTTTCAGAAGTACTATTATGTTAAGAGAACAACAACAAAATTAATGAAGTCTCTTAGGCTAACTTTATAATGCCTTGAGGAATTCAAGATTAAGCAGTAAAATCCTGAGAAAATATGAAAGCCTTATGAAGAAACAATGATTTACACTAAATTCCATTTTTTACTCTGATAGCTAGAGTTTTTATTTAAGTTGGGCATAAAAATAATTTTGATTACAAAGGTGATAAAACACTATGGGAATGGGCAAAGGCAAGAGATCTTTTGAAGGAGAAAATAATTATTTGTTCTGGATTGTTTTAGGGGAAAGCTAGATCTCATGGCCTCTGTGTAATTCAAAGTCATCTACTTGCCTTAAAAATTGCCCATCAGCCCTTTTTCAGGATACCAGTTTCTGCCCAGAGAACAGAATGGTTTAATAATGGGAGGGCAAGTCAGTTTTTCATTATATTTTGCAAAGCTGTTTTAACAAATTATTATGGCATTTATGAGTGACTGGTCAGAAGAAAAACTGTCAAGTACGTGAACAACTATTTTACATATTTTGCCATAAATCAGCCAAATCACCAAATATTAAATGCTAAGCAGCCTCACTGGGTCTCAATGATATTCCAATGACACTGAGTGGCCAGTTCCTGAAGCTCTGTAACAGTAAGAAAGTTAAAAGGCTCACCACCCTCTTCGTTCTGCCAGGCCTCTCCATAGAGAATCTGTCCTGACCATTCTCTCAATGAGCTTCTTCCATAACATGCCATCAGATGTCACTCGGTACCATTCCTTGCACACAAGTTCAGCAGCACATAGTGATTTGGCATCCAGGTATGACAGAATGTTCTCAGCAATGTGATCCAAACCCCGAGCTTTCAGTGGGGGGAGGAAGCAAACGAAGAACATAGGTGGTGAGTGATTTTTTACAAAAGGTCCTTTACAACAGAACAGCATTTATTCTGCTATGAAGGCACATCACTGTCCCTAGTGTGGACCAGTTTCTTTTTCAAACAGAGACTTGGGTAAAATGAGTGTCAATAATTTTTCCATAAGGTTACAGAAATGAACAATATTTTCCATCTTCCTTTAGATAAGGAAGTTAAAGCTAACAACCAGCAAACCCCCCAAGACATTAAAAATAAAAAGGATTCCAGAAAACAATTCACATCTATCTATATGGATTTCAACACTAGGGGATGTTCTATGGATGGTATCTCAAAGTCTGTGATTCAGACCCCCCCAAATCTCTATATTAGGTCCATTTCTCATTCTGTTTCTATTACTGCTGCAGTTCCAAAGCTGTTCAGTAAAAGAAATATCCTTTAAATGTACTGGGGGAGAGGCACTAAGTCAGAATGTGCTGGGTTATACAATTTTGGCATGCAGAAAGGAGTAAAGAAGGAAATACAGATTGGTATAGGAACATCCCAAGAGGAAAGACAGAGAGGTATGTTTAAGTTCAAGGATTAGTTTAATTTCAGATGTTAAAAAAAACTGTATTTGAGAATAGTTGCTGCCATAAAACCTAAATGACAGTTGACCAAACATGAAAAAAATCCCAGACCAATAGATAACTTGGTTAGAATTTCAGGGACTATTTTATAGGATGTACAAAGGAAAAACAGTGGAAGTAGATCTTGGGCTGTGTAAACTGGATGGGCTTCCCAATTACAATTCTCTAGCACCTATATCTGTACTAAGGCCTCAGAGGAATAGGTCCTATAATGATTGTGCTAATAAACCTTTCAGCTGTTGTTCTAATTCGCAAGTGAGATAAACACATTCCAAGTTATTTCTCTTTCAGGATACATATCAGAGGTTTGCAAAAGACTTAAATAGTGCAGTATTCCTCCATACTTTGACTCCCTTTGGGGTAAACAAACAGGAAAGAGAGTACTGCATTTCATTTTGTGCCTTTCCCTGAATCATACAAAGACACACTTAGATGCCATTAGCTACAATCAAATGTGCTTAAACATTACTCTAATTATAAAGATTGTATGGATATCAGTCACATTTTTCTGCAGATTTGGAAAAGAAATGGATCTTGTTTGGCTGGCATCACATGTTCATATTTAAGCACTAGCAGATGGTGGCATCTATCACCTAATTCTTATTAAAGGAACATAACTATAAGCCAATTAAATGTATAATAATTAGTTCTTCATGCAACATACAGTGATGGTACAATTCCTGCATCTTTATCCTGAAACTTCCTACACCATGAAAAGTGTCCAAAATCTGGCTAGATTCTCAAGACGATGGCGGAAATCTCCTCCCAAAACCATATATGTTTTGAAAATACAGCCAATACAACTATTCCTAAAAGAGTGACCAGAAGATACAGTACATGAGCCAGGCTGCATCTGTGAGAACCCAACATCTCACAGAATAGGGTAAGATACAAAACCATGACCCAGTGGAAACCGAGCACGCCCCCCACACAAGCTCACCTGTGGGAGGAAAAGAATCAGAGTGGGGAGGGAGTGGAAGCACAGGACTGCTAAATAACCAGCCCTAGTAATCTGCCCAGAGAGCACAGATGCACATTGCATGGTGTACTGGATATTAGAGGAGCGTAAAAGCAAAATCTGAGATTAAGACTGTGAACAGGTTCCCACAGCCGGCTATCCTGGGACAAAAGAAAAGCAGGCACTTTAAAAGTCTTAAAGGGACAAGGGTTTAAATTCATCCTGGGACACTTAGCCCAGCAGGCTGGGAACTTTAAGGAACTTCAGGCACCCTAACCTCCTGGGTGGCAGCACAGCTCCGAAACCCCTCACAGCGATAAGCAGCCCCGCCTATAGCAACCACACAGCTTCACTCAGAGGCTTCCCCCTGTGTGAGGCTAACCGGCCCAGACCCAGAGGCTGCTCTCTGCATGTGGTTGACCGGCACAGAGAGCGGAGACAAGCCCAGAGTCCGGGAGGCACTGGCAGAAGAAACGCCACTTGCCTGCGACCCCCGGCAATGCCTTAGGCAATCCCAAGGGCAGCCTCACCCACAACAGCTCAGGGGATTAATCCAGAGGCTGCTCCCTGTGCGCAGTGGAACAGTGAAAACAGTGGAGATGGGCGCAGAGTCCGGGAAGCACGAAGGTGCTACGTCATCGCAGTAGAACACACGCCACTCGCCTGCGACCCACGCCTGTGCCATAGGCCATCTTGAAGGCCACCCTGCCCACACAAGCTGAGGGGATTAACCCAGAGGCTGCTCCCTGTGTGTGGTTAACCAGCCCAGACAGCAGAGAAAGGCAAGGAGACCGGCAAGCAGGAAGGGACTTCGTTCTCCCAGCTGACATATGTGCCACTCACCAGCGACCACTCCCATTGCAGTGAAAAGGAAGAAGAACCTTGTTCAGCCCCAAATCCCTCAAACACCAGAGAGAGGGCTTGGTGAGACTGAAATCACCAATCTTCCTAGGAAATAATTTAAAATAAAAGTCATAAGCATGCTGATGGAGCTACAGAGAAATATTCAAGAGCTAAAGGATGAATTCAGGAGGTAGTTAACAGAAATGAAACAAACAAGGGAAGGATTTAGGAGCAGACTGGATGAGGCGGAAGAGAGAAATAAAAGGATCTCTAGGAATGAAAGAATATTAAGAGACCTGTGTGACCAATCCAAATGGAACAATATTCACATTATAGCGGTACCAGAAGAAGAAGAGAAAAAAAAAGGGACAGAAAATGTCCTTAAAGAAGTAATTACTGAAAACTTCCCGAATCTGGGGAAAGAAGTAGTCTCTCAGACCATGGAAGTGCACAGATCCCAAGAAGGGACCCAAGGAGGAAAACACCAAGACATATAATAATTAAAATGGCACTAGGAAGGCACTACAACACAGAGAAGACAAGTAGTGATTCTACAGCATCTTACTACACTGATGGACAGTGACTGCAATGGGGTATGTGGTGGGGACTTGATAATGGGGGGAGTCTAGTAACCATAATGTTGCTCATGTAATTATACATTAATGATATCAAAATCAAAATAATAATAATTAAAAGGGCAAAGATCAAAGACAAGGACAGAATATTAAAAGCAGCCAGAGAGAGAAAAAAGATGACCTGCAAAGGAAAACCCATCAGACTATCATCAGACTTCTCAGCAGAAACCTTACATGCCAGAAGGGAATGGCATAATATATTCAAGGCAATGAAACAGAAGGGCCTTGAACCAAGAATACTTTATCTACCAAAATTATCATTTAAATTTGAAGGAGGGATTAAACAAATCACAGATAAGCAAAAGTTGTTAAGGGACTCTACCTCCCACAAAGCATCTCTACTGTGTATTTTAAAGGGACTGCTCTAGATGGATGTATGCCTAAGGCTAAATAGCTGTCACCAGAGAAAATAAAAGCACAGAAAAGAAAGCAGACCAACCAAATACTAACTAAATGCAAAATAAGATCAGCTAGCCACAAAATCAGTCAAGGGAAACACAAAGAGTACACAATAAAACAAAACACCTAACATATAAAGAGTGGAGGAGGAAGAAAAAGAAGGGAGAGAAATAAAGAATCATCAGACTGTGTTTATAATAGCATAATAAGTGAGTTAAGTTAGATATGGTTAGATAGTAAAGAAGCTGCCCTTGAACTTTTGGTAACCACAAATCCAAAGCCTGCAATGGAAATAAGTACATATCTATTGATCATCACCCTAAATGTAAATGGACTGAATGCCCCAATCAAAAGACACAGAGTAATAGAATGGATAAAAAAGCAAGACCCATCTATATGCTGCCTATGAGAGATTCACTTCAAACCCAAAGACATACACAGACTAAAAGTGAAGGGATGGAAAAAGATATTTCATGCAAACAATAGGGATAAAAAAGCAGGTGTTGCAGTACTTGTATGAGACAAAATAGACTTCAAAGCAATGAAAGGAACAAGAGACAAAGAAGGACATTACATAATGATAAAAGGGTCAGTCCAACAAGAGGATATAACTGTTATAAATATCTATGCACCCAACACAGGAGCACCTACATATGTGAAACAAATACTAACAGAATTAAAGGAGGAAACAGAATGCAACGCATTCATTTTAGGAGATTTCAACACACCACTCACTCCAAAGGACGGATCAACCAAACAGAAAATAAGTAAGGACACAGAGGCACTGAAAACACATTAGAACAGATGGACCTAACAGACATCCACAGAACTCTACATCCAAAAGCAACAGGATACACATTCCTCTCAAGTGCACATGGAACATTTTCCAGAATAGACCACATACTAGGCCACCAAAAGAGCCTCTGTAAATTCAAAAAGAATTGAAATTGTATCAACCAACTTCTCAGATCACAAAGATATAAAACTAGAAATAAACTGTACAAAGAAAACAAAAAGGCTCACAAACACATGGAGGCTTAACAACATGCTGCTAAATAATCAATGGACCAATGACCAAATTAAAACAGAGATCAAGCAATATATGGAGACAAATGAAAACAACAGTACAATGCCCCAACTTCTGTGGGATGCAGTGAAGGCAGTTCTAAGAGGAAAATATATAGCTATCCAGGCCTATTTAAAGAAGGAAGAACAATCCCAAATGAATAGTCTAAATTCACAATTACTGAAACTGGAAAAAGAACAAAGGAGGCCCAAAGTCAGCAGAAGGAGGGACATAATAAAGATCAGAGAAGAATAAAACAATAGAAAAAATTAATGAAACCAAGAGCTGGTTCTTTGAGAAAATAAACAAAATAGGTAAACCCCAAGCCAGACTTATTAAGAGAAAAAGAGATCTACACACATAAACAGAATCGGAAATGAGAAAGGAAAAATCAAAATCATGACAGACACCACAGAAATACAAAGAATTATTAGAGAATACTATGAAAATCTATATGCTAACAAACTGGATAACCGAGAAGAAATGGACAACTTTCTAGAAAAACACAACCTTCCAAGACTGACCCAGAAAGAAACAGAAAATCTAAACAGACTAACTACCAGCAATGAAATTGAATCGATAATAAAAAAAACTACCCAAGAACAAAACTCCCAGACCAGATGGATTCACTGCTGAATTTTATCAGACGTTTACAGAAGACATGATACCTAGTCTCCTTAAAGTGTTCCAAAAAGTAGAAAAGGAGGGAATACTTCCAAACTCATTCTATGAAGCCAGCATCACTCTAATACCAAAAGCAGGCAAAGACACCACAAAAAAAGGAAACTACAGACCAATATCCCTAATGAACACAGATGCAAATATACTCAACAAAATATTAGCAAACAAAATTCAAAAATACACCAAGAGGATCACACACCATGATCAAGCGGGATTTACCCCAGGGATGCAAGGATGGTACAACATTAAAAAATCCATCAGCATCATCCACCACATCAACAAAAAGGACAAAAACCACATGATCATCTCCATAGATGCTAAAAAAGCATTTGACAAAATTCAACATCCATTTATGATAAAAATTCTCAACAACATGGGTATAGAGAGCAAGTACCTCAACATAATAAAGGCCACATATGACAAACACACAGCCAACATCATACTTAACAGTGGGAAGCTGAAAGCTTTTTCTCTAAGATCGGGAACAAGACAAGGATACCCACTCTCTCTGCTTTTATTCAACATAGTACTGCCGGTCCTAGCCATGGCAGTCAGATAACACAAAGAAATAAAAGGCATGCAGATTGGTAAGGAAGAAGCCAAACTGTCACTGTTTGCAGATGACATGATACTGTACATAGAAAACCCTACAGAATCCACTCCAAAACTACTAGAACTAATATCTGAATTCAGCAAAGTTGCAGGATACAAAATTAATACACAGAAATCTGTTGCATTCCTATACACTAATGATGAACTAGCAGATTGAGAAATCAGGAAAACAATTCCTTTCACAACTGCGTCAAAAAGAATAAAATACCTAGGAATAAACCTAATGAAAGAAGTGAAAGACCTAAACCCTGAAAACTACAAGACACTTTTAAGGGAAATTAAAGAGGACACTAATAAATGGAAATTCATCCCATGCCCTTAGGTAGGTAGAATTAATATTGTCAAAATGGCCATCCTGCCTAAAGCATCTACAGATTCAATGCAAGCCCTATCAAAATACCAACAGCATTCTTCAATGAACTAGAACAAATAGTTCTAAAATTCATAAGGAACCACAAAAGACCTGAACAGCCAAAGCAATAGTGAGAGGGAAGAATAAAGCAGGGAGGATCTCTCTTCAGAACTTCAAGCTCTATTACAAAGCCACAGTAATCAAGACAATTTGGTACTGGCACAAGAACAGACCCATAGCTAGATCAGTGGTATAGAATAGAGAGTCCAGATATTAACCCAAGCATATATGGTCAATTAATATATGATAAAGGAGTCATGGATATACAGTGTAGAAATGACAGCCTCTTCAACAGCTGGTGTTGGCAAAACTGGACAGCTACATTTAAGAGAATTAAACTGGATTACTGTCTAACTCCATACACAAAAGTAAACTCAAAATGGATCAAAGACCTGAATGTAAGTCATGAAACCATAAAACTTAGAAGAAAACATAGGCAAAACTCTCCTCAGTATAAATATGAACAACTTCTTTATGAACATATCTCCACAGGCAAGGGAAACAAAAGCAAAAATGAACAAGTGGGACGATATCAAACTAAAAAGCTTCTGTACAGCAAAGGCCACCATCAGTAGAACAAAATGACATCCTACAGTATGGGAGAATATATTCATAAATGACATATCCGATAAGGGGTTGACATCCAAAATATATACAAAGAGCTCATGTACCTCAACAAACAAAAAGCAAATAATCCAATTAAAAAATGGGCAGAGGATCTGAACAGACACTTCTCCAAAGAAGAAATTAAGATGGCCAACAGGCACATGAAAAGAGGCTCCACATTGCTAATCATCAGAGAAATGCAAATTAAAACTACATTGAGATATCACCTCACACCATTTAGGATGGCCACCATCCAAAAGACAAACAACAACAAATGTTGGCGAGGATGTGGATAAAGTGGAACCCTCCTACACTGCTGGTGGGAATGCAAATTAGTTCAACCATTGTGGAAAGCAGTATGGAGGTTCCTCAAAAAACTCAAAATAGAAATACCATTTGATCCAGGAATCCCACTCCTAGGAATTTACCCTAAGAATGCAGCATCCCAGTTTGAAAAAGACATATGCACCCCTATGTTTATCACAGCACTATTTACAATAACCAAGAAATGGAAGCAACCTAAGTGTCCATCAGTAGATGAATGGATAAAGATGTGGTACATATACACAATGGAATATTATTCAGCCATACCATTTGCAACAATGTGGATGGAGCTAGAGTATTATGCTCAGTGAAATAAGCCAGGTGGATAAAGACAAGTATCAAATGATTTTACTCATCTGTGGAGTATAAGAACAAAGCAAAAACTGAAAGAACAAAACAGCAGCAGACTCACAGAACCCAAGAATGGACTAACAGTTACAAAAGGGAAAGGGACTGGGGAGGATGGGTGGGAAGGGAAGATTAAGGGGAAAATGGGGCATTATGATTAGCGCACATAATGTAGGGGATTGGGGCACAGGGAATGCAGTACAGAGAAGACAAGTAGTGATTCTATAGCATCTTACTATGCTGATGGACAGTGAGTGTAATGCGGTATGTAGTGGGGACTTCATAAGGGGGGGAATCTAGTAACCACAATGTTGCTCATGTAATTGTATATTAATGATACCAAAACAAAACAAAAAGTTTCCAAAATCCATTCCTGTGTTTTTAATGGCTGCCATCAAACTGCTCCTGATTGTTCACTATGTCCCTATAATAATGTCTTTGGAAGTAATTTCACCTAACCCTCCAAACAAACCCTTGCATTAATGGATTACAGGCATTTTTTGAAGTAGGCTTGTTTACTAAATGTAGCCAGATGGTTCAGGTTTCTAAGTTAAAAGGGTCGTAAAGCATTAGACTGATAATTTAATATCTTATAAAATCGTCAACAGATACACACCAGGGATCAGTATTAGGTAAAGGATACACAGGCCTAATCCGCTCCTATTCAATTCTTAGTGGTATATGCTTGAGATATACTATGTCTCAGTGATTGGGGAAAGCACAGTAGTGAGGTACACATAGACTGTTTGCACAAAGAAAACTGTTTGCGTATGGATAAAACAAAATCCAATGAGTGAAGAAGGGGCAGAAATCTATTTAACAAATTATACAGGTGCAAATTCAGCTTTAAAATGGTTATTTCTAAGCTATAAATAGGCATTGCTTTTGTTTTAAAGGGGAATTTAATGTCTAATTTTGGAAAAACATAATTAAAAAAGATACAATTGGCAAAGATTAAGCAAAGTTGTAATACGCAGTTTTGGGCAGGGTACAGGTTGGTATATTTTTCTTAGAGGGTAGGCTGGCATATGTATTAAAAGCCTTAAAATGTTCATAATTCTTTAATATAGGAACCCCATTCTGGTGTTTTTTCCTAGGATGCCCAAAAAGATTAATAAATAAGAATGTCTACCACTAATAGGAAGAACATTTTAACCTACCTAAATGTTCAATAAAGGGGTTAAATAATATGTGCTTCAGTCATTATAAGGAATACATAATAGTATAAAAAATTATGTTTTAAAAGAACAAAAACCTAGGAAAATACATTACAAGAGCCTAGTTAGAAAAAAATGTTATAAACACCCATGACCCCAGCTTTACGAGGAAAATATACAGCCCTAGAAAAAACGGGAAGGCTAGATGACAAAATATTAATAGCACATTAGTAGTTTACTCTGAATGGTGGAGTTCTGGGAAATTTTACTTCTGTATTTTAAACTTTTTTGACTTTTCTGAATTTCCTATAACATCTATAAATCAGGAAATAACACCTTAAAAAATAAAACAAAGTATGATATTTTAGAGATAACACATCTTTGTAATTTTTCTTTTAAAATAAGCTTTTAACACGGATGAGAACCTTATATTTTTCTGATATCATTTCTCTTAAATACTGATGCCTATGTAGTGTCCTAGATCATCATCAAGCATTCAGTAAAACAACCACAGCACCCTCCAAAAAGAGTATGTGTATGTATATATACACATGTGTGCGCATATAAAAGTGTAAATATATACATGCATGAACACACATGTGTAAAAAATATATACATATACATAGTTTACAATAACTCTTTGGTTACCGAGCACAGTGAGATTGTAAAGCCTGGAATTCACAGATTTAATGTCACAACAAGGCTCCTGAGATACCCTTCTTTCTAAAATACTCAATTAAATATGTTTCTTATTCATTCCTACAATTTAAATATTCTATTGATAAATTTCCATAGAAATGCAAATTCAAGTACATAAGGTAACGTATCTTGCAATTAAGACATCTTACAAAAGACACCTCAAACTAGACAACACCTCAGAAAAAATTTTATTTGGACCTATGTGTGGGTAAAATAGGGTGAATATAGGCAGACAATAGGGAAAAGAAGAGTCTCTATTTCCAGAGTTCGATTTTTTTATTTATACCCCAAGAAGGTACGATTAAAGGACTCAGTTTATAAAAATCAAGACAATAAAGACTTAGAAAGAAAGATGTACAGCTCAAGGTCCAGTACCATTACCATTGTAACACATCTTCCAGGCAAATTAATGGCTCACAAATACCCGCAGACATACCTGGCAAAGCAGTTATGAAATCCCTCTGCAACATAGGTTTAAGATATGAGTTTATGTGCCCATGTTGGTAATGACACATTTGGGATATAAGATGTTCCACAAATTCCACTTGATCAGACTCTGACCACTGCTCAAAATATTTGACACACAGTTCCTTTTCCTTCTCATAGCTTGCTGAGAGTTTCCGTTGCTTGGGTACAATCATACTGGAAGTGCCATTGGCAAGTTTTGTCTGCAGAAGGGGTGGATTAAAAGAAACATAACAGTAAGTATTGAAAACAAGAGAAATACGTACTTTTCTGGTTTGGCATGCTATGTTATATCTATATGAAGGAGCATATTCTTTTACTCTATTAGTAATTGGATGTTTGTGAAAAGTAAATACATGGAAAGCCACAGAAAGACTGTAAGTTGGTAAATCAGGAATATTGCTGGCAACTAGGCATCAGTTTCCAAAAGTTCACAGGAAGACATTATTTGGAGATATACAGATGAAAACCGAGAGCTAAAAGCATATTGTTACTGGTAGCAAACAAAAAATCTAATTTGCTTTTTCTTGTATACACCAGTTACTGGACATTCATATAATTACTTACAACTTGTTTTTTAAGTCAAATAAGTAATTCTCCATTCAAAGAAAAACCAATAAAGGATTTGAGACTCTGGTACCTTTGGAGAGAAAGCTTAAATAATAACATTTATATGCTCAATCTATCCTTTTTCTCCCAAGAAAAATCCATCTCTGTTGCCATCAAAACCATATACCAAGAAGTCTTTTTAATTAATTAGTTCATTCAATAAATGTTAATAGAGCATCTACAATGTACCAAACACTGTCCCAGGTGCTAGGAATATAACACTGAACAAAAATAACATGGTCTCTATCATCAGGACTTATATTTTAGTGTGTACAGCAAGTTAAAAACGTAACCAAGTAAATAAAAAATATGACGCAGTTAATGCTACGAAGAAAAATAAAGCAGGGTAGGGGGTCAGAAAAAAAAGTGTATTTAGTAATAGGCAGAAAAAAACGTTATTGTAGTAGACAAAATTCCAAGATGGTCCCCCAAGATTCTTGGCCCTTGGTGGACACACATCTCTGTTACTCAAACAAACACATAGCTATTACTGTGATTTAATCAAGTTCCCAAATCAGTTCACCTTAAGATAGGGAGATTACTCAAGTGGGTCTCACCTAATCAAATGAACCCTTTCAAAGCGGAGAGTTTTCCCCAGTTGGTCACAGAAGAGGAAGGGACCACATGGCAAAGAATGGCATCAGTCCCTAGGAGCTGAGAGCTGCTCCCAGGTGACAGCCAGCAAGGAAATGGGGACCTCAGTTCTCCAAAGGCAAGGAACTGAACTGTGCCAACAATGCGCGGAGAGGATTCCCCCCAGAGTCTCCAGGTGAAAACTCAGCCAACCAAATAGCTTGATTTCAGCCTTGTGATACTTTAAGCAGGGAACCTAGCCACGTGCTACTAGACTTCTGAATTAAGAGTACTGTGAGCTAATAAATGGGTATTGCTTTAACTTGCTAAGTCTGTGGCAATTTGTTTTGTAGCAATAAAAAAAAAATACAGCTATTTAAGTTTAAGGGGTCAGAGATAGTTTTCCTAAACAGATGACATTTGAACTGAAAAATGAAGGAAATGAGGGAATGAGACATTTTGTTACATGGGGGAAGAATGGTCTAGGTAAAAGGAATTTTGAGAGCAAAGGTCCTGGCTGGCAGTCTGTCTGGCATGACTAAGGAACAAGAGGGCCCAGGGTGGCAAAAACAAGTGAACAAGGAGAAATAAAGTTGGAGAAGTAGTCTAAGCCAGGTCATCCAGGTCATTTACTAGTGGTAAATAACCTCCAAAGATGGCCTCAAATAATTCCATCCCCCTCTGAACATGAATGCTTTCCTCTCATCGGGAGGGGGAGCTTGTTCAAGCTTCTGAATCTGGGTTTTGACTAAAAGAATGTGGAGAAAGTGACATTCTGGGACTTGTGAACCAATGCAGCTTCTGCTTACTTCTTCTCAGAGTCTTCAGCCACTATAAACAAATTCAGCCTACCCTGCTGGAGAGGGAAGTCTGGAAGATAAGAAGCTATGCAGAGAGCAGTCAGATGGAGAAGCATCAAGAAGTCTGAAAGTGCCCAAATCTGACACCTTTGAAAGGGACCACTGTTGTGCAGAGAACAGACTGTAGGGGACATGAATGGAAATAAGGAGAATAATTAAGAGATTACTTCACATAGTACATGGAAAAGACAACAATCTTTTGGACTTGAGTGGTAGCTGTAGAGGTGAGAAATAACTGGGATTCTGATGTATATTCTGAAGGCAGAGCCATGCTGATAGACTGGATATGGGGTATGAGAAAAAAAGAAAAAGAAAAGGAGACAAGGACCACACCCAAGTTTGAAGCTCAGAGATTAAGAAATCAACTTAAAACTTTGCTACTCTGAAGGAAATATCTTTAGAGGACAACCGGAGTGGTGCAACTGTGTACTTTCTAAAGTAATTCTATGGATCTTTGGCACATTTGCTTCAGGTAATCCCAATTTGGTAGGGAGACTCATGTTCCTATGGAGTTCATACTTAAATGCGCCACAAAACTGTATCAAATTTAGATGACCAATTTCTATTTAAGGAAGAGGCTTGGCTTAATATGTTAAATCCTACATGTAGGCTTCTTTACAAATGATTCCTGACATACAAATGGAAGTATATTTTCAAGAATGGCATTAGCTATTCTATTTACACAGAAAGAACTGACACCTATAAACAGCAAACCACAGTGTACAGAGTTAGATGCTTTCTAGTATAAATGCCACTGTTGTCTATGACAGAGACCACGAATGATTAATAAGATCCTTGATGGACAGAGGCCTTGGGGGACTTCACAGCTGCTTTCAGTGTAGATTGTTTGCATTTCAAAAAAGGAAAACTTGTAAAATGAGGATTGAGATGTAGAGAGCTAACAAACAGGTAGGTGTACAAGCTTGACCAAATGCCACTTCTCATTCAAACAACCAAAACCTCCTAAACCATCTCTTTGATAAATTTGACCATTGTCTTTTATTTATTTATTTATTTTTACTTTGGTATCATTAATATACAATTACATGAGCAATAGTGTGGTTACTAGATTCCCCCCATTATCAAGTCCCTACCACATACCCCATTACACTTGCTGTCTTTCAGCGTAGTAAGATGCTATAGAATCACTACTTGTCTTCTCTGCGTTATACTGCCTTTCCCGAGTACACCCCACCCCCCACCCCCACCTACATTATGTGTGCTAATGTAATTTCCCTTAATCCCCTTATCCCTCCCTTCCCATCCACCCTCACCATTCCCTTTCCCTTTGGTAACTGTTAGTCCATTCTTGGGTTCTGTGAGTCTGCTGCTGTTTTGTTCCTTCAGGTTTGCATTGCTCTTATACTCCACAGATGAGTGAAATCATTTGATACTTGTCTTTTTCTGCTTGGCTTATTTCACTGAGCATTATACCCTCTAGCTCCTTCCATGTTGTTGCAAATGGTAGGAATTGTTTTCTTCTTATGGCTGAATAATATTCCATTGTGTATATGTACAACATCTTTTTATCCATTCATCTATTGATAGACACTTAGGTTGCTTCCATTTCTTGGCTATTGTAAATAGTGCTGCTATAAACATAGGGGTGCATATGTCTTTTTCAAACTGGACTTCTGCATTCTTAGAGTAAATTCCTAGGAGTGGAATTCCTGGGTCAAATGGTATTTCTATTTTGAGTTTTTTGAGGAACCTCCATACTGCTTTCCACAATGGTTGAACTAATTTGCATTCCCACCAGCAGTGTAGGAGGGTTCCACTTTATCCACATCCTCGCCAACATTTGTTGTTGTTTGTCTTTTGGATGGTGGCCATCCTAAATGGTGTGAGGTGATATCTCAATGTAGTTTTAATTTGCATTTCTCTGATGATTAGCAATGTGTAGCATCTTTTCATGTGCCTGTTGGCCATCTGAATTTCTTTTTTGGAGAAGTGTCTGTTCAGATCCTCTGCCCATTTTTTAATTGGATTATTTGCTTTTTGTTTGTTGAGGTGCATGAGCTCTTTGTATATTTTGGATGTCAACCCCTTATCGGATATGGCATTTATGAATATATTCTCCCATACTGTAGGGTGCCTTTTTGTTCTACTGATGGTGTCCTTTGCTGTACAGAAGCTTTTTAGTTTGATATAGTCCCATTTGTTCATTTTTGCTTTTGTTTCCCTTGCCTGTGGAGATATGTTCATGAAGAAGTTGTTCATGTTTATGTTGAAGAGAGTTTTGCCTATGTTTTCTTCTAAGAGTTTTATGGTTTCATGACTTACATTCAGGTCTTTGATCCATTTGAGTTTACTTTTGTGTATGGAGTAATCCAGCTTCATTCCCTTACATGTAGCTGTCCAGTTTTGCCAACACCAGCTGTTGAACAGGCTGTCATTTTCCCATTGTATATCCATGACTCCCTTATTGCATATTAATTGACCATATATGCTTGGATTAATATTCTGTTCCACTGGTCTAGCTATGGGTCTATTCTTGTGCCAGTACCAAATTGTCTTGATTACTGTGGCTTTGTAGTAGAGCTTGAAGTTGTGAAGAGAGATCCTCCCTGCTTTATTCTTCCTTCTCAGGATTGCTTTGACTATTCGGGGTCTTCTGTGGTTCCATATGAATTTTAGAACTATTTATTCTAGATCATTGAAGAATGCTGTTGGTATTTTGATAGGGCTTGCATTGAATCTGTAGCTCCTTTAGGCAAGATGGACATCTTGACAATATTAATTCTGCCTATCCAAGGGCATGGGATGAACTTCCATTTATTAGTGTCCTCTTTAATTTCTCTTAAGTGTCTTGTAGTTTTCAGGGTATAGGTCTTTCACTTCTTTCATTAGGTTTAGTCCTAGATATTTTATTCTTTTTGACACAGTTGTGAAAGGAATTGTTTTCCTGATTTCTCAGTCTGCTAGTTCATCGTTAGTGTAAAGGAATGCAACAGATTTCTGTGTATTAATTTTGTATCCTGCAACTTTGCTGAATTCAGATATTCTAGTAGTTTTGGAGTGGATTCTGTAGGGTTTTCTATGTACAGTATCATGTCATCTGCAAACAGTGACAGTTTGGCTTCTTCCTTACCAATCTGCATGCCTTTTATTTCTTTGTGTTGTCTGACTGCCATGGCTAGGACCTCCAGTACTGTGTTGAATAAAAGTGGGGAGAGTGGGCATCCTTGTTTTGTTCCCGATCTTAGAGGAAAAAGCTTTCAGCTTCTCACTGTTAAGTATGATGTTGGCTGTGCGTTTATCATATATGGCCTTTATTATGTTGAGGTACTTGCTCTCTATACCCATGTTGTTGAGAATTTTTATCATAAATGAATGTTGAATTTTGTCAAGTGCTTTTTCAGCATCTATGGAGACGATCATGTGGTTTTTGTCCTTCTTTTTGTTGATGTGGTGGATGATGCTGATGGATTTTTTAATGTTGTACCATCCTTGCATCCCTGGGGTAAATCCCACTTGATCATGGTGTGTGATCCTCTTGGTGTATTTTTGAATTTTGTTTGCTAATATTTTGTTGAGTATATTTGCATCTATGTTCATTAGGGATATTGGTCTGTAGTTTCCTTTTTTTGTGGTGTCTTTGCCTGCTTTTGGTATTAGAGTGATGCTGGCTTCATAGAATGAGTTTGGAAGTATTCCCTCCTTTTCTACTTTTTGGAACACTTTAAGGAGACTAGGTATCATGTCTTCTGTAAACGTCTGATAAAATTCAGCAGTGAATCCATCTGGTCTGGGAGTTTTGTTCTTGGGTAGTTTTTTTTATTATCGATTCAATTTCATTGCTGGTAGTTAGTCTGTTTAGATTTTCTGTTTCTTTCTGGGTCAGTCTTGGAAGGTTGTGTTTTTCTAGAAAGTTGTCCATTTCTTCTCGGTTATCCAGTTTGTTAGCATATAGATTTTCATAGTATTCTCTAATAATTCTTTGTATTTCTGTGGTGTCTGTCATGATTTTGATTTTTCCTTTCTCATTTCCGATTCTGTTTATGTGTGTAGATCTCTTTTTCTCTTAATAAGTCTGGCTTGGGGTTTACCTATTTTGTTTATTTTCTCAAAGAACCAGCTCTTGGTTTCATTAATTTTTTCTATTGTTTTATTCTTCTCTGATCTTTATTATGTCCCTCCTTCTGCTGACTTTGGGCCTCCTTTGTTCTTTTTCCAGTTTCAGTAATTGTGAATTTAGACTATTCATTTGGGATTGTTCTTCCTTCTTTAAATAGGCCTGGATAGCTATATATTTTCCTCTTAGAACTGCCTTCACTGCATCCCACAGAAGTTGGGGCATTGTACTGTTGTTTTCATTTGTCTCCATATATTGCTTGATCTCTGTTTTAATTTGGTCATTGGTCCATTGATTATTTAGCAGCATGTTGTTAAGCCTCCATGTGTTTGTGAGCCTTTTTGTTTTCTTTGTACAGTTTATTTCTAGTTTTATATCTTTGTGATCTGAGAAGTTGGTTGATACAATTTCAATTCTTTTTGAATTTACAGAGGCTCTTTTGGTGGCCTAGTATGTGGTCTATTCTGGAAAATGTTCCATGTGCACTTGAGAGGAATGTGTATCCTGTTGCTTTTGGATGTAGAGTTCTGTGGATGTCTGTTAGGTCCATCTGTTCTAATGTGTTTTCAGTGCCTCTGTGTCCTTACTTATTTTCTGTTTGGTTGATCCGTCCTTTGGAGTGAGTGGTGTGTTGAAATCTCCTAAAACGAATGCATTGTATTCTATTTCCTCCTTTAATTCTGTTAGTATTTGTTTCACATATGTAGGTGCTCCTGTGTTGGGTGCATAGATATTTATAACAGTTATATCCTCTTGTTGGACTGACCCTTTTTTCATTATGTAATGTCCTTCTTTGTCTCTTGTTCCTTTCGTTGCTTTGAAGTCTATTTTGTCTCATACAAGTACTGCAGCACCTGCTTTTTTATCCCTATTGTTTGCATGAAATATCTTTTTCCATCCCTTCACTTTTAGTCTGTGTATGTCTTTGGGTTTGAAGTGAATCTCTCATAGGCAGCATATAGATGGGTCTTGCTTTTTTATCCATTCTATTACTCTGTGTCTTTTGATTGGGGCATTCAGTCCATTTACATTTAGGGTGATGATCAATAGATATGTACTTATTTCCATTGCAGGCTTTGGATTTGTGGTTACCAAAAGTTCAAGGAAAGTTTCTTTACTATCTAACCATATCTAACTTAACTCACTTATTATGCTATTATAAACACAGTCTGATGGTTCTTTATTTCTCTCCCTTCTTTTTCTTCCTCCTCCACTCTTTATATGTTAGGTGTTTTTTTTTTATTGTGTACTCTTTGTGTTTCCCTTGACTGATTTTGTGGATAGCATTTTTTGTGTGCAGTTAACCGGCACAGACAGAGGACACAGGCAGGATGACCAGCAATCTTATTTTGCATTTAGTTAGTATTTGGTTGGTCTGCTTTCTTTTCTGTGGTTTTATTTTCTCTGGTGACAGCTATTTAGCCTTAGGCATACATCCATCTAGAGCAGTCCCTTTAAAATACACAGTAGAGATGCTTTGTGGGAGGTAGAGTCCCTTAACAACTTTTGCTTATCTGTGATTTGTTTAATCCCTCCTTCAAATTTAAATGATAATTTTGGTAGATACAGTATTCTTGGTTCAAGGCCCTTCTGTTTCATTGCATTGAATATATTATGCCATTCCCTTCTGGCATGTAAGGTTTCTGCTGAGAAGTCTGATGATAGTCTGATGGGTTTTCCTTTGTAGGTCATCTTTTTTCTCTCTCTGGCTGCTTTTAATATTCTGTCCTTGTCTTTGATCTTTGCCCTTTTAATTATTATTATTTTGATTTTGATATCATTAATGTATAATTACATGAGCAACATTATGGTTACTAGACTCCCCCCATTATCAAGTCCCCACCACATACCCCATTGCAGTCACTGTCCATCAGTGTAGTAAGATGCTGTAGAATCACTACTTGTCTTCTCTGTGTTGTAGTGCCTTCCTAGTGCCATTTTAATTATTATATGTCTTGGTGTTGTCTCTCTTGGGTCCCTTGTGTTGGGAGATCTGTAGACTTCCATGGTCTGAGAGACTATTTCTTTCCCCAGATTCAGAAAGTTTTCGGTAATTATTTCTTCAAAGACAATTTCTATCTTTTTTTTCTCTTCTTCTTCTGGTACCGCTATAATGTGAATATTGTTCCATTTGGATTGGTCACACTGTTCTCTTAATATTCTTTTATTCCTAGAGATCCTTTTATCTCTCTCTGCCTCAGCTTCTTTGTATTCCTGTTCTCTGATTTCTATTCCATTAACAGTCTCTTCCACCTCATCCAGTCTGCTCTTAAATCCTTCCCTTGTTTGTTTCATATCTGTTATCTCCCTCCTGAATTCATCCCTTAGCTCTTGAATATTTCTCTGTAGCTCCATCAGCATGCTTATGACTTTTATTTTGAATTATTTCTCAGGAAGATTGATTTCAGTCTTACCAAGCCCTCTCTCTGATGTTTGAGGGGTTTTGGACTGAATAAGGTTCTTCTGCCTTTTCATGGTGATGGGCCTGATCACCGACAAATGGCCTGTGTGTCAGCTGGAAGAACAAAGTCCCTTCCTGGTGGCTGGTCACCCTGCCTGTGTCCTCTGTCTGTGCCGGTTAACCGCACACAGGGAGAAGCCTGTAGGTTAATCCCCTAAGCTGTCATGGGCGGGGCAGCCTTTGAGATCTCCTTGGCAATCACAGGAGTCGCAGGACAGCAGCGTGTGTTCTGCCACAAGAGCAAAGGTCCTTCATGCCTCCCGGTCTCTGCGCCCATCTCCACTGTCTGTGCTGGTCAACCTCACACAGGGAGTAGCCTCTGAGTTAATCCTCTTAACTGCCATGGGCGGGGTGGCCCTTGAGATGGCCTAGGGCTCTGGCAAGGGTCGCATGCGAGTGGCATGTTTCTGCCAGCCAGGAGAACGGAGCCCTTTCTTGTTTCCCGGACTCTGCGCCCATCTCCACTGTCTGTGCTGGTTAACATCATGCAGGGAGCCACCTCTGGGTAAATCCCCTAGTTGCAGTGTTTGGGTGGCCCTCGGAATGGCCTAGGGCACTGGAGGATGTTGCAGGTGAGCGGCATGTGTTCTACTGCGAGAACAGAGCCCCTTTGTGCCTTCCAGACTCTGTGCCCATCTTCACTGTCTGCACCGGTTATCTGAGCGCAGGGAGCAGTCTCTGGGTTAATACCCTGAGCTGTCATGGGCGGGGCAGCCTTTGGGATGGCCTAGGGCACTGGTGCGGGTTGCAGGTGAGCGGCATGTATTCTGCTGCGAGAACAAAGCCCCTTTGTGCCTCCCGGACTCCGCGCTGGTCTCCGCTGTCTGTGCCGGTCAAGCACGTACAGGGAGCAGCCTCTGGGTCTGGGCCAGTTAGCTGCGCACAGGGAGAACCCTCTGTGCTAAGCTGTGTGGTTGCTGTAGGCGGGGATGCTCCCCGGCTGTTCTGCAGCAATGGCGGGTCAGCCGGTTTGGTTGCAGTGCCAGTGAGGGCGAAGGAACCGCAGGCTGATTATCACCACGAGGGGCTTCGGAGCTGTGTTGACACCCAGGGAGTCAGGGCGCCTGAAGTTCCTTAAAGTTTTCAGCCTGCTAGGCTGAGTGTGCCAGGACGATTTTGTCCACCTGTTAAACCCTTGTCCCTTTAAGACTTTTAAAGCACCCGCTTTTCTTTTGTACCAGGGCAGCAGGCTGTGGGAACCTGTTTGCAGTCTCAATCTTGGACCTTGCTTTTCCGCTCCTCCAATATCCAGTGCATCATGTAATGTGTGTCTGTGCTCCCGGGGATGACCAGCAGGGCTGGTTATTTAGCAGTCCTGTACTTCCACTACCTCCCCACTCTGATTCCCTTCCTCCTGCCGGTGAGCTGGGGTTGGGGGAGAGTAATGAGGTCCTGCCGGATCACGGCTTTGTATCCTATCCTTTTCCATGAGATGTTGGGCTCTCGCAGATGTAGCCTGACTCATATACTGTATCTTCTGGTCACTCTTTTAGGAATAGTTGTATTCGCTGTATTTTCAGAATATATATGGTTTTGGGAGGAGATTTCCGCCACCCTACTCATGCCGCCATCTTGAGAATCTCTCTCTGTCCTTTGTGTTTTACAAAGTGGAAATGGACCAGACTTGGATGTTTCCCAGAGTGTATGTGGCTAAAGACCAGAAATGCCAGTAAAAGAGATTATAATCAGCAAGAGAATGAAACTATTCTGTTTATACTTTCAGCAAACTGCATGTTTCTATAATCATGGGGAATCATACTTTAATCAGTTGCTAGGCTTTGCGCATAGGCTATTCATAGATAAAAATGCCTATGGATTTCACAAGTTTGGTTATCCCACCAGAGGAGCTAAATTTTAGTCAAGACTTTCCTACATTTTCAATGATCAAATCATAAATGGACCTAAAACATTTATTTGGCTATTAGAAATGGAGTATAAACTGAGAGCCTGTGTATTGACCAACTGTCAGGGCTCTGACAGTACTACGTTTCAGTCACCACCCCTCAAAACAGAGTATGAGGTACAAGGAGACATATCTCAGATCCATCTCACTTCAAATAAGTTACTCTTAACCACCACAACATACTGTATTCTTTTAAGAGTTTACTTGGCCTTAGAGTAGAAAGCCTTAGTTTCAAATTCTAGCTCTTCAACTTACCAGCTATGTGATAGCATGAATAAATAGATTTTTTCTGAGTCTCTGTTTCCCTCTGTAAAATGGGAATAATTATGGAATCTATTTCATTGGGGTTTTTTTTGGCAATAAAAGAGAGGTTTACTGGTTATCATAACATGCAATTAGCAATCGACAATTTATAAAACAATTTCACATGGATTATTTCGCTTTATCCTCAAATCATCATCTTAGGCAAAATTGGTGACCCCGATATTTCTTTCTTTTTTTTTTGTAATTTATTTTGGTATCATTAATCTACAATTACATGTGCAATATTATGGTTATTAAACTACCCCCTTCATCAGGTCCCCCCCACCAATCCCGTTACAGTCACTGTCCATCAGCGTAGTGAGATACTATAGAACACTAGGTTTTTGTGAGGGTCAAATAAAATCTCAGAAAAGCATGCTTAGCTCACCACCTGGCACATAGTAAAGTGCTCAGTAAGCCAATAGTTAATGAACTTATGACCCTGGGGGAGTTGGACTTTCCCTCCCTGTTTGAAAATACATTTTTCTTTCTTTCTATGTAATGTATATATATTTGAAACCTTTAATTTTCATTGAAGTATAATGTACATAAAAATACATAATCATAAGTGTAAAGCTTGCTGAGTTTTCATAAGGTGCTACATGTGATGAACACCCAGATAAGAAACAGGTTATTATGAGCCTCACAAGCCCTGCCTTGTTCTTCTTTTCTGGGGTCACTAGCCTCCTAAAGGTAATCACTATACACATTTCATCTTTTTTTGAAATATATTTTTAAAAACTGTCTGCCTATACAATATATAATAGCATTTTAAAAACCATGTAATACTTAGGAAAAAATTTAACAATATATATATGTATAATGCCTGTACACTGAAAACTAAAAAAAAAAGCTGTTGAGGAAAATTTGAGATGACTTAAATAAACGGTGAGATATATTATGTTCATAAACTGGACTCAATTATTGTTAAGATGTCATTCTTTCCAATTGAGTCAATGCAATATCAATCAGAATTCCAGCAGGCACATTGACAAGCTGATTCTAAAATTTTTATGGCATTCCAAAGGACCTAAATTTTGACCAAAATAATCTTGAAAAATAAAAACAAAGATGGAGGACTCACATTACTGAATTTCAAGGCTACAATAAAGCAATAGTAATCAAAATAGTATGGCTTTGGTACAGGACAAAAATGTAGATTAATGGAACAGAATAGAAAGTTCACAAATACACATGACCAGTTGATTTTTGAGAAAGGTGCCAAGATAATTCAATAGGGAAATGACAGTCTTTTCAACAGATGATGTTGAAACAACTAGATATTCACACAGAAAAAAATAAACCTTGTTCTTTACTTTAGACCACATATGAAAATTAACAAGTGAATCCTGGATTTGTATGAGGGGCTAAAACAGAACTTCTAGAAGAAAACATTGGAGAAAATCTTGGTGTTCTTGGGATAGGCAAACATTTCACAAATAGGGCACAAAGTACAAAAAAGTACAAACTTTTTTTTTAAAGAATTTGCATGTGGCAAAAATTTCACACTTCTGGTTTCCAAAAAAAACAGTTAAGAAAATAAAAATACAATCTACAAACTGGGAGAGAATACTTGCAATATATGTATTTGACAAAGGATTTTTATCTAGAATATATAAAGAAATATTAGAACTCAGTAATAAGAAAACAGCCTTTTAAAAAAAAATGGACAGAGTTGCAGAAACTTCACACACAAAAAAATCAGCAGATGGCCAAAAGCCCGTGAAAAGTTGTTCAACATCATTAGTCACTAGGGAAATTTATAATGATAAAAACAAACTGAGTAAAAGGCACAAAGGAAGTTTTTGGGACAATTAAAATGTTCTGTAGCTTGACAAAAATGAACAAATGGGACTATATCAAACTACAAAGCTTATGTACAGCAAAGGACACCATCAGTAGAACAAAAAGGCATCCTACAGTATGGGAGAATATATTCTTAAATGACATATCCAATAAGGAGTTAACATCCAAAATATATAAAGAGCTCACATGCTTCAACATCCAAAAAGCAAATAACCCAGTTAAAAAATGGGCAGAGAATTAAAATAGACACTTCTCCAAAGAAGAAATTCAGATGGCCAACAGGCACATGAAAAGATGTTTCATATTGCTAATTATCAGGGAAATGCAAATTAAAACCACATTGAGACATCACTTCACACCAGTTAGGTTGGCCAACATCGAAAGACAAGGAATAAACAAATGCTGGCGAGGATGTGGAGAAAACCCTCCTATACTGTTGGTGGGAATGTAAATTGGTTCAGCCATCGTGGAAAGCAATATGGAGGTTCCTCAGAAAACTAAAAATAGAAATATCATTTGACTCATGAATTCCACTCCTAGGAATTTACACAAAGAAAACAAGATCCCAGATTCAAAAAGACATATGCACCCCTATGTTTATCACAGCACTATTTACAGTAGCCAGGATATGGAAGCAACCTAAGTGTCCATCAGTAGATGAATGGATAAAGAAGACGTGGTACATATACACAATGGAATATTATTCAGCCATAAGAAGAAAATAAATTCTACCATTTGCAACAACATGGATGGAGCTAGAGGGTATTATGCTCAGTGAAATAAGCTAGGTGGAGAAAGACAAATACCAAATGATTTCATTCATTTGTGGAGTGTAACAACAAAGCAAAACAGCAGGGTCACAGACTCCAAGAAGGGACTAGTGGCTATGAAAGAGAAAGTAGTGGGGAGGGTGGGTGGGGAAGGAGGGAAAAGGGATTAAGGGGCATTATGATTAGCACACATAATAGAAGGGGGGTCACAGGGAAGAGAGTGTAGCACAGAGAAGACAAGCAGTGACTCTATAGCATCTTATTACACTGCTGGACAGTGACTGCAGTGGGGTGTGGGTTGGGGACTTGATAATATGGGTGAATGTAGTAACCACAATGTTGCTCATGTGAATCCTTCATAAGATTGTATATCAATGATACCTCAAAAAAAATGTTCTATAGCTTGACTGTTATGCAGGTGTATACATTTGCCAGAACTCATCAAATTTTATACTTCAAATGGGCATGTTTTACTGTACTTAAATTACATCTTAATAAAATTTGTTTTAAAAACAGAGTATTCCTAAGGATAAATGCTACTGTAATATTAATTTCATCTGTAACCAATATATTACATTTGTTGAGAACTCTGGAGATGAAGTTTTTTGTTATCAAGCCTCTTTTCATCATCAATCTTCTATACAGATTTTTCTCCAAATTAAAATCACAATGAAACACTACTACAGGCTTACTAGAATGGGTAAAATTAGAAAGACTGACCATACCAAGTATTGGCCAAGAATGAGGAGCAACTGGATCTTTCATACATTTTTGGCAGCAACATTTAATGGAAAAACCACTTTAGAAAACAGGTTGACAGTTTCTTATAAAGTTAAACATACACTTACCATATGACCCAGCAATTCCACTCCTATGCATTACCCTCCACAAAATTAAAAGATATTTCTACACAAAGATTTGTACATGAATGTTTATAGCTGCTTTATTCATAATAGTCCTAAACCTTAGATCCCAATGCCCAATCAAGAGTTGAACTGATAAATTGTGATACATTTGTACAATGGAAGAATAGTACTCAGCAATAAGAGGAACGAACTGTAGATACACAAAATGACAAGGATGAACCTCCAAAAGTAGCCAGGCACTAAAGAGTACATACTTTATGATTCTACTTATATGAAGCTCTAGAAACAGCAAATCTAATTTATAATGATAAAAAAAACTGAGTAAAGGCACAAAGGAAGTTTTGGGGGCAATTAAAATGTTCTATAGCTTGATTGTTATGCAGGTGTATATATTTGCCAAAATCATCAAACTTTATACTTAAAATGGGTGTATTTTATTGTACTTATATTACATCTTAATAAAATTTTTTTTAAAAACAGAGTATTCCTAAGGATAAAAGCTGCTGTAATATTAATTTCATTTGTAACCAAGATATTACATTTGCAGAGAACTCTGGAGATGAAGTTTTTTGTTATCAAGACTCTTAGTTCTCTATCATTCTTCTATACAGATTTTCCTCCTAATGTCTGAAGCAAATGCCAGTAAAATTTCAATTTGAGAACCTCTGAAAATCCACGAGGGTACAGTGAAAAAGTTCACTTATTAAAAAAACCAAAAGGTTGTATAGTAGAGTGCATGGGATAGAGGGTAATTGTTATTGGTGGCAGTAGAATTGATTTGGCTTTCCCAACAAAAGCCTGATGACTCAACCACTACTGTTCAACTGTCTAGGAAAGCTGACAAACAACCTCAGTTTAATGGTTACACAAACTTTCTGCTACCCCTGCACATCTTCTCTTCTGCTTTCTTGTTTACAAATAATGGTTATCTCCAGAAAAAAAGAAAGAAGCTGTCAGGTGACAAGCATACAAAATGAAAGGACTTAAGTATTTATACGACTGTCCTCAGCTTAATCCTCAAAGGCTAAGAGCTAACATTCCTCCCCACCCCCGAAACTATTACATGCACCACTTTCAAAATCACCACGATTTTCTCTGAAGCTGCTCTCTAGTCTAGAAGGGAATATATATCTGTAGACATCAACTAGCCTAACCACTATCACTGATACTTAGTGTGCTGAGTTTGCTAAATGAATTGTGTATTGGCTGGAAGATACAGCATGGACTGTCTGAAATTGATGGTGAAATGAAAGATGTTTCTAGTTTGCATGCAAACCCTGCTTTAACCACAAGGAAGGGTGTGGTAAGTAGAGAAAGAAAAATGTTCCAGACATAGGACACCATTTGGGAGTACAAGGACTAGATGGAGAGAGTAATTTTTATGACTGGAGAGCTGCAAACGATATTTAAGGATTCTGCCTGGCCTTACAAAGGGCTTTAAGGAAAGACTCTGGCATTGAAACCCACGGTAGGGGAGAAGGGATATAATGATTAAAATTATGAATGAATTTAAGAATAAAATGAACAAGGGTTGTGCTGGGGATAAGACTGTAGCCTTGGATGGATAGGACAAGAATTTTGACTAAGTCTGGAACTTCAGAGTTACCATCAACCAACAACTATTTAATGAGTGATTACCCTGTGCAGGGCTTTTTTCTAAGTGCTAGAGACACTGTGGTGAGTGGCCAGAAAGTTTCTTTATCTTCCCGGGGGAGGAGTAGAGTGAGAATAATAAATACGTTAATTTCAGAAACCAGTAAGTATTGTGAAGGAAACAAAGGTAACATAAAATAAGGAAGTGAATGGTATAGACTACTTGAACTGAGGTCGTCATGAAATGACACTGAAGTGGGTAACATCTGAAAGATCTCCATCTGAAAGATGAAAAAGAGTCAGTCAGTCTTTTGAAGATCTGGGGGAAAAGCAGACTTTCCAGACAGGAAGAAGAGCAAGTCAAAGGTGTGTGCAGGTGAAAGGCAGAAAGCAAGTTAGTATGGTTGGGGCAGAGCGAACGAGGGAGGAAGTGGTAGGAAATGAGGTCAGTGGGCCTGGGACTAGACCATATAAGGCCTTCCAGGCCACAGTAGAGTTTGGATCCTAAGTGTAATGGAGAGCCACTGGAGGTTTTGAAGTAGTCAAGTATTACAGCATCTAATTTATGCTTTAGAAATATTTACACTAGCTGTCATTTAGAGAACTTAAGAGGTGGGTTGCCTAGGGAGATGGGGAGGAGATAACAAGTTATAAGAACAGAGGAAGGAAGACCAATTGGAAGGCTGCAAAAAGAATCCAGGCAAGAGGTGATCATGGATAAAATTAGAAGAAGTAGATTAGGAAGACCTTAGAAGAAAGATATTTTACCCTCACAAGAAAGGAGGAGAAAGGGCCTGTTGAGAATTTTAAGTCTGGGTCATAATACACATTTATTTCAGTACAGTGATTTACTTTTTCAGTAGGGTCGATCCTTCAAATATTTAATCTAGTACATTAATCTGGATACAGATAGAACCAGGGTTCTTGCTCCTTGGCTAGGTGAAACAACGAAAAACATTCAAGAGTTTTGTGGAGGAAAAGCAAGGATTTCTTTTTAAAGGTCTGTACTACACTTCCTATCGGCTGTCGCCAGGCTTTTGTTAGGTAAGAATCCAAAACCACTGATTTTAAAGCTCTTTTCCTTGATTTCTTTGTTAAAATATCTCTTTTAAAAAGTCACAAGATTCAAGATGGCAGCACGACAGGTGATACAGAGAACTCCTCCAAAAACCATAAATAGTACAAATATATAGTTAATTAATACAACTAACCCTAAAACAGCAAGAAGAAAGAAGGATGAACCAGACTGCATACAGACCTCACAAACAGAGCAGACCTCATAAAACAGCAGGACCCAAGCCCTTCCCCCACCCCAGCTCACTGGCGGGAGGAAGAGAAACAGAGTGGGAAGGGGGTAGAGGCCTAGGACTGCTGAACACCTAGCCCTGGAGATCTGCTTTGTGAGCAGAAGACTATACTGTGTGGTGCTCTGGACGTTGGGGAGCTCGGAAGGGCGGAGGCCTGGGAGACTGATATTCCGGCTGTTGGTGGAAGACAGGATCCACACCCGGCCGCTCTGTGTCAGAGGAAGGGCGGGCAGTCTGAGAGTCTTCCTAGCAGCGAGAGGGATGCTGAAGGGGCGGGGTTTTCATGGAGCTTGCTGCGTGGGAGAAGGGAGACCTGGACAAGGTTGTCTGAACGTGCTCTGCCCAGCTGGTAGGGAACTTTGAAGAGCTTCAGGTGCTCCATCCCTCTGGCTGCCTATTCAGCTCGGAGGCCTCCCACTGTGACACACAGCCTGCCCTGTGTTCCTACTGCCCTGCAGGCACCTGCTTGCAAACTGGCAGTCACTGTGCTGGCGTCAGGCCAGCCAGGGGGAGGCCCTGCCTACAACAACTAGAGACACAAAGCACAGAGGCTTACACGTGTGTGCTCGGCCCAATGGCTCTGACACAGGAGACAGGCACCACAGACGGGAATCAGGATGACCCCCAACCTCACTCTAGGGGATGAGCATCTCCAGAGACTGGAGTTTCTGCACGCTAGTGGGCACCACACAGAAATATGAAACGTCAAAAGAACATGGTTCAGACCAAAATCTCACAAACCCCAGAAAGAGGGCCAAATGAAACTGAATTCACCAATATTCCTGAAGGAGAGTTCAAAATAAAAATCATAAACATGCTTATGGAGGTACAGAAAAATTTTCAAGAACTCAGGAGCGAATTTAACTCAGAGATTCAATCATTAAGAAATTCCATATCTGAAATGAAGCATACAATGGAGGGATTGAAAAGCAGGTTAGATGTAGTAGAAGAGATGGTAAATGGAATAGAAATTAGAGAAGAGGAATACAAAGAACCTGAGGAACAGAGAGAAAAAAACTCTAAGAACGAAAGAATATTGAGAGAACTGTGTGACCAATCCAAACGGAACAATATTCGCATTATAGGGGTACCAGAAGAAGAGAGAGAAAAAGGGATAGAAAGTGTTTTGAGGAGCTAATTGCTGAAAACTTCCCCAATCTGGGGAAGGAGACAGTCTCTCAAGCCATGGAGGTGCACAGATCTCCCAACAGAAGAGACCCAAGGAAGACAACATCAAGACATATAATAATTAAAATGGCAAAGATCAAGGATAAAGCCAGACTTTTAAAAGCAGCTAGAGAGAGAAAAGAGATCACATACAGAGGAAAACCCATCAGGCTATCATCAGACTTCTCAACAGAAACCTTATAGGCCAGAAGGGAGTGGCATGATATATTTAATACAATGAAGCAGAAGGGCCTTGAACCAAGAATACTCTACCTGGCAAGGTTATCATTTAAATTTGAAGGAGGGATGAAACAATTTTCAGGTAAGCAAAAGCTGAGAGAATTTACCTCCCACAAACCACCTCCACAGTGCATTTTGGAGGGACTCCTATAGATGGGGAAGTATTCCTAAGGCTAAACAGATGTCACCCAAGGGATAGACAAAGAGTACAGAATATGATTCATAACATACAAAGAATGGAGGAGAAAGAAAAAGGAGGGGAAAAAAAGAAGCTTTAGGTTGTGTTTGTAATAATATATGAAGTGAGTTAAATTTGACTGTTAAATTAGATAGTAAGGGAATTACCCTCAAACCTTTGGTAACCATGAATCTAAAGCCTGCAATGGCAATAAGTACATACCTATGGATAATCACCCTAAATGTAAATGGTCTGAATGCACCAGTCAAAAGACATAGAGTTACTGAATGGATAAAAAACAAGACTCATCTATATGCTGCCTATAAGAGACTCACTTCAAACCCAAAGACTGAAAGAAAAGGGATGGAAAAAGATATTTCATGCAACTAACAGGGAGAAAAAAGAAGGAGTTGCAGTACTTATATCAGACAAAATAGACTTCAAAACAAAGAAAGTCACAAGAGACAAAGAAGGACATTGCATAATGATAAAGGGGTCAGTCCAACAAGAGGATATAACTATTATAAACATCTATGCACCCAACACAGGAGCACCTACATATGTGAAAGAAATACTAAAAGAATTAAAGAGGGAAATAGAATGCAATGCATTCATTTTAGGAGACTTCAACACACCACTCACTCCAAAGGACAGATCAATCAGACAGGACATCAATAAAGAGACAGAGGCACTAAACAACATATTAGAACAGAGAGACCTAATGGACATCTGCAGAACACGCCATCCAAAAGCAACAGGATAGCTGAGCACATTCTTCTCAAGTGCACATGGAACATATTCAAGAATAGATCATATACTAGGCCACAAAAAGAACTTCAGTAAATTCAAAAAGACTGAAATTATACCAACCAGCTTCTCAGATCACGAAGGTATGAAACTAGAATAAATTACTCAAAGAAAATGAAAAAGCCCACAAACACATGAAGGTTCAATAACATGCTCCTAAATAATCAATGGATCAATGATCAAATAAAAACAGAGATCAAGCAATATATGGAGACAAATGACAACAATAATTCAACGCCGCAAAATCTGGAGGACGCAGCAAAGGCCGTGCTAAGAGGGAAATATACTGCAATACAGGCCTACCTCAGGAAAGAAGAACAATCCCAAATGAACAGTCTACACTCACAATTAATAAAACTAGAAAAGTAAGAACAAATGAGGCCCAAAGTCAGTAGAAGAAGGGGCATAATAAAGATTAAAGCAGAAATAAATACAATGAGAATAATAATACAATAGAAGGAATCAATGAAAGCAGAAGCTGATTCTTCGCGAAAATAAACAAAACGGATAAACCATTATCCAGACTTATCAAGAAAAAAAGAGAGTCTACACACATAAACAGAATTAGAAATGAGAAAGGAAAAATCACTATGGACACCACAGAAATACAAAGAATTATGAGAGAATACTATGAAAAATTATATGCTAACAAACTGGATAACCTAGAAGAAATGGAAAACTTTCTAGAAAAATACAACCTCCAAGGCTAACCCAGGAAGAAACAGAAAATCTGAATAGACCAACTACCAGCAAAGAAATTGAATTGGTAATCAAAAAACTACCTAAGAACAAAACACCTGGACCAGATGGTTTCACTGCTGAATTTTATTAAACACTTAGTGAACACCTAATACGCATCCTCATTAAAGTTTTCCAAAAAGTAGAAGATGAGGGAATACTCCCAAACTCATTCAATGAGGCCAACATCACTCTAATACCAAAACCAGGCAAAGACACAACAAAAAAAGAAAATGACAGACCAATATCCCTGATGAACATTGATGCAAAAAACTCAACAAAATACTAGCAAACCGAATTCAAAAATACATCAAAAAGATCATCCATCATGATCAAGTGGGATTCATCCTAGGGATGCAAGGATGGTACAACATTTGAAAATCCATCAACATCATCCACTACATCAACAAAAAGGACAAAAACCACATGATCATCTCCATAGATGCTGAAAAAGCATTTCACAAAACTGAACATCCATTCATGATAAAAACTCAACAAAATGGGTATATTGGGCAAGCACCTCAACATAATAAAGGCCACATATGAAAAACCCACAGCCTACATCATACTGAATAGCGAAAAGCTGAAAGCTTTTCCTTTAAGACGGGGAACAAGACAAGGATGCCCACTCTCCCCACTTTTATTCAACATAGTTCTGGACATCCTAGCCACGGCAATCAGAAAACACAAAGAAATAAAAGGCATCCAGATTGGTAAGGAAGAAGTCAAACTGTCCCTGTTTGCATATGACATGGTATTGTACATAAAAAACCCTAAAGAATCCACTCCAAAACTACTAGATCTAATTTCTGAATTCAGCAGAGTTGCAGAATACAAAATTAATACACAGAAATCTGTTGCATTCCTATACACTAACAATGACCTAGCAGAAAGAGAAATCAGGAAAACAATTCCATTCACAATTGCATCAAAAAGAATAAAATACCTAGGAATAAACCTAACTAGGGAAGTGAAAGACCTATACCCTGAAAACTACAAGAAACTTAAGAGAAATTAAAGAGGACACTCATAAATGGAAATTTATCCCATGCTCTTGGCTAGGAAGAATTAATATTGTCAAAATGGTCATCCTGCCTAAAGCAATCTACAGATTAAATGCAATCCCTATCAAAATACCAACAGCATTCTTCAATGAACTAGAGCAAATAGTTCTAAAATTCATATGAAATGACAAAAGACCCCGAATAGCCAAAGCTATCCTGAGAAGGAAGAATAAAGCAGGGGAATTATGCTCCCTGACTTTAACCCCTACTACAAAGTCACAATAATCAAGACAATTTGGTACTGGAACAAGAGCAGACCCATAGATGAGAGGAACAGAATAGAGAGTCCAGATATTAACCCATGCATATATGGTCAATTAGTATATGATAAAGGAGCCATGGATATACAATGGGGAAATGACAGCCTCTTCAACAGCTGGTATTGGCAAAACCGGACAGCTACATGTAAGAGAATGAAACTGGACTACTGTCTAACCCCATACACAAAAGTAAACTCAAAATGGATCAAAGACCTGAATGTAATTTATGAAATGATAAAACTTAGAAAAAAACATAGGAAAAAATCTCTTGGGACATAAACATGAGCAACTTCTTCATGAACATATCCCCAGGCAAGGGAAACAAAAGCAAAAATGAACAAGTGGGACTATACCAAACTAAAAAGCTTTGGTACAGCAAAGGACTCCATCAGTAGAACAAAAAGGCATCCTACAGTATGGGAGAATATATTCATAAATGACATATCTGATAAGGGGTTGACATCTAAAATATACAGAGAGCTCATGCATCTCAACAAACAAAAAGCAAATAAGCCAATTAAAAAATGGGCAGAGGAGCTAAACAGAAACTTCTCCAAAGAAGAAATAAAGATGGCCAACATGAAAAGATGCTCCACGTTGCTAATCATCAGAGAAATGCAAATTCAAACCACAATGAGATATCACCTCACACCAGTTAGGATGGCCACCATTTAAAAATCAAACAACAACAAATGCTGGCGAGTATGTGGAGAAAGGGGAATCCTCCTACACTGCTAGTGGGAATGTAAATTAGTTCAACCATTGTGGAAAGCAGTATGGAGGTTCCTCAAAAAACTCAAAATAGAAATACCATTTGACCCAGGAATTCCACTCCTAGGAATTTATCCTAAGAGTGCAGCAGCCCAGTTTGAAAAAGACATATGCACCCCTATGTTTTTCGCAGCAGTATTTACAATAGTCAAGGAATGGAAGTAACCTAAGTGTCCATCAGTAGATGAATGGATAAAGAAGCTGTGGTATATATACAATATACACAATGGAATATTATTCAGCCATAAGAAGAAAACAAATTCTACCATTTGCAACAACATGGATGGAGCTAGTGGGTGTTATGCTCAGTGAAATAAGCCAGGCGGACAAAGACAAGTATGAAATGATTTCACTAATATGTGGAGTATAATAAACTGAAGGAACAAAACAGCAGCAGACTCACAGAACCCAAGAATGGACTAACAGTTACCAAAGATAAAGGGACTGGGGAGGATGGGTGGGAAGGGAGGGATAAGGGGTGAAAAGGGGCATTACGATTAGCAAATGTAATGCAGCAGCGGGGGACATGGGAAAGGCAGTATTTATAGGGAAGACAAGTAATGATTGTATAGCATCTTACTATGCTGATGGACAGTGACTGTAGTGGGGTATGTGGGGGGGACTTGATAATAGGGGGTCTAGTAATCATAATGTTTTTCAAGTGATTGTACATTAACAATACCAAAATAAATAAACAAATAAGCAAACAAACAAATAAATGGAAAAATATAAAAGTCACATTGTGTTGGTTGAATTAAGTGGAAATGGTATTGTCTATTTATTGATTAGTACTGAAAGAGGTAAGTGAGCACACGTACACGGAGATGGTGATAGCAGGGGGATTCAGAACAGCTCTAGAATTCCACCCCACAAAAAGAGCAGAAAAGAAAAAGGAACCCAAAAGGGATAGAGCCCATTGGTATTTGGGCATCTTTTAACAAGGGGATTTCAAAAGAAACTGAAAGAAATTTGGCCATAAATTGAACATGCAGAGTAAAAGGTAATAAATGCCCAAAAGTGGGATTATAACTTTTAACATTCCAGTTCTTAAAAAATATTTATAATTTACAGTGACCAAAGTAGTCATCCACTATCTTTTTGGGGGGATGACAGTGCAATGAAAAGAAAATGGTGGCTGTTTGTACAGAATGGGACATCATTTCAACAGAAGTAAACTACATCACATTTCTCAGTGGGATTATTGCATTAATATTTTAACAGCTACTAAGCATGATTACATATTAGGTGAACTCATAAATATGTCAGATCTGATTAGTGAACGCTGAAGACAGGAAGGGGCAGATCTGTCAGCAGAAGGAAGTTCATGTTATGAATCTGACTGGTTTCTAATAACCAACAAGAAAACGCTTGCAGTCACTTCAATTCTTTCAAATAAAACTCATCAGGAAATGAACTCAGAAATATCTCCGTACATATGACTATTTGAAGACTGGACACTTGCTAATTTTTTTTAAATTTACTAATTACAGGAAAAGCCATATAAAAAATTCACCAAAATCAAAACAAAGCCATTTTGATTATTTCCAGATTTCTCAGGTACTTAAAGGGATAGGAGAGTCACTCAACATTTTTAGGTCTCAAAACTGGGGCTCTTGGTAGTGCAGTGGGTTCCCTCATGCAACTTTATAGCTTCCAGGGCAATAGGTTCTTTTGTTCTAAACCAAGAAACAGCAGTTTAATTTACTGCTGCATTATTATAGCTACTAACTACACTCACCTTCAAGGCTGGTAAACCCACTGATGTAGACAGTGCCACCTTGAAAGGATTTTTGGATGGGTCTTAGTGATGGGGGAAAAAAAGGACATAATGTTTAATTATAAGAAATGATTGAAATAGGCACAGACATACCCCGGGTGCCTCTGCACTGCAGCAAGCTCTAAACTTGTTATCGTTAATGGCTTAAATTTCACTGTGCTAATCATTTCAGGACACAAGCCTTTCTTGATAATCTAATGAATTATTCCAACATCCTTCAGCAAAAAAAAAAATCCTCTATGACAGCACTAATTACAAGACGTTTTCCCAGTGCTTATGTAAAATATGACAGAGCAGCAGCTTAGGGAATTGCAGAAAACTGCTTCTAATTTCCACTGAGAAACTGACAAACACCTCTCTTTCATCTCTCCCAGCTCTCAAGTAAGATTTAACTTTCTCATTTAGTTAATTACCGAGTGAGGATCATCATTTCCCCGGATCGGAGCGGCACAGAGCCTTTATCGTGTTAACTTGTGAACTTGATCGATGGCTGCTGCTAAAACTTAATAACTTCACCCCCTGGCAAATTGTAAGATAAATATAATAGGAGAAACTCTGACAGTAAAAACCTGCCAGAAATGAGCGCTGTGTTTATGTTTCTTTGCAGGCAGCAAAAAAACAACCGACAGCTTATTACTGGTTGCGTGTTACTTATATTTAAAAGACTCCAGGCAGTTAACTTTCTATGTACTGTTAAAACTCTGCTCACAAGATGGGGAAAAAGCACCAGTAATGTAGACTTGAGGAAGTGAGGAAAGAAGGAAATAAACAGGGAGAAGGGCAAAGCAAGGGAACAAGTATACTGCATAAAATATTTTTAAATGTCGTATTTATTATAAAAATGTCTAGCCAGCATAAAGAGACATAAAATTCTTAAAAAAAAAGAATTCTAGACTTCTAAGACACTGTATGAACTGTATGTAGGAGCAAAGTGAGAGAATTTTGCTCAAATTTTTTCAATGACCTTAAGTCCATGCCTGAAGAATTCAATTAACTGCAGAATTCTTAGATCTCTTTTCAAAACCCCTGCAGTTAGAAAACTATTCACTGACTATGCCATTTAATCCCTTCTGAAATGAGTACATTATAACTAGGAAATGCATCACTTTGTTTAGAACATTTCATCTAGTCTTATGGTCAGCTTCCACACCTAAGCTAGCTAACAGAAGGACATAGTCTGGAGGTTTTTCTTTTGGTTTAACTTGAATCTTATAGAATCCGGACCTGAGTACCACCTTTTGAATAAGCCCACCCTCCATCTCAGAGAGACCTAGGTGTCACCTTACTTAGGCTACAAGCATCCTCCAGAGGACAGGTCAGCAAGCCACAAGCCCACCTTTCCCCTGACCCCTCCCCTCAAAGAGCCCACCAAAGCCCTGGCATAAAAAGCCTCTTGACCTGTTAGAGACTCTCTTTCCTTTGTTCTGCTGGCCAGAACAGAGGGGTCCCTCTCAGGTTCAGCAATAAACCTGCTTGGACTGTTGAGTTCGCATCCCCTCTCTTCTTTCAGAATCTGAACTTGGAATTTGAACATCTAACTGTGGGAAAGTTGGTATCATGGCCTAATACAGCATAGATTTAATGTCTTTTATAACGAACAGTACCAAGGATAGCAACAACCTACACGAATGAAGCATAACAATAATGGAGTGGCTGCTCACCAGTGCCAATCCCTTCTACCTCCCAAGACTTGATAACCGGGGGAAAACAAATCTGGATATAAACTGCCAAGTCACACTGACCACCTTCATAGTATAGAAATATTACAAAAAAAATATGTGTGTGTGTGTGTGTGTGTGTGTGTGTGTGTGTATACACTAAGCTTTGGGAAAGGTAGAAAAAGGCAGAAAAGGTCTTGTAGGCCTTAAGAGTGTAAGCTTAACTTGTGAGACTATATTTAACACCCACGTGTGCTATGACAGCACCCATAGCTAAAGGCTCATGTTGTGGTCCACGGGGCCACCATTTTGAAAGCTGAAAGGATATGGAAAACTAAACATCAAAAGAGCAAACCAAATTCATATCCACTAGAGGATCAAATCTGATTCTCACTGTTTTGTTTTTACTTTTATTAAAGATTCTATAGGGATCAAGAAAAGAAAGATCACTTTATTTTTAAAAAAACAGCACTTACAATAGATATTCTTTAGAAAATATGAACAGTACAGAAGCACAAAGAACATAAAATTGCCCATAATTTCCACCATCAGCAAATAAACAATATTCACATTTTGGTAGGTATATATCCTTCTGTTCTTTAAAATAGTGAGTTATTTTTTTGATGTACTGGGGTGGTGTGTGTTTTTCTGTGTCATCTAGATGATTCTTTGACTATAACATTAAATTAACAGAGTAGGCAAAATTTATCTCCTTTGCTGAACACCTTAGAGAAGTCAAGATCTGATCCTGGAGGATACAGAATTATAGATGATTGCGATTGTGGAGAGGAGGGGAGAATGGAGGAAGAGGAAGGGAGATACAGGAGGGATAGAGGACAGGAGAGAAAAGAAAAGAAAGCCAAAAGTGATTGGTGATAGGGGAAAGGAGAGACTGGGAACTTGGGGGGTGGTAGGTGAGAGACCAGGAAGAGATGGGAAGGATAAGTACGGGTAGGAGAGGAGGGAAAGGGGAGAGAGAAGAGGAGCTAGGCAAGAAACAGAGGGAGATATGGAGGGGAAGTGAGTGTAGAGTAGGGCTGAAGTGGCGAGAGATGATGGAAAAGAATAGAACCAAATGCAAAGGGTTCCTAGCATTACCAAGATCATCTGCTCTCAGAAAAACAACATGCTTGTTGGACAAACAAGCCCTCTCCTACACAATAAACAATAAATATCAGAAGGGAAAGGAGGGGAAAAAGTATTTTCCTAAACCACTACTCAATATTTCAGGCAGTGTAATAAAGCTTAATTGTCTGGAATCTGGTGGCTCTTTCTGTAGGCTTCCTCAGATAGAGGTTGCTCATCTGGATGTTAAAATAATATTAATATTACCAAAATAAAATTTTTGTGATGGAGAAATTTTAAACTAAGTGTCTTCTCCCCGACTTCCCCCTCATATCCTCCCTTTATTTTAGCATCAGAAGGTTAAGTTCCACTATAAATAACAGGGAATGATGGGGGTACTGGCTGCCAGAGGAAAACAGGCATACTTAAAGCACAATTAAAGAGTATGTGGGAAAAATACAGTCAGTTTTAAATAAAGAAGAAAAACACTATCCTCCTCCTCTTTGTGCTCTAATCCTTACATTTCTGTCTCCAACAAATAGGTCTCAAGACTTGATAAAACTCACTCCTGAAGAAAGCCTTTGAGAAGCTATATCTGGATTAGGAAAATTGAAGGTTTTTTTTGGATAGGATCTTAAGGAGCCAACTCAGCTTTCTAGAAGAAATTCAACTCTTTCCAAATGCTTGTTAATGCATGTTAAATGCAGCAAGAAATAATCCTATGAGGCAGCAGCACAGGCCTCCTCTCTTAGCTGCAGTGAATGAAGTAAATGACTTGTAACTTCTGGAAGTCTTGGTTATCTGCAGGTAAAACTTTAATAACCCTTGGAGCATCAAGGGACTAAAGACATTTCTCTCTGGAATACTTGGGTAATTGTTTTCTTAATTTATCCAGGAGAAGCTTAGTTTGGATGCAGCATCTGTTTTTTTAGCAGAAGTGATCAAAATAACTTGCTTGGATTCACATAAGTTAGTAGAGTTCAGGCTAAATTTCAAAATGCTGTTGTAACATTAAGTGTACAGTTTTTCTAAAATGAAATTCTGGCCCTCTTTTTTTTTTTTTAATGGCAATGAAACTTCAGGTCAATGATTAAGACTATATGCAGAAGGCCAGGACTGCTTTGCATAGATGGATCAATACATTTTCTATAGCCAAAAGTGGCTTACATGAGCACCAAAATCACAAGTGCCACAGTGAAGCTAGATCAAATGTCATTTTGAAGGAGTTTATGTTTATGTAATAGAACACTAAAAAAAGAATGCCATTACTTGGTACTGATTCTCTCCTGCTCTACCATTTACTTGATGTGTGATTTTGGGTAAGTAGCTCAACTTCTCTGCGTCTCAATTTCTCCATCTGTAAACTGGTTCTTATAGTATTTGTCTGCAAGGGTCAATGTTAGAAAAAAAATAAATGAATACATGTAAAAGGCATTTAGAAGAGTATCTGGCACATAGTAAAGGCATTATCTATCATTATGATTTAAACTAGAGAGGACTGTAAATGTACATAGTTGCTGATGATAATTAGCTTAAACTTTATTAAATACAATCTTCTCTGTTTTTATAATAATTTAATGTCCAGAAACCTTCACTTTCAAACTAGATTTTAAACTCTGAAGGACAGAGATTATGACATAAGCCCTTTATATCTACATAGCAGCAGCTCAAAAATATTCAGTAAACCAAATTTTTAATCCAAACTAATATAAGGAGTAGGTATTGCTTTTTGGGAGTGCAGTGGTAAAATGCTTTGTAGTGTAAACATATTTTGGACTCCCCTTCACTCACCAACAAGGATGTTTCTATCACTAGATTGATGCTTTGAGTACTCTAACTTGGCAATCTTTAATCCATTGTTTTCTAAGATTGATTTCAACATTTTTATAAGTACAAAATATTACTATGCAAAAATTTAAGAATCAAAGAAAAGCTGAACTTCCAGAAGGAATGATTGACATTAGATTGTTTTCATTAAGTTTAACAAAAAGAAGATTTCGAAATATGTTCTACAATACAGAATAAAATTGCACATTGATTTTTGTTTTGTTTTGTTTTCAGTCTTTCAGAGCAATTGCCAAAACATTCCCATAACACTGACATTTAATGAGGGAAGAACAGTAAGGAAATTATTAGAATGGCAACAAGACTCTCAATGCTCCAATTTTTAAAACCTACTTTACTGGTTTCTACCAATAAAGTGCTAGTTTTTATTTTTTGAAATTCAGTGCTTTAGAAATATAAACAGCCCCACAGCAAAAGTGAGGCAGCATGATGGCACAGTCCTATCATTAATTAGCTATGTGATCTTGGGCAAGTCTCTACTGCCACTGGATCTTACCTATAAAATGAGAGCTAACATCCTGTAGGGTACACAGTACATTTTGCTTCCATTACTTTGTACTTTGTTTTAGTAATCAGCAAAGGCAGAGCTAGGGCAGAAACCAGACTAAAATTCTAGCTGTCATCAGTATCTACTCTCCTCTCTCTCGAAAACTGTCAGAAAAGCTATTACTGTGTGATTTTGTCTTAAGGTTATTTACATTTCCCTCACATGGGCACTATTTTTATGGGGTTTCATAGTGGGCTAGAAATGCAGATTTTTGGTGTTTCTGAGGAAAGACTGAATATTGTGTGTCACAAAAATTTTTCTTTTTTCAGAATGGGACAAACTCCTATCAGGGATTTTGTGTGTGTATTTGTTGGGAGTGAAAATCAGGAAAACAGTTACTTCCATAATATTTATATACTTGATTTAAAAATAGAATTGTATCCTTTCTTTGCAGAACTTGGCCTTTCTTTTTTTTAAGTTTTTTTTATTGTGAAATGATTATCACAGTAAGTTTAGTTAACATCCTTCAACATACATAGTTACAAATTATTTTTTCTTGCGATGTGAACTTTTGAGGTTTTTTTCTCTTAACAACTTTTCAATACACAAGACATTATTGCTCACCATGCAACGAACAAGTTCCAATACAGTGGGCCTTTCTTAATTAAAGCATGAAATGGTTTCTATAAAGACGGTTCCTGATTTATTACACAACCTTTTTGACTTCACCTGGGTGTGGTATAAGTTCACATGGAACATTATAAATATGAAATTCAAGGGTAGCAACATTTTATCATGAAATGTTTCTGTTCTCAAACATTCTGAAGTCACTCTATGTCTATTTTCTGTGTAAGGAATACATACTGAAATTTGATGCTTTAGAAATATAAACAGCCTCTATAATTAGCAATCACAATATAGGTAGGTCACAGGGAAGGCGGTGCAGCATGGAGAAGACAAGTAATGACTCTATAGCATCTTACTATGCTGATGGACAGTGACTGCAATGGGGTTAGGGTGGGGGAAACTTGATAATATGGGTGAATGTTGAAACCTCAATGTTGTTCATGTGAAACCTTCATAAGATTGTATATCAATGATACCTTAGTTTAAAAAAAGAAAATATAAACAGCCCCACAGCAAAAGTGAGGCAGCATGATGGCACACACTCACCACTAGTTAGCTCTGTGGTCTTGGGCAAGTCTCTACTGCCATGGGATCTCACCTGTAAAATGAGTGGTGGATGGGATGGATATCAGGCTCAGTCAGACTTTCATATTTTTGAGTCTGATTCAGGTCCATAGTAATTTAAAATAGAGCCGAGTAAATAAATTTTAAAATAGAGATTCATTCTTCATATTTTCTTACTAAAAAACTAACATATTAGTTTAAATATTCCTCTCAAGTGAAAAGAGAAGTATCTTTCATAATATTATTTAGACAAGCAATATATTCCAAAATCTCAAAAATAAGAAACTTTTCTGCAACAATTGAGTTTTTAATGCAAACACTATTACTCTGAGTGACAGGTACACAGGTAACAATATTCTTTAAAATTTCTACATGTTAAAATATTCTATAATTAAGAAATTAAAACTTAAAAGGTGTTAGCCTTTCTCAAGGTTGACACTAAGACCTGAAGACCTAATTATGTCTTCTTGACATTTTCTGGGTCTCAATATGCCTCATTTCTTTCATATTTACTCTCTTATTTTCCCACCCATCTCTCTCCATAGTTCCCCCATTATTTAAGGAGAAGTTTTTTAGAAATCTGTCAGTAAATGAATGCATCAATTAAAAATCCTTTTACTTCACATGGAGGCAAAAAGTCGTATCAATTTAATACAGCAACTTGTTTCATTTAGGACCAAATCAAAGTAGTAAGATTATATGAAGAATCTTCAAATAGATATGAAAAACCTACTGGGATCCTCCTAGTGTTTTATCGAGGTTATGGTAATGATCAGATGGCAGCAGCTCTCTTCCAGTTCAATTTTCAGCATTATATCTTCGAGATCTTTTTTTCAGATTCCAAAGGCCAGCAAGTGCTCTCAAGGTCAAGGTGGAATATTAGTTACTAAAATAAATAAATGAACATGGAAAAGAACTGGGCTTCAATTTCCATTTGAAAGATTAAATTTCACTGGAAGTTACAAACAGAATTTATGGTATCATCTTTCATGGTGATAGTATTTTTTAATAGCAAACAATCTAATAGGTCTACATTGGTCTACATTGTAAGTGAGGGTGGCCCCGTCCATGGCAGCTTAGGGGATTATCCCAGAGACTGTCTCCCATTGTGTGGGTAACCGGCACAGGCTGCAAGGCTGGAAGAGTGGGCTGATGATATCAGGATGGACATGAGTAGCAGTGACAATGTGGGGTGGGGTTGGGAAGAAGACAGAATCAAAACATTTTGGAGGATATATTTTTAGAGATAACAGCAAAGAGCCTGGGCAATACTTATGGAGTAAGACAAATTATCATTTAAATGTAGTATTATATAGTGTCAGACAAGCCTAGGTTCAAGCCCTGAGTCTGCAATGTACAAACCATGTAGGTTTGAGCAAGCTAATTATCCTGTTTAAACCTGCAAAGGGGAATAATACCATCTATTTCCCAGGGTTGTGAAAAGAAATAACAGATTATATAAAGTGCTAAACACAGGGTCTGGTAAATAAATGCTCAAAAAAGGTAGCTGTTATTTGCTAGTATTTAGAAACCATCTCAGCAATTCAGGCTGTATCAGGACCTTCCAACCAAACTTTGAAACTGAAGTTGAAATTGAAATGCCATATCAAATTCCTCAGGAAGAGGAATTACAAATTGGAATATTTTAATATATGCTAACTTGTCTGGTCACCATTGACTAATGTTGCTGGGGATAGAACTGTGAATACAGAAAGAAAATTTAAGATATGGTAAGATTGTTAAGAGCAGCCCAGTAAAGCCAGGATCAAAGACTCTGGGTGAAATCAGAGGAAACTACAACTTAGGGAACTTCTGTGTGTAGGGAGTTATCTCATTTAAACAAAATATTGAGGACTTTCTACAAGCAAGTGCTATACTAGGTGATGCAAAGGTCACACAGATGGTAAATATGACAAGTTGATTTTAAAATTTATATGGGAATACAAATGGTCAAGAATAACCAAGGTAATACTGAAGAATAACAACAAAGATGGAGGGCTTACTATCAGAGTTCAAGACGTGACAAAAAACTATACATATAGGTCATGTAACTTAGGACAAAGGAAACAAGGCATTATGGCATGAAACACATGTTTCATTAACAGTGCTGGGTTAAGTGAACATCACATTAAAAGAAAAAAAAAAGAACTCTGACCTCTACCTAACACCACACACAAAAATCAAATGGATTGAAGACTTAAATGTGAAAGATAAAACAATAAAAACTTTAGGAAAAAACATAACACAGTATCTTCATGACAGTGGGATAGTACAGATTTCTTAAGTAGAACAGAAAAATACTAATTATATAAAGCAAAGATCAATACTTTGATATATTAAAATTAAGAATCTCTGTTCATCAATACACATTTGAAAAGTGCAAAGACAAATCATAGAATAGGAGAAAATATTTGCAACACATTTATCAAAGGAGTTGTACTCAGAATTTATAAAGAACTCCTACAAATTAAGAAAACTACATAAAATCCACTAGAAAATGGGCAGAAGACTTGAACAGGCACTTCACATTTAGACGGTCAATCAATATATAAAAAAATACTCATTTTTTATTATTAAAGTATCAATGATATACAATCTTATGATGGTTTCACATAAACAATGTGATTTCAACATTCTACCATATTATCAAGTCCTTACCCCCTCTATTGTGGTCACTGTCCATCAGCATAGTAAGATGCTATATTACTTGTCTTCTCTGCACTGCACTGCCTTCCCTGTGACCTACCTATACTATGACTGTGAATTATAGTGCCCCTTAATCCCCTTCTCCCTCCCACCTGTCCTCCCCAGCCCCTCCCCTTTGGTAACCACTAGTCCCTCCTTGGAGTCTGAGTCTGCTGCTATTTTGTTCCTTCAGTTCTGCTCTGTTTTTATACTCCACAAATGAGTGAAGTCATTTGGTATTTGTCTTTCTCCACCTGGCTTATTTCACTGAGCATAATGCCTTCTAGATTCATCAATTTTGTTGCAAATGGCAGGATTTTTCTTTTTATGGCTGAATAATATTCCATTGTGTATATGTACCACATCTTCTTTATCCATTTATCTATTGATGGACACTTAGAATGCTTTCATATCTTGGCTATTGTAAACAGTGCAGTGATAAACAGGGGTGCATATATCTTTCCTGATCAGGGATCTTGTTTTCTTCGGGTAAATTCCTAGGAGTGGAATTCCTGGGTAAAATGGTATTTCTATTTTTAATTTTTTGAGGAACCTCCATATTGTTTTCCACAATGGCTGAACCAATTTACATTCCCACCAACAGTGTAGGAGGGTTCCCCTTTCTCCGCATCCTCACCACTATTTGTTGTTTCTTGTCTGTTGATGTTGGCCATCCTAACTGGTGTGAGGTGATACCTCATTGTGGCTTTAATTTGCATTTCCGTGATGATTAGTGATGTGGAGCAAAGGATGCTCAATTTTAAGTGCTAAGGGAAATTTAATTTAAAAAGCACAATGTGGTAACAATGTGAACATTCCTTAAACTAGTGAACTATACTCTTAAAATGGTTAATATGGAAAAGTTTAAATGTTTTTTTTACCACAATTTAAAAAAACAAAACAAAAACCCACAATGCAATCCTGCTACACACGACCAGATGCTACAATGAAAAAGCCAGAAAACAAGTGTTGGTTAGTAAGAAAAGGAACAATGGGTCTTTTTTTTATTCACTGCTGGTGAGAGTATAAATCGGTACCACCAGTTTGGAAATTCCAATTCCTCTCCTAGTTACATACTTGATAGAATACATGTATTCATTGTACATATTCACCAAAAGATATGTACAAACTTTTTTGTAGTTATCAAAATATGAAAACAAACCAGATGTTAATCTACAGTAAAATGGGTACATTTGGTATATTTAATATAACGAAATACTATATATTAATGAGAATAAGCAAATTATAACTATACGCAACAATGTAACTCTCAACAACATTATGTTGAGTGGGATAAGTCAGACAGTAAAGAATACATACTGTATGATTCCATGAGGTTCAAGAACAGGTAAAACTAATGTATGATGTTAGAAGTGAGGATAACAGTTACCTTGGAGGTGAGTGACAAAGAAGGCAGGAGTAGGTTTCTAGTAATGTTCTTTTCCTTTCCTTCTTTCTTTTTCTAAAAAAAATCTCAGTGGTGGTTACACAGGTGTGTGCACTTTGTGAAAATTAAGAGAGCCTAATTCAGGATCTCCTGAATACTGTACTATGAAATGATTATATTCATAGAAAGAGAAATAAGGGTGAATAAAGTCCTGTTTGATTACAGATAGATAGTCCTAACCCTTTTTTTCTGACATAAAAGAAACAGGGAGTTCTAATAATAAGGATTTAAATTTTTGCCACATAATAGCCTTAGCCTCTATCTTCACTTGCCACCCTATGGCCATATACAGACAATTGTTCCCATATGCCACTGCTCTGAACAAGGTTAGAGCTCCCTCTAGCACTTTTAACTAAGGAAACACCACAGGCTTTTACAGAGCTGACACAGTTTGGTGCTGCCCACAGTTAAATGCAATATGGCGATTTTTATTTTTAATTTGCTTTAATTGTTGCTATGATATGAATAATTAATAGGCTGCCTAAGCCAGTTTTGTAAAGTTCACAATACAGAAAGCCAGGAGAGAAATATCTACTTAGAAAGGAGGTTTAAAAATGGTTATAACTGCTATAATATTAGAGAATTCAGAATATTTATTCATGATTTGTGGCAACATTATGTCTCACCAACAAAGAAACATGCTACCAAGCACTTCCTACTAAAAAATTCTTCTGGTCTTTATCTATTTTTCTCTTCATGGCTGCATAAACTATTTTATCTACAGTACCATATAAGAGCAAAGTAGGTCAGTGTTAGAACCCTGCTCTTCCATGGAGGAGAAGAGAAAGGTTTGGCTGTAAACACTTAACCTAGTTCTATCCATTCTAAAACAAGTATTTATTAGCATTAAATAACCCCCTGGACAATAGAGTCCTATTCAAATTGAAGCCTGTACTCTTTCCCCATGCTTGTAAACTCCATTTCTCCACTGACACCTTAACCATTGGAAATTACGAACTTGATGCTTCCACTCAGCCATGTCTATTTCATGTTTGGATATTGCCAGAAAGTATAATTTAGATATGATGTTGCAATCCTATGCAGTCCAGACAGAATTTGAGCAGGCTCTACAAATTCAATGATTGTAATACACAAATACGCATCTGGGAATGCAGCCAGAAATAAAAGGGACTTCATTTTTCATTGTTGGATTTCAAATCTTCCCCACCCTGCTTTTCAACACTCTTGTTAAAATTAATACAAACATAAGATCAGCTAGTAAGTTCCTTGATCAAGGAGGTATAATGAGAGAATGAAAAAGAAGTGAATATAAAGAGTCATCTTAAAAGTAAATTCATTTTAGCAAAGACTATACTATGTATTATTCATTATTGCATTCTAAAATTAAGAACAATTTTTTGAGTTATAATATGAAGCAAACATTTCCTATCATTCTTTTTTTTTTAAGTATATGGATCCCACAAAAAGTGTGTCCATAATTAAAGGAAACTCTTTTTGTTTTTTAGCATTCTAAATGGAGATTAATACAAGTCACTACAACTTCCTCATTCATGTTGTGGTTACATATAAGCATCCTTCTGCCAAATACAGGACACTACGGACACCAGTCCTAGTTATTTCTTCACATACCACAGAGCCATGATGTCAAGTTCAGTTTTTGCATCATGTCTGCTGGTCACCTTAACACAGCCACATTCATTCAAAGGGCAGCTCAATCTAGGGCTGAAATAGCGTCTGAAAACAGTTACTCATGAATCTACTGAGAGCCTCAATAATGATGTGTTTTTCCTATGACAGGATTTACTACTGCTTCTATTTCAATTCACCTAGTATCTGCTGGGAGCCATATATCATGAACTAGAACAGGAATGACAGGTCTAAATTAACATGACAGAAAAGCTATTTGATGCTGCCTCTTGGTTTCTCCACTTTACTCTCTTTTGTGGCATCCAAAGGCTTCAGAACCCTGGCATTAATTAAGCAAGTTTTATTACACACAATCATAGCCTGAAAAGGAAGCCTAACAGACAGCAAGAGGAGATTACAAGGTTCAGTGAACAGTTTTACTTTTTTATGGTTGCTAATTGAGGTATTTTTAATTTTTATCATCTCATATAGAATGCTAAAAAGGAAAATAGTATAAGCACAAGAGAAGAATACAAACCTAAAATGTATTATTGTATCACTATTTTATATAACAAATTTGCATACTTCCGTGTTTTCCAAATCCTGGCTACTTATTAGCAAATTGTTAATATTCAATAAAAAGCATAGAGACCTTTTTGGATAAACCCCCCCCCATTTGCCACACCCACCCTGATTTATATCTAAAATTCACAAAACACAATGGCTGAAAGCACACCTTCATGGGGTGAGATAGTCTGGGTTCAAATTCGAGTTGTGCAATGTATCTTGGGCAAGTTGCTTGATCTGAGTTCTAGTTTATCTGTATGTAAAATGGGGTTTATGCTTAATGAGATTGTTGTGAGGAGTTAAGTAGGAGTGTATATAAAACTGTTACTTAGCCCAGTATCTGGCACACTGTAAACATTCAATAAATAATGGTGAAAAAAGGCTGCCAAATTTGATGTCACAATCTCTGGATTTTAATAACTTAAAAAATATATTTCACAATTTTTTTGGTTAAGTCAATCAAACAACACTTATAATTTGAAAATCTACTGCAAATGAAAATTAGTTCTATTTAAACTCTACCATGAAGGCCATTTACTTTTGCATTCAATTTGCCTTTTGTAAGTAACTTGTATTACTCATTTTCAATTGAGGGGAAGCAAGGAGTAAATAATAATCCAAATGTCAAACTTTTGAAGTTTTAAGAGCACTCAATAATAGTATTAACTGGCAACCAACAGCAACCTGTATGGCTGAAAAAAACTAGCTATATGAAGCTCTCACTTAGAATTTATCATTACTGCATGTTCTCATATAACAATGTTGAGATAGTGGCTCCTATAGTGTCCCAGACTAGATGTATTCAAGTTTACCTTTCTGAGTACCCAAACCTTTAAAAGCATCCCATTTCCACAAAATTGTTATCACTGAAAATGGAATCTACTGTAATCTGGATATATGTTGTGTTTATACCTACTCCTTTTTCCTCGTAACAAAATATAAAAAAAATAGCTGTACTTCTTGGACTTCAGAGCCCATCTCTTTTTCTTAAGTATTACCCAGGGAAAAAGTTAAAGAAGACCCCTTCAACCTATTAATTTTTAAAATCTAAAATGACACTATATTAATTCCACCAAAGAAAGTAAATGTAAAGCAAGATTTAAGAAAACTGATTTTTTTAAAGGAGTTCCCTCATTAAATTGTTAGGTTTATAAGTACTCCAACCACAAGAATAACAGAAAATATACAAACTGAAAATGAACCTCACACACAGATGTGAATAAAGCCACTCTTTAGGTTGCCCATTAATCCACAAGTGGCATATTCATCTTATTTACAGTATTATACCCCCTGCCATGATATTCCATTACAGAGTCATGCTACACACTCCATAGTTAACACTGTAGGAACCATCTCTTTTCAAATGTGGTTTTCTCTCTATATCTTCCTTTTGGCTTGCTCCCAGGTTAAAAAAAAATACAGTTAGACTTCTTATGTTATTAGATATTCCAAAAGAATGTGATAAAATTAAAGAAGATGTCTGAGGTATAAATTTATGTTCATTCTTCTAGAAATATTTCAACATTCCTATTTGTCACGGTCTAAATGCTCCATGTGAGCAAGGGCTTCTTACATACTTTTTACAAGTCTGAGCGTGAAATTTATGTCAACCATAACTATCAAAAACATCTATTCTTTCCATTATAGGACATCCAGGGAGTTTTTATACACATGTGTGAGCACACAAATATTCACATTTGTTTGCTTTTTGTTTACATTTGCTTTTGATGAACCTGTTTCTTCTTAATCACTCCAGTCCCAAGCCTCCTCTCTTATGTCTGAAAAAGAGGATTTTAAGGTCCAACTATTAATGCTGATACCTTCATCCTGTCTTCACAATCACCAAACTATCCAGAAGCAAACAAACGAACATAAAAATATTTACTGAAGTGTAATCAGACAGAGTCTGGGCTTTGAAGCCTTAAGGGACTTTGTTTTTAATTGACAAAATTAATTACTAAGCTTAACAGGGAAAAATAAATTTTTGGTATAAAAGGACTGCCAATATATGCTTACACTGTAAATCCTGACACAGAGAACAGGGTAAGATCTCTATTCCAAAACAACTTCTGAACAATTAATAAGGTGTGCCACTCATTTTATACATAGAACAATGGAATATGGAGCCATCTTAAATCTTTTAAAGACCCATGTTTATAAGGTAGGTGATTATTATTGAGTAAACATTTAAAGTTACACAGAATTATTGACTAGGTAACCTAGAATAGAGATAGTTAAGTTTACTGAATACAGTACCTGGCTCAGTTCAATTAGAGCAAGATATTTTACAAGTAAAGTGGGGTGGGACGGGGAGAGATGAAGAGATAACATTTGTTAGATGTCAAAACTGCTACAGAAATCATATGGAGAAAAGCTATAGATGCTTCATAGTGTGCAGCCAAATATAATAGTAGGCGAGACACACAGGGCCTCCAACTACTATTTAAAAGGCAACTTGGTGTAGTAGAGCAAGGACTCTGAATTCAGAAAGATCTGAGTTTAAAACTTGACCCTACAACTTAGAGATGTGGAAACTTGGGGGATCATTTTAACTTCTCTAAGCTTCTGGTTCCTTCTCTATAAAATAGGGGTATATGAATCCATCTCATCAAGTTCAAATACAATTGAATAGATAACAGAGCTAGCACTAAGGCACCTGAACACAGGGCTTAGTGAATATTAATGTATTCTTTTTTCCTCCTCAAACTTTTGAGTAGTTAAAAACTGGGGTGGCGGGGTGAGTGGGGGAGATAAAGGTCTTCCATCTGGAAGACACATGAGAAAGAAAATGGACATTTTTTCAATTATTTACATAGGAACATACCTCAAAACTAAAAATCAGGGATGGAGAATTTAGACTAAGATTATGATAGCCTCAGAGATTCAACTGTTGCATACATGAAAACTTTAAGGATGTTTGGATGAGCTCTGAAGAACTAGACTATTGAAGATTTCTCTCATGTGAACCCTACTGATGAGATTTGGGATTAGTAAAATTTAAGATGACTTAGTAACTCTAGCTCATCTTAGGAAATTTTAGTTTCTTGGTTATTCAGCCAATTAAGACATTTCTGTAATAACTAGTGTAAATATAAAAGATGTCCTCAAAAAAGGGCATCAGTCTATCTTAACTGATCTTAAGAAGCAAATATAATAGAAAAGAACTCTAACAACAAGAATGGAAATCCAGAATTGTAGCAAAAAGGGAGAAATACAATTTTATTTTTGTAGGAACTTGGTAGAGGGTAGAAAAGTCATTTAATTCACAGTTCATCTGCCTTACTAGCTGAAGTCATGACACAAGAATAAAATTTTACATGTATGGATTCTGAGCTCATGAGTACCAAAAGGTTCAAAAGGAGAGCTCAGATTTCACAAGCTTTGTAAGTGATCTATTTACACCATTATGACTAAGAACATATTTATTCATGGAGAGCTTATGTGCCCAGGCTTCTGAAACTGTCAAACTAGAAAAGAGGAGAATGAACAGCTACAAAAATCCATAAAATCTGTTAAGAATAAAAACTGCCTTTCCAGATGAAGGAATGCAGATAAGTATCATGCAAAACTAACAAGTGGGTTTTAAAATATTAATATGCACAGTAGCACCATTCTCTTAAAGAGTGTAGAGGGTTAAGTCCTAGAGACTATTTAGTATTAAGTCATTGATCCTAAAACACTGCTACATATAAGTCTAAATGAATATTTGCAGGAAAAGCTCACTATGAGTAAAAAAAAAATTTAGGTTTCTGACAGAATTCCAAGAGCTATACTAAAGATTTTTGGGGGAAAGGAGTAGGGAGATGGATACTAGGAGTAAGTGAAGTGCCTTTGTTGTATGAGTTTTGCTGAGAGACATAATTTCAGAGACTTACATTGTGTAAATACAGTATCTCAGGGCTGCAAAGCTAGAATCTCCATTAATTACATATATTATGATAAAAAGGTCTATTCACTATGATGAGAGAAGATCTTACACCTACCTGAATATTTTGTACTATACTTTAGGCTCTTTCCTGCTAATTCTGTATTCAGTGGGTACCTGATAACTTGCTTTTATGTATTAATACTTTAAATAAATGCCTACGTCTATTAATAACAAGAAAATAAATTTATTTTACATATCTTTGGAGGACATTTGGATTCATTTATACAGCCTACATTATATTACTTGCTTTTACAGTAAGCCACTAAGATTAAAGTATGAAGACTGAAATACTGTAAATCCTGATGGCCTCATATAATTTTCCAAAGCTAAAGCCTGCTAAAGTAGGCCCAGAAAACAGGCACTGATTTGGTAGAGAAAATTTGGCTCAATATCTTCTGTAGCCTTATACCACATTTTCCAATATGACAGGGATAATTACAAGGTTACAATTTTAGTATAACTGAACTTTAAATGGATGAATCAGCTTTTAATCTCAGTTACTGCATAGATTTTTCCCATCTTCCTATAAAACCATTCTTCATTGATATTCAATTCTCAATTATATAACTTGAAATAACACAGTCCCCAACACTTAGAAGTCAGTGGCATAGGGCAAAAAAAACCCAACAAATCTCCTAATAAAGAGAATAAAGAAAGGAACACAATATAGATATGCTACAGCTTACTGTCTGGATTTCGCCCCTCTTTTAAACAACTCAAAGTGACAGATGTGCTCCAAGCCAGAAAACTCACGGCACTTGCAAGGAAAATCCCAAACTGAAGGGCTGGGTGGTGGGAAGTTGACAAGACAAACTTTTTAAAAATTAGTTTCTCTGGTTGCCTGATTAAAAAAAAAAAATCAATTGTTAAAATCCAGAAATGCCAAAGAAAGGTGTGTTGGTAATCAAATCCTAAATAACACAGAATTATAGTTTATAGACCATTAATATACAAGCCATATTTGTGACATTACTTTAGAAAGCAGGCAGCATTTGTTAAAGTCTGTAAACCAGGAAACACAGCGCCTGTATACAGCAAGAACAGTATGATGTAAAACCCACAGATGTTTTTCTTTTCCTTTTCAGGAACTGTGCCTGGCATTGTGCAACTGTGGTGCTGCCTTCATCACTCCCTCCATTTCCAGTCTTGCTAATTAAAAGGTTGATCACAGAACAATGCTCTTCTCATTAATTTCAGTGTTCCGATTGGGCAGGATCCCTGCTTACCCCACCTGATCTTTTCACACTGCTGAAGTTAATGTGACAGGAGCCCGAAGATGGATTACCTGCTGCCATATTGCCTATCACTTCCAATCAGGAGCTATCTGTGTAAACTGATTGTTCTAATTTGCTCTCATTATTTTTACAATATCGGGAGAAAATAATGCACACAGCTCACTGTCAAAGCCATGAAAATCAGCCATTAGTTAAACCCAGGCACTGAGTGGCTTTATTAGAGGCACTACAGTTTATTGATGTAGCTCCAGTCAAACAAGGCAGCATTTGCTTCAGTAGAAGGAAATGTTTATACTGAAAATAAATATTTATTGTAATAATACCCACAGCAATATGATATTTTGGAGTTCTGTTCTGATTTCAGAAGCTTTGTTTTGACACAAATTAACAACAATGAAGAGCAGGGTTGGCATAAGAAATACGCACTCAATAGCATGAAAATCTATTAACTCAAATCTATGAGCACTCTTCACCTCCTACACCTTGTATAAATAAGAAACTATTCTGTGACTACAAACGCTAATCAATCAATCAATAATGGAGGCTCTATTTTGTCCAACACAACAACAAACATTTTTCCTAAACAGAAATTTTATGACTTAGGAATCAAAATTATTTCTATAGTGACCATACAGGTATAGTTTTAAATAAGAAAAACTGTACTCTTAAGCAGTGTAAGTTCAACAAGAAAGATTACTCATCCTGGCACCATAGATAATTCACAATATATTGCAGAATTGGAATTCCAACAAGCAATGTGGTAAAGCCAGCTAAGCAAACAAGCTGGGTTTAAAATCCTTCAGTAAGAAACGGTTTCTTAAAGCAGAAAGCAAAACTCTGCAGAAAGGTTTGATAGTCAATGAGATGGTATCTTTAAAAGATTCGTCCTGTACACAAAGAAATTATATTTTTCTCTTGTAAAGAAAATGCTAACTGTAGAAGCAAACAGATTTAAAGTTGGCGTTTCTAGGCTTACCTGGCTATGAACATTTTGTAAAAATGTTAGCTAAATGCCACCTAAATAACATTTTGGGAGGGTAGAGATAAAATAATAGAAACCAATGCTTTCTAAATAAAGGAATTTGGTCCACAATCTCTTCCCCCCCTTCCCTTTTTTAGTATTAGAAAGAAACATGGCTTCCTCTTGTTTTCTTTCTACACTAAGATTCCTAGGTAATGTGAAGGCAAGAGTATGCCCTTCTTGCTGCTCCCCTTTTAATGGCCACTTTTCTTTTCCTAAGAAACGTGTGCCATGCTTTTCTCCTTAAAATTCCTGCACTAAAAGACTGCACCATACTGCACTCCACAAAACGTGCTGATGGCGCCAATTACAAGCCCCCAGCCGAACGCTCCAGCCCCCACCATTCGGGCAGATTTATGCGGACTCTTGCCGACGTTATTACAAGTCAGAGTTTATTGGGAAATTGTTACATTATGCGGAGTGTCTAACAAATTGCTTATGCTGCTATAATTGGATTACAACAGCCGCTTGCTCCCACCGGTAAGATTAGGCAAGTAGGACTCCTGCCGATCTCTGAGCGTTAGCAGTAATTTTATTTGCCTTGCCTCTCTCTTTCCTAACAACATGCCTCTCTCCCTGCCAGCTGTCTGCTGAAAAGGCACAGGCTTGTTCCTTGGCCCTAACAATGCAATTACAGCCCCGCAGATCGCACTGTTTGTGCATTAAGTACAGAGCCAAAATGAGGCGAATTGATCGTTTGACTTTTGGAGAAGCCATGTGATCTCTCGGTGTGGGTGATCTGACATGCATCAGCAGGCAATACTACAGTCAATTCTTGATGAAGAACTTTCTTCTTCAGCCCTCTCTCTCCCAACCTTTCCTTTTCACTGGGGAAGACAGTGACTGGGCTCATCTCATGCTAATCCAGATCAACCCACAAAGATAAACTCAATCTTATTAGTTTCCGGGCTTGATAGAGATGTGAATAGGTTCTAGCATCTTGAAGTGCCTCAGTCAGATATATCAGTGGTTCCCAACAGTTGAACCACTGCTGCTTTCTAAAGAAAGGTTCATAAAGAGTTCACTGAGGGAAAAAAGTTTACACAAACACTGTAGCTCTTAAGAACTACAGAAAGTTTTAGATTTTGGCAAATAAAACAGCCTCGGCAAGGCTTTGTTATTATACGCTCTGTCTAAATTCAAGGGGCCATCAAGAAATCAGCCCTGAAACCCACGCCCTGCCTTTCTCTGCAGATCTGCTTTGCTGAAGATGTTGGAGGCCAACTTGCCGAATCACTGCAGCTGACTTCAGGCTTAAAAACAGCCAGTTTGATCCTCACTCAGGGCAAAGTTTTAAACAGATTTTGTTGACAGCTTTCAGTTTGTTTCTTTCTCTTGTATGTTTAACAATGAATGCATGTAGCAAGGAGATATGAAAGCAGCTATTCTGACTCTAGGGCATAATTCCTGAGGGTTCTCACTGGGGTCTAGACTTTTTTTTCCTTTTTTAATTAACTCTCTTGAAATGGTTGAAAATAGGTTTGAATTTTACCAATTTTAATACAGACAGGATTCCTGTTTACACTTTCCTCTCCAATGGCATATGCTACTTGGGGTTTCTGAAGCTGATTACACAACAAATGTGCAGTCAATCTGCTGATCCATTTTGGTGCCCCATGTCTGTATTCTTAAATATCATGTATATCTAGAAGGTTATATGTTCTTGCATCCTTAATCTGACAAACATAGAAACTCTTATCTATAATGATGGTCCTTTATTCTTTTATTACTTTAAAGTGAGGTTTGAAAAGTCACTTTACTAGTACTTCTCAGAACCTCTTTGTAACTCCATTAACACTCAATTAAATTCACATGAACATTTGAAGATGAAAGCAAAAATATTACTTCTGAACTTTATTCCTGCCTTTTTGAAACCATGGTAAGCCTAATGTGTAACACATTATATTCCAGAATTCCACATCGGCCTCAATGATATGGTTAAATCTTAATATATTCTCCATAAAGCTAATGTTTAGACCTGACAGAGGAGCCTGTGTGAAGAGCGAACCATCTGACATGCTACTTGTGGAACAGTATATTAAAGAAGCCTATTAACATTTAGTTTAAAACTCAAAAGTAACTCTGAACAGCTGAAATGCCTTATAAATAGCACAGACCCAGAGGAAGTGCAAACGTCTGCACTGTGAATTGTAGATCTTAATTACCGACAATGGCTGGTACAGCAAGTAGCATGGAAAAAAAGTGAAACAGTTGCACTGTTCATGGCTGGCAATAATTCTTCAGGAAAATATTTACTATCAATCAGTTATGAGAAAAGGGACTCGGTGCTCGTAAAACAGCACGTTGCTTCTCATACCAGGACCATTTTGCTTCAGCATAATCTGAATTTAAACAGCTTGTTTCCTCCGGATATAATTTTGGAAATAAATAAAACAAGTCTTCTATCAAAATCTGGAGTGAGTGGAAAGGAACTTCACATTTTTCTGTCTTAGTCAGTTGCAAACAGATTATTAGTCTCAAGTAAAAAACAATAACAAACAACAACTACAATACAGATCATTTACAAAGGACTGCTAAAGGGGTTTTATTCTCCAAACATAAAAAGGAAGAACTTCTTCTACCTGCACAGGACTCTTGGTAGATGTTTTCAAACAACTTAATTTTAACTGAGTGTGTGTGTGTGTGTGTGTGTGTGTGTGTGTGTGTGTGTGTGTGTGTGTGTAAGAGTAAATTTGGAAAAGCCTGAAACAAAAATTTTCAGTAATATTTAAATAAAAGTAAAAAAATAACTTTCAAAATGAATGCTTTTCATTTTTCCAGTTAGTTTTCTTTACCAATTAAAAAACACCATGAAGGTTGACAATTAGGTACAACATGATTATTGATTTTAAAGATTCAGTTGGCAGTCAATAATGACTGCCCATTTAAAGCTACAATAAATACAGAGCTCATCATGTTCCAAACACAAATCTCAGGAACTACAGGGCTCTAATTAGTAAGAAGGAAGGCTTTGGAAGAAAATAGAAGACATTTCAATGCCTCCAAATATTACTTAGATTATATTATATTGATAAAATGACCCCTCTTCCATTTTATTTTTACATCTTTTCTCAGCCTTCATTCTTCAAATTAGAGATTCATAAGATCATTATTAACCTAGGGTGGCTATAGTTTGTCTTGCCACTTTGTTTTCTTGTATTCTAAAGAGGACTAATGGTTCCCTTTTCACTGATGTATTATAAAACATTTATTGTAAGATATTTCTGGCAAAGAAGAATCACATACAATGTACTATAGGGGGTCCAAACCTAAAGAAGTTGCTGTTTTTAAGGGAATAATTGATATTAATGTCTTCTCTAAAACTCATATAAACAGTATTCAGTAATAAGGTTTTAGACTTTAATTACTATCTCCACCCAAACCAAAGTCACTCTTATCAGAATTAGTTGCTTTGAACTACAGGACAAAAATGGTTGTTAACACTGTCTTACAGTTGCTCTCACATGGATACGGCTGGATATTCAAGGCCACTTTGGAGAACAATCTGAATCAACAACAGACACACCAATCAAATATTGCAGTTGAAACTATTCAGTTAAGGGCTGAAAGTGAAGAGCAGGAAATAAGGACAAGCTTGCAGACCTACAGAGTAATGGCAAGTCATTACCTTTCAAAGGTCCAGAAGTAAGTGAGGCCAATAGAAAAAGCAGAATCATGAGATACATATAACATGTAAATAAAAAAGGGAAAAACTCTTTTCTCTACTTCCATGTTACTCGCACCTCACTGGAGGCTGTCACAGAAAAGAAATTTTTTCAGCTACATGTTTTTATTTGCCATTGACTGACTATTTGCTCAGATCTAAAGCAATGAACCAGAAGACAGAATGTGTGCCAATGAAAGGAACCAGAAAGTTAGGTGGGCTCCAATAGGAAATGATAGAAATCATTATTAAATTAGGGTATTTAAGGAGATGATGAAAGGATATATGTGTCAGAATAATGTTAAAATAAGCAAGAATGGGATGAGAGGGTCACCATCTGGGAGCAAAGGAAACAGACTGATGAGCAGCAATGAAACTTATTTCCTCAGCCAAGGGCATAGAAGAAATTATGCCATTGTGCCAGATGCCAGAAGATTTCTACTCATGCACCACTGAAGTAGAGGGTGGGAGAAAAAAAATCCCAAAACATATCATACAGACACACACCACCGCAACTATGCAGCTTAGAGATCCTGGCTCACAAAGTATGGAGAAAACAAAAGGAACAGATGCTCACTTGGCCAGCTCTCAATGAAACTCATTAAAATTGTCACCCTGTCCTTGGATCGGTGCTCATGCTAACATTTTACCTTGTTTAGCCAGAAGTCACCCACTTGTGATGAAACAGAGAGCACTGTGGCCAAAAAGGAGAAAGATTATTTTTAAATGCCCAACTAACTGGTCCCCCATCTCAATGTACGAAGCTGGATACAAAATAGGGTCAACCAGCACTTGCTAGTTATGAATAAACGACCAAAAAAATTAATGTATGTAATTTAATATTCATATTTTTGCAGAAATTTGTCTCTAATTTGAGATATAACTGATTGACTCCATGTTTTTTAACTATAATTTTAAGTAAATTCTGACATTTCTTATATGAATCATTTTCAATGGTTATCTTTTATATGATATATTTTCAGTTGATTAAATAGGTCCAGAGACTACTGTATGTGTTAAGAAATAAAATAAAAATAACAGAAAACATTGTTGTCCTTTGATTTTTTTGTAGCAAAGGGTGAAGATTACATGATTACAGGCCTGATTCTAATAATGACAGTAAGTAACTGAGAGCTTGAATGTGTACTACAATAGATTAAATCATGTACAATACTAGAGATTAAATGTTGTAAAAGTGACAAATCCCTGAATAGTTATAAAGGCAGTAATTTTGCAGATGTGCAAAGTAAAAATCCAGAAACAGAGACCATACTGCAATTTTATTTACTCCTAGAATAATCAAAATGGCTGATATCTAAATTTAGGTCAAAGTTCCTGAGTAATGAGAGATACTTAGAAAATTTGAGTCACAGTTGATATTATTAGATCATAAGATATCTAATACATAAGATTATTTTTCTATCTGGCTATAAATATAGCACACATTTATTAAATGTGAAAGTAGTAGCTCATGTGCATGATTAAACAAGTCCACTCAGATGAAGATCACTGAAAGCAGGATTTTTATCATTAGCCACTCAATAAATAATAATAGTGATATAATAATTAGATTTTCTATAGCATATTCACAATCCTTGCAATGGTATACTCTGTACTTAATTACATTTAAAAACTATGAATGAACTTACAAAAATAACTGTATGTTTTCTTATACAAATCTTAATTATTTGTGATGACCCAGAACTACTGTCAAGCAACAAATGTGAATCTGACTAAAGTATGATTATACAAAATCAAAATCAAAATATTCCGTTGTAACTGAAGAGCCAAAAACTCCAACTTCTAATCTTTGAATAAAATGCCTACTGTATTCTTTTTTTTTACTTATTTTTTTATTTTGGCATCATTAATCTATAATTACATGTGCAACATTATGGTTACTAGACTCCCCACATCATCAAGTGCCCCCCCCACATACCCCATTACAGTCATTGTCCATCAGCATAGTGAGATGCTATAGGATCACTACTTGTCTTCTCTGGGTTGTACAGCCCTCCCCGTGCCCCCCTCCCTACATTATGTCTGCTAATCATAATGCCCCTTATTCCCCCTTGTCCCTCCCTTCTGACCCATCCTCCCTAGTCCCTTTCCCTTTGGTAACTGTTAGTCCATTCTTGGGTTCTGTGAGTCTGCTGCTGTTTTGTTCCTTCAGTTTTTTTCTTTGCTCTCATACTCCACATATGAGTGAGATCATTTGATACTTGTCTTTTTCCACCTGGCTTATTTCACTGAGCATAATACCCTCTAGCTCCATCCATGTTGTTGCAAATCATAGGATTTGTTTTCTTCTTATAGCTGAATAATATTCCATTGTGTATATCTACCACATATTCTTTATACATTCATCTACTGATGGACACTTAGGTTGCTTCCATTTCTTGGCTATTGTAAGTAGTGCTGCGATAAACATAGGGGTGCATATGTCTTTTTCAAACTGGGCTGCTGCATTCTTAGGGTAAATTCCTAGGAGTGGAATTCCTGGGTCAAATGGTATTTCTATTTTGAGTTTTTTGAGGAACCTCCATACTGCTTTCCACAATGGTTGAACTAATTTGCATTCCCACCAGCAGTGTAGGAGGGTTCCCCTTTCTCCACATCCTCACCAACATTTGTTATTGTTTGTGTTTTGGATGTTACTGTATTCTTTTTTAAGTTAAAATCCTATAATAGTCTTTAATAGCAATACTGAGTGAATATGTCTGTAGATAGAGCATTGTTCTGATATGGTATAATACATATTGATTAATAGTATTACTTACTTTGGCCACACAATTTTCAGTCTTCATAGCAGTGCTTGATAGACATACTGTTTCTTGATTTAAGCAGAGTCTGGCACAGCTGTTGTAAGTCTATAAAAACAATTTTTTGGAAACAGATTAAAATATTGAAATACTGTCATATGTAGTTTTCAAATTCTTCCCTATTTCTCAAAATCAACACACAGATCCTATGTGTAAATTCCACATTTATGGGAGCTGAGGGACAAGGCAGACAGAAGGAAGCAAGGAAAGTGGAGACCCACAAGAACCACTGATGTGCCCATGAATAAATATGTGAGTGGTAGTATCTTCAGTGTATGTATGGAAAATAGGGCTGTTCATTATCCAAAAGTGGGCAAAGGAATTAAACAGACATTTCTCTAAAGACGATGTAGAAATAGCCAACAAGCACATGAAAAGATGCATAATGTTACTAATCATTAGGGCAATGCAAATCAAAACTACAATGAGATGCCACCTTACACCCATTAGGATGGTTACTATTGAAAAAAAAAAACAGAAAGCAATGAGTATTGGCGAGGATGTAGAGAAATGGGAACCCTAGTGCATTGTTAGTAGGAATATAAAATGGTACAGCTGCTGTGTTAAACAGTATGGTGGTGATTCCTCAAAAAATTAAAAATATAATTACCATATGATCCAACAATTCCACTTCTGGGTATATAACCAAAAAAGGGAAAGCAAAGTCTTTAAGGGATATTTGTACATCCGTGCTCATAGCAGCATTATTCACAATAGCTAAGTGGAAGCAATCCAGTGTCCATTTATGGAAGAATGGATATGTAAAATGTAGACATCCATACAATGGAATATTATTCAGCCTTAAAGAAAGGAAATGCTGACACATACTACAATATGGATGAAACTTGACATTATGCTCAGTGAAATAAACCAGTCACAAAAAAGTAAATACTAAATGATTCCACTTATGAGATACTTAGAGTAGGAAAGCATCATAATGACAGAAAGTAGAATGGTGGTTGTCAGGGGCTAGGAGAAGGATAGAAATGAGAAGTTATTGTTCAATGGGTATAGAGTTTCAGTTTTCCAACATGAAAAGAGATATGACAATGGATGGTGATGATAGTTACACAACAATGTGAATGCATTTAATACCAATGATTGTATATTTTAAAATGGTTAAGATGATAAATATTATGTTACATGTATTTTTATAATTAAAAAAATACCAGTTATACTTTTGTGATAAGCAAAAATTATTAATAACTGGCCAGTATATAAATAAAAATACTTCCTTTTAGTCTTGTTTTTACTGATGGTACAAATCCTGGTTGCAAAATTTAATATGCATCAGAATCATCTTGAAGGGGTTGTTAAAACACAGATTGCTAGTCTTAACCCCCAGAGCTGAGAATGTGTATTTTTACAAGTCCTCAGTTGATGTTAATGCTACTGGTCTAGGAACACTGTTTGAGAACTACTGGTATAAATGTGCATGTTGAAATTAAAGAGAAAAATCTTAAGACACAGGTAATCTCTTATAACCAACAATAGGAAAGAATCCATCTTAAAAATCTGAGATTTACAGAAGTTGCAAATAGATAGGCCTGTATACCCTTTCCCTGCTTCCCCTTATGTTAGTATCTTGCATAACCACAGAATATTTATCAAAACTAAGGAACTGACTCAGTACAGCATAAAGAGTTTCACCACTTTATGTACTAATATCCTTTTCCTGTTCAGAATCTAATCCAAGATCCTACATTGCATTTTTAGTTGTCATGTCTCCTTAGTTTCCTCTAATCTGTGACAATTCCTCAGTTTATCTTTCATTACTCTTGACACTTCTAAAAAGTACTCATTAATCAAGAGAATGTCCCTCAATTCGAGTTTGCCTCATGTACAGAGATGATGTGCCCTTCTCAATACATCAAGTCAGAAAGTGTGCTGATTGTTACTGGTGATGTAACCTTGATCACTTGCCTAGGGTCATGTCTGCCAAGATTCCCCATTGTGAACTTATTTTTCCTTTAGGAATTACTAAATAAATTGGGGGAAATAATTTGAAACTATATAAATATTCTGTTTCTGCTTCAACATTTGCCTGCTAATTTTAGCATCCACTGGTGGATCTTGCCTGTGGTAATATCTACTGTGATGTTCCAATGTAGATTTTTAAATTTCTCTTTCCTACTTCATTTATTAATTGGAATTTTTCTGTAAGGAAGAGCTATGATTTCTCCCCTTATTTATTTATTTATTCACTTATTTCTATCAGCCACTGATGCATAGATATTTTAAATAATTCATTTTTGGTCAATTATCCTTCTTTGGAAAGAAAATAGAATAGATAGATGAAAATGGAGAAAATAATATTATAAAACTGGCTTTTCATTTAAACAAGTTACACTTCAAAAAATTTATCCACTTAACTGTTTTATTCTTGTATCATTTAGATTAAAATATTTCAAAACATATTTTAAAAGAGCAAATTGGATTATTTGACATTCGTGTATAGGGACTATTGGTACATGTATATTCTGGGCTTAGGGTTCATAACTTCTTTTGCAACTACTAATACCATAAACATTTACTATTCATGTACAGAAAATACAAATTTTTTTAAACATGAAATTTACTGTGTTTCTAAAAAGACATTTATGAAGTAGTCAGTATATACTGAATAAAGTAAAATGCTAAGTCAAAGAGTTCTGGCTCCAATAAGGGCAAAGATGCTTGTACTGGATTAACCCTCCTGAGGTAATAAACATAAACCATGGAAAAAAAATATTTTAAGATAACTACTTAAAGGCACTGGAGATTGATATAAAGTAGGCAGAAACTGGGGTGTGTGTGTGTGTGTGTGTGTGTGTGCACATGGCAACGGGGGGGAGCAGCCTTGAAAGGGAAGAATCATACTGGGTGACATCAACATTTATGTGCCTTTTTTCCCTAAGGGTACTCACTAGTCCACTTGGTGCAGGGTGACTAAGTTCAATTAGAACAACACAGTCTATTGGCCTGAGATGTCAGAGGATGGAATTCAGGACTCCATAGCAGCTGGAAATTGAGAAGAGAAATTATAGAAAATAGAAAGAACCATGGGAGGGAGGAAACATAAAAGCATTTATTATATAAATTCCTCTCAAATCCATGGCTAACTCCCAAGCTACATACATGGATGGGAGACTCCAAGGATTCCAATGGAAAGTAAAAGCTAGAAGACCAAAAGATATGAGCAGAGATTCCAGCTGCTGTCCATAAGGGGAGATGGTGTTTAGGATTTGACTCATACTAATTTAGAGGGGTTTAATAAACATCTCAAACTTTGCACTGAAAACTTAAAAAGACCCTGCAATGAGACTAAAGAGTAAGTCTTAGGACTAAGGGATCTGCCTTAGGACAAAGGGCAAAACCAAAACACACCTGCCCTAAGAAAGGTCAAATAAGACTCTATAAATAGTCACACTAATCAGACAGTAAGTTAATCAATGGAAGATAAAACCATCCATAGTCTCTGCAGTGTATCATTTTATAATGTCCACTATACAATAAAAAAAACTACTAGACATGAGAAGAAGCAGATAAATGGGATCCACAGTCAAGAGAAAAGGGACCGATAGAAAATGACCCTAAGATGATCAAATTGTGGGAATCAGTATATAAAGACTCTACAGAAGCTATAATAAACACATTTAATAACTTCAGTGAAAGATATGGTCACAATGTGTATACAGATGGAAATTTTCACCAGAAAAATGAAAACCTAAAATGAGAACTAGAAATTCTAGCATTGAAAAGCCCATTAACTTATATTAAAATTTTACTGGATGGGCTTAAAGCAGATTGGTGACGGCAGAAGAAAGGTCAGTGAACTTAAAGACAGATCAATTGAAAGACCTAAACTGAAGAATAGAGAGAATAAAAGGAAAAAAAAGTCTCAGTCAATTACGGAACAATTTTCAATGACCTAACATATGCATAATTGGAGACCAGTCACCTGTGGGACAATTTTTAATGATTTAACATATGTGCAATTAAAGACCCAGAAGGGAGGGAAGAACAGAGCACCAAAAAACACCCTACAAAAATAGTGACCAAGTATTTCTCATTTTGGTGAAAACCACTGGCTTACTAATCTAAGACTGACAAACCTCAGGGAAATTAAATACAAAGAAAACAAGACCAAGCCTAACAGAGTCAAACTGCTAAATAATAAAGACAAAACCTTGAAAGCAGCCAAAGAAAAAAGGGATGCTACACACATGAGAGAAACAATATAAATAAAGTCAGACTTTTCACCACAAACGACAGAAGACTAAAAGACAAGTAAGCAACTTTTTGAAGTACTGAAAGGAAAAAAAATCTCAAACCAGGTTTCTTACTATTAGAAAAGAGAATTACAAATATGAAAAGGGAGAAATCTAGAACACTCTGTGGTGCTGGAATAGAACTCTGAGGTATCACAATTCTGGAGGTATCAATGTGAACTCAAGGTTTTCAAAATACATAAATACAGAGAAAAATAAAAATTAATGTTTATATCAAACTAAAAAGCTTCTGTACAGCAAAGGACACCATCAGTAGAACAAAAAGACATCCTACAGTATGGGAGAGAATATATTCATAAATGACATATCTGATAAGGGGTTGACATCCAAATTATATAAAGAGCTCACACACCTCAACAAACAAAAAGCAAATAAGCCAATTCAAAAATGGGCAGAGGAGCTGAACAGACACTTCTCCAAAGAAGAAATTCAGATGGCCAATAGGCACATGAAAAGATGCTCCACATCCCTAATCATCAGAGAAATGCAAATTAAAACCATAATGAGACATCACCTCACACCAGTTAGGACGGCCGCCATCCAAAAGACAAACAAATGTTGGTGAGGATGTGGAGAAAGGGGGGCCCTCCTACACTGCTGGTGGGAATGTAAATTAGTACAACCATTGTGGAAAGCAGTATGGAGGTTCCTCAAAAAACTCAAAATAGAAATACCGTTTGACCCAGGAATTCCACTCCTAGGAATTTACCCTAAGAATGCAGCAGCCCAGTTTGAAAAAGACATATGCACCCCTATGTTTATTGCAGCACTATTTACAATAACCAAGAAATGGAAGCAACCTAAGTGTCCATCAGTAGATGAATGGATAAAGAAGATGTGGTACATATACACAATGGAATATTATTCAGCCATAAGAAGAAAACAAATCCTACCATTTGCAACAACATGGATGGAGCTAGAGGCTATTATGCTCAGTGAAATAAGCCAGGTGGAGAAAGACAAGTATCAAATGATTTCACTCATCTGTGGAGTGTAAGAACAAAGAAAAAACTGAAGGAACAAAACAGCAGCAGACTCACAGAACCCAAGAATCGTCTAACAGTTACCATAAGGGAAAGGAACTGGGGAAGATGGGTGGGAAGGGAGGGATAAGAGGGAAAAAAGGGTATTATGATTAGCACACATAATGCAGTGGTGGGGGGGGGCATACGGGGAAGGCAGTATAACACAGAGAAGACAAGTAGTGATTCTATAGCATCTTACTACACTGATGGACAGTGACTGTAATGGAGTATGTGGTGGGGACTTGATAATAGGGGGAGTCTAGTTACCATAATATTGCTCATGTAAATATACATTAATGATAGCAAAATTAAAAAAAATTAATGTTTAAATGTTGGCTTTTAAATACCATTTTGCACCAAAAGGAACTACATCTCCCTGGAGAAATGGCTCATTTCAGGATTGGACAGGGAAAATACAAGATAACCTGGAAATATTCAAGGAATGATGGAGATATGTTAGAGGGGCACAGATGCCACCGTAAAGGCGCTCTCATTAGCTCAATATGGAATAACCTGAGTATTAAAATAAAATATATTAAGGGATTACAATTTGTTGAATAAGATAGAACACATTTCTTAAAAGACATAAATTACCAAAACTGACACATTAAGAAATAGAGAATCTGAATACCTCTATTAGTACAGACTTTTTTTTGTCTTCCAGTGAAGAAAACTTCTGGCCTAGATGGTTTTACTGGTCAATTCTATTAAATTTTAAGGAAGAAGTAACACCAGGATTACACACTCTTAGAAGATGGAAGAGGAGGGGAAGACTTACCAACTCATTTTATGAGGACAGCATAACCCTAACACCAAAATGTGACAAAGACATTAAAAAGAAAGCTACAGACCAATATCCCTCATGAACACAGACATAAAAATTCTTAATAAAGTCAATTAATTCACCATATTAACAGAATAAAGGGGGGGAGGACATTTGACAAAATTAAACATTCATTCATGCTTTAAAAAAAACCTCACACCAAGCTAGGAATGACAAGGAATTTCCTGAATCCCATAAAGGTCACCTAAAAAAATTTCAACTAACATCACACACTTACTTAACAGTATTAAGTAAAAGATAATACTGTCCCCCTAAAATTGGAAACAAGGCAAAGATATCCTCTTACCACATCTATTCAACATTATATTGTAGGCCATAGCCATTCAAATAAAGCCAGAAAAAGAAACAAGGTGATTAAGTTGGAAAAGAAGAAATAAAATTGTCATTATTCACAAATTATAGGGAAGAAAGTCAATAGTCAAAAATCAATGTATTTATATATTCTAGCAACAAACAATTAGAAAATGAAAAAAATTTACAAAAGCACTGAAAAACATTAAATACTCAGGAATAAATCTAGTAAATTATGTGCAAGAAATGAAAACTAAAAAACATTGCTCAGAAAAATTTTAAAAGACAAAGGGAGATATATGCTATGTTTACAGATTGGAAGACTCAATATTTCTGAGAGGTTAATTCTATTCAAATGGATGTATAGTTTCAATAAAATCCAAATCAAAACCCCACAGGCTTCTTTTTAATAGAAATTGCCAAGTTGATAGTTAAACTTATATAGAAATGCAAAATATCTAGAATAGCTAGAACATTATTAAAAATAAAAATATGGAGGACTCACACTGAATTCATATTAAAGATACAATGATACCAGTCCTTTGTCAGATATGTGCTCTGAATATTTTCTCACAGTCTGTGTCTTACCTGTTTATTCATGGCATGTTTAATGAGAAGTTTCTAATTTTTGAATGAAGTCCACATCTATTCAACATTATTGTTTTGTCTGATTGCTGTGACTAGGACCTCCAGTACTATGTTGAATAACAGTGGAGAGAGTGGGCATCCCTGTCTTGTTCCCGATCTTAGATGAAAAGCTTTCAGCGTCTCGCCGTTAAGTATGATGTTAGCTGTGGGTTTGTCATATATAGCCTTTATGATGTTGAGGTACTTGCCACCTATACCCATTTTGTTGAGAGTTTTAATCATGTTGAGAGTTTTAATAGCTCTCTGTCACCTATAGGGTAAGTCCAAATTTCTTAGTATATCAACTATGTACATCCTTTACATAAAAGTTCACACTTTACTTAATGCTTTTTTATATTTGGTGTAAGGATGAACACCTCCAGAAAGATAAAGGACCCTGAGCTCATCCTCTGTGTTGTGAAGGGACTTCAAGTAGGGATTGGTCAGCGCCTCAGCTGCTGTTAGCCCTTGATCTGCATCCAGTAGCAGTCTTTTCTCCAGGAGGTTCAGAAATAGACTATCTTGCATAGTCCACTGTTTTTTAACAAAGGCACCCATGTAATTCAATGGGGGGGAGAGGGAAGTATTTTCAAGATAAAACAACCGAATAAAAAGGTATGGGAAAAAACGAATCCCGAACTCTACTTCACACACACATAAAAATTAATTTGAGATCAATCACAGACTTAAAGGTTAAGGACTGAAACTTAATAAAGCTTCCAGAAGAAAATATAGAAGAGTATCTTCACAACCATGGGGTAAAGACTGATAGACTGACTGGACTTCATTCAAAAATTAGAAACTTCTCATTAAACATGCCATGAATAAACAGGTAAGACACAGACTGTGAGAAAATATTCAGAGCACATATCTGACAAAGGACTGGTATCTAGAACTCAATATAGTTGAGTTCTACAACTCATTAAGACAGACAATGCAGTTTTTTTATGTGGCAAAAACCTTAAACATACTTTACAAAACAAAATATCTGAATAGCCAATAAGTACATGAAAAAGTATTCAATACATGGTTACCAAAAAAGCTTTATGTAATAATATTCACAGTAACTTAATTTATAAAAATGGAAATTACCCGAGTGTCCATCAAAAGAAGAATGGAACACAAACTGTAGTATATTTATTCAATGCAATATACAAGAATAAACTGATACATACAGTAGCATAAACGAATCTCATAAACATTTTGCTGCATGAAATTCAGACCCCAAAAATGTATGATCTTTTTACATGTAATTCTAGGAAGGACAAAACTAATCTATGACACTAAGCTGATCAATGTTTGATTCATTGTGGGGTGGGGAAATTGGCTGGGAAGGATATCAAGGGAACGTTCTTGGGTAATGAAAATGTTCTACAGCTTGATGAGGATGGTGGTTACGCAGGTGAACAGACTTATCAAAAATTCATTGACATACAATTAATACTATATAATTCACTGTATGAATTTTTATTTCAGTGGAAACATAAAAGCGTGCAGTTAACATTTTGGGGCAAAAAATACTAGAGGTCTGTCCAGTTAATTAATAAAAATGTTATGCTATTTTTCTAGGGAAAAATGTGATGGCAGGTAGAAAACAAATTTGTTTTTCTCCAAAAATTCCTTTCCCCCTCAAAAATGAATATAACACACTTGGGGGAACATTAGATAGATTCAGGAAAACTGTTCTAAGCCTGTAGGAGTTTCTAGAGTAAGGCTTCATTTTTATTTCCTAGATACTCCCTCTGTAAAATGGGTATATAATTTTGTTCATCTCCCATATAGATTAGTGAACTAAAATTTGTCACAGTCCTTAGCTCACTGTGTAATAAATAAAGCTAAAAAATTCAGTATTTTACTATATAAGACTCCTTCCAGGCTAAAGTTAAACTACTGAGTATAACAGCCACAGGCAAGATAGGCTCTGTCCCCATGCAACATTTGAAAAGGTAGCTTCACTGCTGAACCAGAGGCAGAGAGTTTTGCGTTGGAGTACTTTAATGCTTTTTTATATTGCATATAAAGCACATAAGCATAAACCAGTAAGATGCCTTGCTGAAAACTACCTTCTTTGTGAAAGCAGGCTGTAATTCTGAACAAGTTTTCAATTTTCACACTGCTGCTAGGGTAAAACACTTTAAAGAGTTTAATTTTTTACAATGGATGCAATGACATAGGATTATCTAACAAAGTAATGGCTAATCAATAGAAGGTTTAGTTGTCAGGTGAAACATATAACACACTAAAAGGGATTGATTGCCAGACTTCTCCTTATTTACTAGAAGGTATATATTTAAAATGACACAAACTTGTTACCAGGCTGCATTCTTTTAACCTTGCAAAAATCTGCTTAAGAAATCTGTTCAGCAGCCCTATAGCAAAACAAGACACAGTATAATGAAAATGGCTGGTGACTGGTGGGGCAGGGAGCAAAAAGACAGGGACCTTCAGATACACTGGTGACATCAAATCAAGTCCCCAGCAAGATATGGGATAGAAAAAGCAAAACTACAAAACAACATCTAGGGATGTTGAAACTGGGCTTTAAAAATGCTCCACCAATGCTACCAAATCTCGTTCAATAAATGCAAAGTCCATTGACTTCCGGGAAGATGGCAGTGTGAGCAAGGCGGCAGAAATCTCCTCCCAACACTATATTTATCTACAAAAACACAGAAAATACATCTATTCCTAAAAGAGAGACGAGAATACACAGGAAAGCACACAGCGTGCAGCTACACCCGAGAGGACTCGGCACACCAAGAGGCGGTCTTAAAGAGCCCAGCTGACATACGTGCCAACTATCAGTGACCAAATTATATAGCCATGAAAAGACAGAGGAATATGGTTCAGACCAAAATCAACCAGACAACCCCAGAGAGGGAGTCTGAAGGGATGGAAATGCACAGCCTCCCTGAAAAAGAATTCAGAATAAAAGTCATAACCATGCTGATGGACCTACAGAGAAATGTGCAAGAGCTGAGGGAGGAAGTGAGGGAACTGAGGAAAGACAATACAGTAATCAGACAAGCGATCGACGGGCTTAACAGCAGAATGGATGAGATGCGAGAGACTGTTAATGGAATAGAAAACAGAGGACAGGAGTACAGAGCAGCTGAGGCAGAGAGAGATAAAAGGATTTCTAGGAATGAAAGAATATTAAGAGAACTGTGTGACCAATCCAAACGGAACAATATTCGCATTATAGGAGTACCAGAGGAAGAAGAGAGAGAAAAAGGGATAGAAAGTGTCTTTGAAGAAATAATTGCTGAAAACTTTCCCTCGCTGGGGAAGGAAGTAGTCTCGCAGTCCACCGAAGCTCATAGATCTCCCAACACAAGGGACCCAAGGAAGACAACACCAAGACACATAATAATTAAGATGGCAAAGATCAAAGATAAAGACAGGGTATTAAAGGCAGCTAGAGAGAGAAAAAAGATCACCTACAAAGGAAAACCCATCAGACTATCATCAGACTTCTCAACAGAAACCTTACAGGCCAGAAGAGAATGGCATGATATATTTAACGTTATGAAACAGAAGGGCCTCGAACCAAGAATATTGTATCCAGCACGATTATCATTTAAATATGATGGAGGGATTAAACAATTTCCAGACAAACGAAAGTTGAGAGAGTTTGCCTCTCATAAACCACCACTACAGGATATCTTAAATGGACTGCTCTAGAGGGAAGCACACCTAAGGCTAAAAAGATGTCACCAGAGAAAAAAAAAAATCATAGCAAAGAAAGCAGACCATCCAAATACTAACTAAAGGCAAAGAATAAAACACCTATTATAGAAAGAATGGAGGAGGAGGAATAAGAAGGGAGAGAAAGAAAGAAACATCAGACTGTGTTTACAATAACTTAACAAGAAAGTTAAGTTAGATTGTTAGATAGTAAAGAAGCAACCCTTGAACCCTTGGTAACCACGAATCTAAAGCCAGCAATGGCAATAAGTACATACCTATCAATAATCAACCCTAAATGTAAATGGACTGAATGCACCAATCAAAAGACACAGAGTAACAGAATGGATAAAAAAGCAAGACCCATCTATATGCTGCCTACAAGAAACTCACCTCAAATCCAAAGATATACACAGACTAAAAGTGAAGGGATGGAAAAAGATATTTCATGCAAACAACAAAGAGAAAAAAGCAGGTGTTGCAGTACTTGTATCAGACAAAATAGACTTCAAAACGAAGAAAGTAGCAAGAGATAAAGAAGGACATTACATAATGATAAAGGGGTCAGTCCAACAAGAAGATATAACCATTATAAATATATATGCACCCAACACAGGAGCGCCAGCATATGTGAGACAAATACTAACAGAATTAAAGGAGGAAATAGACAGCAATGCATTCATCTTAGGAGACTTCAACACACCACTCACTCCAGAGGACAGATCAACCAGACAGAAAATAAGTAAAGACACAGAGGCACTGAACAACACACTAGAACAGATGGACCTAACAGACATCTACAGAACTCTACACCCAAAAGCAACAGGATACACATTCTTCTCAAGTGCACATGGAACATTTTCCAGAATAGACCACATACTAGGCCACAAAAAGAACCTCAGTAATTTCAAAAATATTGAAATCCTACCAACCAACTTCTCAGATCACCGAGGTATAAAACTAGAAATAAATTTTAGAAAGAAATCAAAAAGGCTCACAAATACATGGAGACTTAACAACACTCTCCTAATTAATCAATGGGTTAACGACCAAATCAAAACAGAAATCAAAGAATATATGGAGACTAATGACAACAACAACACAAAGCCACAACTTCTGTGGGACGCAGCAAAGGCAGTTCTAAGAGGAAAGTATATTGCAATCAGGCCTATTTAAAGAAGGAAGAACATTCCCAAATGAATAGTCTAAAGACACAATTACTGAAATTGGAAAAAGAAGAACAAATGAGGCCCAAAGTCACCAGAAGGAGGGACATAATAAAGATCAGAGAAGAAATAAATAAAATTGAGAAGAATAAACAATAGAAAAAATCAATGAAACCAAGAGCTGGTTCTTTGAAAAAATAAACAAAATAGATAAACCCCTAGCCAGACTCATTAAGAGAAAAAGAGAATCTACACACATAAACACAATCAGAAATGAGAAAGGAAAAATCACGACGGACCCCACAGAAATACAAAGAATCATAAGAGAATATTATGAGAACCTATATGCTAACAAGCTGGAAAACATAGAAGAAATGGACAACTTCTTAGAAAAATACAACCTTCCAAGACTGACCAAGCAAGAAACAGAAAAACTAAACAGACCAATCACCAGCGACGAAATCGAATTGGTAATCAAAAAACTACCCAAGAACAAAACCCCCGGGCCTGATGGATTCACCTCTGAATTCTACCAGACATATAGAGAAGAAATAACACCCATTCTCCTTAAAGTTTTCCAAAAAATAGAAGAGGAGGGAATACTTCCAAACTCATTCTATGAAGCCAGCATCACTCTAATACCAAAACCGGGCAAAGACCTCACCAAAAAAGAAAATTACAGACCAATATCCCTGATGAACGTAGATGCAAAAATACTCAACAAAATATTAGCAAACCGAATTCAAAAATACATCAAGAGGATCATACACCATGATCAAGTGGGATTCATCCCAGGGATGCAAGGATGGTACAACATTCGAAAATCCATCAACATCATCCACCACATCAACAAAAAGAAGAACAAAAACCACATGATCATCTCCATAGATGCTGAAAAAGCATTTGACAAAATTCAGCATCCATTCCTGATTAAAACTCTCAACAAAATGGGTATAGAGGGCAAGTACCTCAACATCATAAAGGCTATATATGACAAACCCACAGCTAACATCATACTTAACGGCGAGACGCTGAAAGCTTTTCATCTAAGATCGGGAACAAGACAGGGATGCCCACTCTCTCCACTGTTATTCAACATAGTACTGGAGGTCCTAGCCACAGCAATCAGACAAAACAAAGACATACAAGGCATCCAGATTGGTAAAGAAGAAGTCAAATTGTCACTATTTGCAGATGACATGATACTGTACATAAAAAACCCTAAAGATTCCATTCCAAAACTACTAGAACTAATATCTGAATTCAGCAAAGTTGCAGGATACAAAATTACCACACAGAAACCTGTTGCTTTCCTATGCACTAATGATGAACTAACAGAAAGAGAAATCAGAAAAACAATTCCATTCACAATTGCATCAAAAAGAATAAAATACCTAGGAATAAACCTAACGAAGGAAGTGAAAGACCTGTACTCTGAAAACTACAAGACACTCCTAAGAGAAATTAAAGAGGACACTAACAAATGGAAATGCATCCCATGCTCTTGGCTAGGAAGAATAAATATTGTCAAAATGGCTATACTACCTAAAGCAATCTACAGATTCAATGCAATCCCTATCAAACTACCAACAGCTTTCTTCAATGAACTGGAACAAATAATTCTAAAATTCATATGGAACCACAAAAGACCCCGAATAGCCAAAGCAATCCTGAGAAGGAGGAATAAAACAGGGGGAATTACACTCCCTGACTTCAAGCTCTACTACAAAGCCACAGTAATCAAGACAATTTGGTATTGGCACAAAAACAGACCCACAGACCAGTGGAACAGAATAGAAAATCCAAACATTAACCCAAACATATACAGTCAATTAATATTTGATAAAGGAGCCTTGGATATACAATGGGGAGATGACAGCCTCTTCAGCAGCTGGTGTTGGAAAAACTGGACAGCTACATGTAAGAGAATGAAACTGGACTACTGTCTAGCCCCATACACAAAGGTAAACTCAAGGTGGATCAAAGACCTGAATGTAAGTCATGAAACCATAAAACTCTTAGAAAAAAACATAGGCAAAAATCTCTTGGACATAAACATGAGCAACTTCTTCATGAACATATCTCCCCGGGCAAGGGAAACAAAAGCAAAAATGAACAAGTGGGACTATATCAAGCTGAAAAGCTTCTGTACAGCAAAGGACACCATCAGTAGAACAAAAAGACATCCTACAGTATGGGAGAATATATTCATAAAAAACGTATCTGATAAAGGGTTGACATCCAAAATATATAAAGAACTCATGCACCTTAACAAACAGAAAGCAAATAATCCAATTAAGAAATGGGCAGAGGACATGAATAGACACTTCTCCAAAGAAGAAATTCAGATGGCCAACAGGCACATGAAAAGATGCTCCACATCGCTAATCATCAGAGAAATGCAGATTAAAACCACAATGAGATATCACCTCACACCAGTGAGGATGGCCAACATCCAAAACACAAACAACAACAAATGTTGGCGAGGATGTGGAGAAAAGGGAACCCTCCTACACTGCTGGTGGGACTGCAAATTAGTTCAACCATTGTGGAAAGCAGTATGGAGGTTCCTCAAAAAACTCAAAATAGAAATACCATTTGACCCAGGAATTCCACTCCTAGGAATTTACCCTAAGAATGCAGCAGCCCAATTTGAAAAGGACAGATGCACCCCTATGTTTATTGCAGCACTATTTACAATAGCCAAGAAATGGAAGCAACCTAAGTGTCCATCAGTAGATGAATGGATAAAGAAGATGTGGTACATATACACAATGGAATATTATTCAGCCATAAGAAGAAAACAAATCCTACCATTTGCAACAACATGGATGGAGCTAGAGGGTATTATGCTCAGTGAAATAAGCCAAGCCGAAAAAGACAAGTATCAAATGATTTCACTCATATGTGGAGTATAAGAACAAAGAAAAAAACTGAAGGAACAAAACAGCAGCAGACTCACAGAACCCAAGAACGGACTAATAGTTACCAAAGGGAAAGGGACTGGGGAAAATGGGCGGGAAGGGAGGGATAAGAGGGAAAAAGGGGCATTACGATTAGCAGATGTAATGTTGGGGGGGCACGGGGAGGGCAGTACAACTCAGAGAAGACAAGTAGTGATTCTATAGCATCTCACTATGCTGATGGACAGTGACTGTAATGGGGTTGGTGGGGGGGACCTGATGAAGGGGTAGTTTAATAATCGTAATATTGCACATGTAATTGTAAATTAATGATAATAAAATAAATATTTAAAAAATAAAAATAAAAAAAATAAATGCAAAGTGGTACCTGATCTCATTCCATGTTCCTCTTTAAGGCAGATTTTTTTAAGGACTCATACAACTGGGCACAATAGGCCTTTTTTCCTCCATTTTCTTTTTTTTTAGTAGTACATCCATATTAAGCACTCAACACAAAATGAATTGGGCCCATATGGACCTCAACCAGCATATAAGCTGCTTCCTTTATAATTTATTCACAATATCTCAATATCAAAATACAGTTTTTATGGTCATTGCAACTCAGGAGTTCAATAATATTTTTTCTACTAAGTTAGTGATTACACAATTTATCAAAGAATGATTACACTGAAATAAAAATAAAACAAAACACCAACCCCCTATACAGTTTTCCTTCCTCAAAGTAATTTTAAGAAAGCTAGTTATTAAATTGCTTCTTTTGAAGAAGGGTTTGTATAGCCAGACACAAATTGCCAAACCATGTTTTTTTTTAAAAAAGGTGATTAGACTCTGAAGGATTCAGCTGACGTGGGAAGTTAAATAAACAAATCACTTCATCAGACTTGGAAAGATCACTTTTGTCTTACTTAAGAGACCTACATTAATTACCTTTAAGGTCTTTTACATGGACTATTTAAAATAAGTACAATTTTTTATTTATTTCAAATGAGGTGCTTCTTCCAAAGTATTAAATAATGCCTACAAATGCAAAAGCATTTTTATAAATAGGTAATTAAAATAGATGACTAAAATTAAGTCAAGCTGCAAAACATTACCCAGGATGCATTTTTTTTTTTAATAAACATCTCATGGAATTTTTTTCTATCCAAAGCCCAAAGCACTTCAGAAAGAAAAAAAAAAGGAGGTTAGGAGGTTTCATAGGGGAGAAAACACACATATATAATGAAATAATGCCAAACCCCAAACTAAAGTATTTACAAGATAGTCCCTTAAGCATAGTTTGTCATACTGCAATTACACCTTGCCTACTGCCAAGTCAAAGTGCTTACTATTGCCACTAGGGGGAGAAATGTCTTAGCACAAAACAACGGCAGATAGGGAATGGGTTTTCTTGAGCAATTATCAGAACAAAGCTCCCCTGGCTGTGTGTACCTTCTAATTACTCAATACAATTAAAATGACTAGCCTAAAACAAATAGGAAAACAAAACAAAACAAAACAAAACCCCGCCTGCGTGATATCAGGGACTTCATTAAACCCTTTCCCCTCATCAATCAAATCAGAAAGAAGGGAATGCCATCATATACAAACATTATAGAGCTATATTGAAAGGATGTAAATTTAGTGATTTTTTTTTTAAGGAAGAAAAGAAGTGGCTCTCTTGAAAAAAGAAATGTCGTATTTACCCATCTGGATACTGCCTGAAAATAAATTGTCCTCCAAAGAGCAGGAATACAGTATGTTTTCTCCCAGTTCACTGGCTTATGAATGATCTTGTTGTTTTGTTAATACACACTATAACGTCATTTTCTGTGTCAGTGGTGTTCTTTTTCCTCCTACTCATCCAACTGTATAAAGGAGCTATGTCAATCAGACCTCCATGTTTGTACTGGGCTGTTTTAAGTTGAGGTTCTTCATAGCTGTTTTTTTGTGGATCTACTTCAAGGTAATGTTTAGAACAACACAGGAATTGTAGAGGGGTGGAGGCAGGGAATGATAAACAGCTACTTATTCCTTCTAAAAGGCTTATGTAGTTCATTTTATAAGGCCCAGTCATTAACAGAAGATGACAACACAGTCATTTTTCTTTCAGCTGACAATTGTGACATTTTTCCAGCAGCGTGCAAGGTGTTGAAAACCTGGCAGCTGTTACCTCCTGGGATGAAGATACTTTTTTATCCTCCCTTGACAGTTTAACTCAGTGGGTCAGCACCTTTAAAGACTGCAAAGTATCCTTGAAGAGGATGGAAGCTTGAATTACTGCTCCCTCCCTAATCAATGTAAACCCTCACTGCAGGTGAAGTCTCCATCTATAGAGGTGCATGGGGGAGGAAAATGTAATGCCCTGAGCCAGATGGTTTTTATCTTGTTTTTAAAGAATAAAGGAACAAGCTAACAAGGGAGACAGCTACTTTGTTAGCTTCTTGGCCTCTCTCATGGCTTTGCATCCCCAGGGTTCCAGCTACATGAGAAAGAATACAGAAAAACGTAAACACTTAAAGAAATATAACTAGACGGCTGGCATCATGCTGCTTTCAAAGAGTTGAGAGAGCTCTGCTCAATGCTTTATTTATCGCTGCCCACGTTCTCAGGATGGTAAGTGGACATATACACAAAGGGAATGGGGGGTGTGGGGGGATTAGACAGAGGTCACAATTTACTCAATTACAGAGAAAGGCAGGGCTGACAGATCCTATTAGCACCAATGTGAAGCAAAGAAGAAGCTGCATGTTGTAAGGCTACATTTTTAAAAAGTAAAGAGTACTTTGATGTATCTTCCCAGGCCCTTGTCCTATCTGCAGATATGAATAAAAGCTATGAAAACAGTTGCTATGGTTTCCCTGGCTTCAGAGTTTAGGAATAAAAGTGGAAAGAACTAGCTACTGTGTACATCCTTTACATAAAAGTTCACACTTTACTTAATGCCAAGAGGTGAGAAGATTATTCTGAAACAGAAAATGAAAAGGATACACTGCTTTTTCTGTTTTTCCCCAACTCTCCTGCCTTCTGACATTGGAAATGAAAAGGCAGGTAGACAAAATGAGTTGGTGACACAGGGAGTAGTGTCTCCTGATTTTCTTCTTCAATATTTTCTTCTGCTAATGTCTGTTAGGGTTTAGAATTATGGCTATGGTGGCCTCATACTATAAATTAGGGAGTTTTCTTTCCTTCTTGATTTTCTGTAAGTTTGTATACAATTGGTGCTATTTATTCCTTATGTGTTTGATAGAATTCACAGTGCAACCATATGGGCCTTTGATAATTTAATTCCTTATAGGTGTAAGTCTATTCAAATTTTGTTTCACATTGTGTTGGTTTCAGTAAGTTGTATTTTTCAAGGAATTTGTCCATTTTATCTGTCACCAAATTTTTGGTTTAAACTTGTTCATAATATCCCCTTATTATCCTTTTAATGTCTGTAAGAATTACAATGGAACTCTTCTTTCAGTGACTCCAATAATTAAATAACTCTCCAAGTTAACACATAGTGGCTGTATCCTATCAACACTGATGAAACTACTTTAGAAACATATGTAAATGATGAAATTGGTTTAAAACAATGCTAAACTTGTTAGAATGTAACTGAGCACTTTAAAACCAATGGTGAAAGAGTTCCTGAAATCCCATTAGAAATATCTGCAAATAATCTCAGAGTGACTGGCTACTATATCAACACTGGGTAAAAGGCAGCCTTGACAGCTTTTTATCTACATAACTTAAACGGGGTGTGTGTGTGAAGCAAAGGACACTTCATTATTGATACATGCATTAGAGAAAAGAGGGAGTTAAAACAGCTTATATATTATGTCCTACATTAAAAAAATCAGCAGTGGGGTAATCAAGTTCAGGGCAGTCCTGGACAGCTGCCCTGTGACCCTCTTCTACTGACCCCTGCTATTCATCACTCTTCCCTTAGACTGAGAGGGCAAGCTCCTAGGGAGTGACCACCACAATAGACAGACACAAGCCAACAGTAATCTGGTTCGAGCAAAAAACCAGATGGCACTGCAATAAATTTACAAATCTGCATTCATGGGGTTGTTAAAACACCCAGAAGCTAAAAGACTCTGAGGGCCCCAGGAGGATCTCCTACTTTCCTGTTTCTAAAGGCCATTTCTCTTTCCAAGAACATTGAGTTCATGCTCTTCACAAAGAGAATGGAGATAAAACCCTTTACAAAGAAAGGAGGGGGGAAAGCCTCATGACCTAATTAATCTCCAGAGCTCGGGTCTAACACTGAATGACAGATATTAGAAAAATCATTTTGGAGCACTAGGAGGAAAAACAAAACCAAAAGCAAAAACAGTTGTTAAAGTGGAAGAGTGAAGCATGCCTGCTAAAAAGCAATGAAAAAAACACTTTATACAGCACACAGCAGATCTTGCAAGTAGAAAATGATTCAATAATGTATGCATTTATTTTTTAAATGAATCAGATTAGTCCCATGTGTGACCTGCTGGTCCATCTGTATGTGCTGGACTTAATAGGCACGGTTCTTTCCCTTGCTTCAGTTTGAAGTATGAGAGAGATAAATTTAGTTTAATTTTCAACAGATCAGCCTATCCATTTTCCAAATGGACCATCTGGATCAGCCTATTAAAATTAATTTATAACTTTGCAGAGTGAAAATTCGTTTGTTAGCTTAAATAAAGTTGCCAAAACTTTTTGTTGTGTCATTGTTTTCTGACAGTTGTTTCTGTATAGTGGGCAGAGTGTTTCCACCTCCAAATTAATCTTATTCAAATTGTTCTATTTAAATTTACAGATCAGGTATTTATCTCCAAATAGTGAAAGTAGTAACTTTACAATATCAATTACTGATCATTTGGGTTTTTAAAAAAATAAAGTGTCCTGAACTGATTTCAACTGTACTTATGAAACAATTACTTTTTATTAAAAAAAGGAAAACATTCATCCAAAAAAAAAAACCCCACCTTAACATACAGTAAATAAAAACCCAGTGTAGTTACAGTTTCAAGTACTAAGCCCCTAAATTAGCACTGTATACAAACTGGAGTCAGGAAGCAGTAGAAATGCATGGGCAACATTGAGATCTGGGTTTCAAATCACCGACTAGCAAATAAACAAGTCATCTAACCTCTCTAAGCCTGCATTTTCTTCATCCATAAATTGTAAACCCTACCTTTACAGGGTTTCTGTGAGGATTAAATGAATTAAGTATCAGGTTCACAGTGGGCATGCAACAAAGATTAGATCTCGTCTTCTTTTTACTGGAATAATGCCATAATGCAAGTAATTATTTTTACTATTGCTAGTGCTCATCTTATCCAATTTTATATTAAAATGAATAGATGGTATACCTATTCTCTGGGAACCCTATAAGAACTTTTTTTGTTGCCAGTGGGAGATGGAAGATGCCAGAGGTTGCTATAGGCAATGAGAAGAGCAAATTTTTTGACCAAATATTTTTGAACATTTTAATTTTTAAAAAGAGAGCATGATGGAATTGAATTCTCCAAGTAAAATGTGTTACCTTTGGGGGATAAGAGCACGGTAATGAGTAAAAAAAATTTTTTAAGTTGTCATCAATAATGGCATTTACTTTTAGAAAAAGCAAACAAATATTACTCAGACTAAAAGGAGCAAACTATAAACAGATAGATCTTTTGATTATTAGGATTTTTAAAAATGTATTAAGAACCTCAATGGGAAAGTAAGGCGTTAAGGTCAACTATTCTATCTGTACTTAAGAAGCATTTTGACTGAACAAGAAACTTTGACTTTGTTCTCACTACACTTAAGCAATTGACTGCCTTGTACTCTTAAACCTAGGATATTTTTTAAATGATTGGGAAAACAATGTTACCTGATTGAAATTGATGGCTATAGTCTGATCAACTTCAGAGTACTCTTGGTTTAAATTCCAGTGCTTAATGAATGGTAAATTGAGGGTTTCCTGTCTTTTGTTTTGTTGTTGGTAGATTTTTTTTTCTTTTAAGACAGACTGAATTTCATACCTGTCTAAGTGAATTCTTCTCTGGTATTATCTTCCTAGGGGGTTCGCCATTATTACAGTCTTCTCTCTCTGAGGAATTCTGTGAAAGAAAGTAAGCTTTAATTCAGTTCTCATTATCTTCAATCTTAGTCTGTGGGAGTAAACTGAATTACATTTCTCATTCTGTAAGCTAGACTACTGTGTATATTTATGCATTGATTCATTTGAAGATTTATATGCACACAGACATACACTTACGTAAAGGAAAACATATGCCCATGTATGTAAATAAATTTATGTAGGGATATAGGTGGAAAGTATTTCATCTACATTTATGCACTGCCCAGCAGATCATATTCATTAGAAGTCATTCATTTATTGCTCTTTGAAAATGCAGTTTACCTTGGACACAAGAAAGCTCCAGTCTATACTTAGCTGATAACTTAAACCATGATTATTACTTTCTTTATTAAGTAATTAATTTTAAACTGTAGCAAACGTATAGTTTGTACAAGTTCTCAAAGTCTGCATCCTAAAAAAATGGTTCTCTTCTTCTCAGATTTGTTTTTTTTTATTTTGCTATTATTAATGTACAATAACATGAGCAATATTATGGTTACTAGACTCCCCCTTATTATCAAGTCCCCACCACATACCCCAATTACAGTCACTGTCCATCAGCGTAGTAAGATGCTATAGAATCACTATTGTCTTCTCTGTGTTATACTGCCTTCCACGTATGCCCCCCCCCACTACATTATGTGTGCTAATCATGATACCCCTTTTCCCCCTTATCCCTCCCTTCCCACCCATCTTCCCTAGTTCCTTTTCCTTTGGTAACTGTTAGTCCATTCTTGGGTTCTGTGAGTCTGCTGCTGTTTTGTTGCTCCAGTTTTTGCTTTGTTCTTATACTCCACTGAGGAGTGAAATCATTTGGTACTTGTCTTTCTCTGCCTGGCTTATTTCACTGAGCATAATACCCTCTAGCTCAATCCATGTTGTTGCAAATCGTAGGATTTGTTTTCTTCTTATGGCTGAATAATATTCCATTGTGTATATGTACCACATCTTCTTTATCCATTTATCGACTGATGGACACTTAGGTTGCTTCAGATTTGATTTTTTAATAAAAAATAATATAGTACTTAGCTCAAAACAACAATATTTAATCAGTGGTTTAGGAGTAGAGTCCATTCTTGCTACTGTCTCCTCAAATAGCAGCTGAAGACCCTTAAATGTCAATAGGATTTTTTAAACACTTAAGAAGAGGGAAAAAAACAACAATCCAATTGAAAGCGAGCTCAGAGTTCTAAATATCAACAGAATAAAAAGGCAAAAAAAAGTGGGGGGGGATATTTACAAATCATATATCTGATAAAGGATTAATATCCAGAATGTAGAGAGAAGTCGTATAACTCAACAAGAAAAACAAACAACCCAATTTAAAAATGGGCAAAGGATTTGCATAGACATTTCTCCGAAGGATATAAATACACATGGCCAACAAGCAAGTGACAAGATGTTCAACATCACTAATCATTTTGGAAATGTAAATCAGAACTACAAGGAGATAATAATACCTCACATCCATTAGGAAGGCTACTATTAAAGACAAACAAACAAAACCCAGAAAATAACAGGTACTGGTGAGGATGTTGAGACATTGGAACTTTTGTGCACTGTTAGTGGGAATGTAAAATGGTACAGCTGCTATGGAAAAAAAGTACAGTGGTAGTTCCTCAAAAATTAAAAATAGGATTAACATAAAATCTAACAATTCCACTGCTAAGTATATATACCCAAAAGAATCAAATGCAGAAACTCAAAAAAATATTTGTATATCTGTGTTCACTGCATTATCCACAATAGCTAAAATGTGGAAGTAATCCAAGTGTCCATTGACAGATGAAGGGATAAGCAAAATGTGGTATATATATATGTACAATGAAATAGTATTCAGTCTTAAAAAGGAAGGAAATTCTGACATACAACATAGGTAAACCTTGAGAACATCTGCTAAGTGAAATAAGCCAGTCACAAAAAGACAAATACTGTATGATTCCACTTACATGAGACACTTAAAGAGTAGTCAAAATCAGAGACAGAAAGTAGCATGGTGGTTGCCAGGAGCTGGGACAAGGGGGGAATGGGGAGTTACTGTTTAATGGGTATAGTTTAAGTTTTAGGAGATAAAAAGAGTTATGAAGATGGATAGGGGTGATGGTTACACAACATTATGAATGTATTTAATATCACCAAACTGTACACTTTAAAAAAATGGTTAAAAAAAATGTTTTACCACACACAAAGCAAAGGAAAAATGATCTGGTAATCAACCCATGTAAATCACTATCTGTAAGGCAAAATAACAGAAAATCCATATACATATTATTTAGCTTCTATTTTTCACAACTACATTTGTAATGTTAAAATTTGCAGTTGATGTGCTCATTGCATTACATATATTCATCACACTCTAACTGGAGAGTTACTTTATTTTTTAGATTCTGAAATTATTTTAACATATGAGTTTATCTGAAAATTTCCATGCAAGTATGATATAATCAGTGGAGTACAGGCTCATTCCTGTGCTTTAATAAACTTAGATATTAGTTATATATTTTTTGGTTTATATCAGATATTATATTTTAAAAGATATTAAAGGATAAATCATGTCACTTTAAGGCCCTTGCACTTTTGTGGCTAACATCAGTGTGACTTGTGCATCACCTCTAGTTGACTTGGCAGGCCAGTACCCTAAAGCATTCCTTTGGGCAGAAATCTCTTATGAGATTTAACTTGGTATTTTACATTCTGTGGTAAGTGCTTTAAGGTAAAGTTTTCTAAAATTAAGACAAAGAAGAAAAAGCATGCTGTTATAAACAAGGCACAGAAACTCAGTAACTTCAGAGTTCTGTTTTTTCTCCCCATTTGGGAAAAAAAAAAGGAATGTAGACTATCTATAAAAAATGAGACAGATATAATGACGATAAAGCATTATAAATAAGGAAAGTAGTGGTATATGCCATTATAAAAGAACCAGACAAAAGAGGGGAAATGTCGACATTATGCCCACAAAATAAATTTGTATATTTAATCTTTTTTTAAAAAACGATATAGATCAATGTTTTAAATGCCTTATATAATAAAGTTAAGCCAATATTCAATTATAACTGTATTCGATTAAACCAGTACCCAACTGTCAACTTAAAATTTGTAAGTAACTATTCCTAGACCACAAAGCTCCATTCTCATTTAAATAAAATGCCATTTCAGATAATCTAAACCTTTAAATTCAATGTAAGGTCCTACATTTCAAAATTAACTATGTTCTGTTAAAATGTCATTATAATAAACTTGGGAGCCTAATTATTTTTTGGTGGAAGTTTTTTATATTGAAGTCATTATAAATCACATTTTTACTCCATAGGTGCTTGGGATGGAACAAAATTGATGGTAAACTCTTCATGCTAAATTACAGAGTGAAAAATTGTGATCTGAACCAATAGGATAGGTAGTAATTATCTAGCCGATATCCACAATTTTCTTCCTCCTGCCCCTCTATTTTATCTGATTTAGATGGGAAGCTACTGAATGGGTATTATGAGACTGTTTAAGGTATGAAATGATGAAGAGAGCTAAAGGATAATTTCTACCTGGGAGCAGGTAGCTGCTCCTCTCCTCCATCCTATCAGGGCAAAGGAGATGTCTATTATATATATATTATATATATATATATGTATGTTGTGGTATAACTTTTAACAAACAGAAAAAGAGAAAAACATTGTTAACAGCTGTTTCTTTTTAGATAGGTTAAACTCAACATTTCTTACTCTGGACTATCCACCCTGAGAAACTGTATCAATACAAAAAATTCAATTCTGTTGTTACATAAAATAGAGTTAGAGACGTCAAATGGCAAGATATCAGGAGCAAGAGTTAAGTACTCTACACGTATAAGTACACATGTATATACCGTGTGTATATATACCAAAAATATATATAACTATATCTAATATATATAGTGAAAAAGAGAGACAGAAAGCCAGTGAAATAAGAGATGAACAGTCTTGAAATAAGAGATCTACAGTCTTGAAGGTGGTGTGGAATAATGAAGTAGCCATGTATATACCTACGTGGTCACCTCCATGGTTCTCAAAGCCTGTATGCTCTCCAACAGCACCCAGGAGAGCTCAGCAGTACAGTAATTATCTGTATCTTTATCTATGATGCACCCCAATAAGCAATGTTCACAATTGCTCTGGGTCATCAAGCTAAATTATGTCCAGTAAATTCTATCTAAAAATAACTAATGGATGCAAGCAAGACTCATCACACGCAAATTACCTGGGAAAGCTAGATAAGTAACAGGGTAGTGATATAAGTTTGAAATACTTCTTCATGACATAATAATTACAAAAGGAAAAACTGTAACCTCCCAAAAGACAGATCTGGCAGATATCACCTTAACATGTATGTCTTGATATCATGTACTGAAAAGGACACAGTACTTCTGAGGTAACCTTACTAAAAATACATTAACCTCAATCTGATAGTGAGAAAACAACAGACTAACCCAAATTAAGGGACATCCTATAAAATACTAGTCAGTACTTAACAAAAAATGTCAAGGTCATGCAATACAAAGAAATACTAAGGAACTGTTTCAGGTTAAAGGAAACTAAAGAGACGTGACAACTGAATGCAACTTGTGATCCCAGATTATTTTGGAGAACTGAAACAATATTGATGGTAAACTCCTCTATATTAAATTATATAGTGAAAAACAGTGATCTGAGCTTAACAGCACGAGTGGTAATTACCTAGCCCATATCCACAATTTTCTTCCTCCTGACTTTCTATTTTGACTGATTTTGACGGATGACTACTGAGTGGTTATTACAGCATAATGGTGTAAAGGGTATTATTGGAACAACTGGAGAAAGTTGAATAAGGTCTGTAGCTGAGCTAATAACATTGTAGCAATGCTAACTTCCTGATTACTTTCCCCACTTTTAAATTTTACACACAGAAAAATTCATACTTTTTTTGGTGTATAGTTCTATGAGCTTGGACAAAAGCATACAGTTGTGTAGCTACCACCACAATCAATGTGTAAAGTGGGTCCATCATTCTCAAACTTATGTTATATTGCCCCCCTTTACAGTCAACCCCTTTCCCCAGTGATGGCTGATTTATATTTTTTGTCTCAATAATGTTGTCTTTTTGAAAGTGTCATAAAATGGAATCATATATAGAATGGAATTTTTTGTATCTGTCTTTTTCCCACTTAGCATAATATACTTGAGATTCATTTGTGTTGTTTCATATGTCACTTCTTTCCTTTTTATTGCCAAGTAGTATCACTGTATGGATGTGCCACAGTTTGTTAATAAATTCAATTTCTTGATTTTGATAATGTGCACTGTGGTTATTTAAAAGTTGCCCTTGTTTTTATGAAACATACAATGAAACATTTAGGGGTAAAAGGACATTATGTCTCTAACTGTCAAATGGTTTAGACAAAATAAGTGAGTGTACATAAGTATGTATAAACAGAGATAAAGCAGATGTGGTAACACGTTGACATATACAGGGAATCTGTGTGAAAAGCATGATTCTTCATACTACCCTTTCAGCTTTTTTGTAAATCTGAAATTATGTCAAAATAAAAATTAACAAATAAAATGGAAGCCCAGGAGAAAATATGTTAAAAAATGGAAAAACAGAAGTCAGATAAATGAAAAATAAAATTTGAGGGAAGAGTTCTATCAAATATAAATAAAAGTTACATTCTACCATTTAACCTTGAGCCAACTAGAAAAACCTGACTGCTCAGAACAACTCATTCACAACACTCAGATGGGACTTTTCATTGTAGTACATCATTTGCAGGATGTGTTTGTAGTCCTGTAATAGCACTATTTTATAAATAGTAGCATTATATTAAAACATTTCTGAAAAAGATGCTAAATAACTTACCTTTTTATTTTTTGGTATCGTTAATGTACAATCACTTGAACAACATTGTGGTTACTAGACCCCCTATTATCAAGTCCCCCCTACATACCCCACTACAGTCACTGTCCATCAGTGTAGGAAGATGCTATAGAATCATTACTTGTCTTCTCTATAAATACTGCCTTTCCCGTGTCCCCCACTGCTGCATTACATGTGCTAATCGTAATGCCCCTTTTCTCCCATTATCTCCCCCTTCCCACCCATCCTCCCCAGTCCCTTTCCCTTAACTGTTAGTCCATTCTTGGGTTCTGTGAGTCTGCTGCTGTTTTGTTCCTTCAGTTTTTGCTTTGTTCTTATATTCCACAGATGAGTGAAATCATTTGATACTTGTCTTTCTCCGTCTGGCTTATTTCACTGGGCATAATACCCGCTAGCTCCATCCATGTTGCTGCAAATGGTAGGATTTGTTTTCGTCTTATGGCTGAATAATATTCCATTGTGTATATGTACCACTTCTTCTTTATCCATTCATCTACTGATGGACATTTAGGTTGCTTCCATTTCTTGGCTATTGTAAATAGTGCTGTGATAAATGTAGGGGTGCATATGTCTTTTTCAAACTGGGCTGCTGCATTCTTAGGGTAAATTCCTAGGAGTGGAATTCCTGGGTCAAATGGTATTTCTATTTTGAGTTTTTTGAGGAACCTCCATACTGCTTTCCACAATGGTTGAACTAGTTTACATTCCCACCAGCAGTGTAGGAGGCTTCCCCTTTCCCCACATCCTCATCAACATTTGTTGTTGTTTGTCTTTTGGATGGTGGCCATCTTAACTGGTATGAGGTGATATCTCATTGTGGTTTTAATTTGCATTTCTCTGATGATTAGCAATGTGGAGCATCTTTTCATGTGCCTATTGGCCATCTGAATTTCTTCTTTGGAGAAGTGTCTATTCAGATCCTCTGCCCATTTTTTAATTGGCTTATTTGCTTTTTGTTTGTTGAGGTGTGTGAGCTCTTTATATAATTTGGATGTCAACCCCTTATCGGATATGTCATTTATGAATATATTCTCCCATACTGTAGGATGTCTTTTTGTTCTACTGATGGTGTCCTTTGCTGTACAGAAGCTTTTTAGTTTGATATAGTCCCACTTGTTCATTTTTGCTTTTGTTTCCCTTGCCCTAGGAGATATGTTCATGAAGAAGTTGCTCATGTTTATGTCCAAGAGATTTTTGCCTATATTTTTTTCTAAGAGTTTTATGGTTTCATGACTTACATTCAGGTCTTTGATCTGTTTTGAGTTTACTTTTGTGTATGGGGTTAGACAGTAATCCATTTTCATTCTCTTACATGTAGCTCTCCAGTTTTGCCAACACCAGCTGTTGGAGAGGCTGTAATTTCCCCATTGTATATCCATAGCTCCTTTATCGTATATTAATTGACCACATATGCTTGGGTTTATATCTGGGCTCTGTAGTCTGTTCCACTGGTCTATGGGTCTATTCTTGTGCCAGTACCAAATTGTCTTGATTACTGTGGTTTTGTAGTAGAGCTTGAAGTCAGAGAGCATAATTCCCCCTGATTTATTCTTCCGTCTCAGGATAGCTTTGGGGTCTTTTGTCATTCCATATGAATTTTAGAACTATTTGCTCTAGTTCATTGAAGAATGCTGTTGGTATTTTGATAGGGATTGCATTGAATCTGTAGATTGCTTTAGGCAGGATGGCCATTTTGACAATATTAATTCTTCCTAGAAAAGAGCATGGGATGAATTTCCATTTATTAGTGTCCTCTTTAATTTCTCTTGAGAATGTCTTGTAGTTTTCAGGGTATAGGTCTTTCACTTCCTTGGTTAGGTTTATTCCTAGGTATTTTATTCTTTTTGATGCGATTGTGAATGGAATTGTTTCCTGATTTCTCTTTCTGCTAGTTCACCATTAGTGTATAGGAATGCAACAGATTTTTGTGTATTAATTTTGCATACCATAGCTCTTCTTAATTCAGAAATTAGATCTAGTAGTTTTGGAGTGGATTCTTTTAAATAACTTATCTTTTATACTGACTCAAATATTTATCTCAGCCTAGCATTTACTAGCTTAGAATTAGAAGGGACAGGATAAAAGTCTCACTGACAACTTTGAATTTAACTTCAAACTAGAAGCATTAAAGTTGTAACATCTGCAGGTACAGTAACAGAGATTTGGCTAGGAAAAAGTCAATAAAGTGAAATATTCTTAAAGTTCCTGCATTTGATCTCAGGGATATATTTTGGACAAAATGTTTTCAGAAGTAAGCTAAGCTGAAGATGAATAAAAAAGACAAAGGAATCACATCAAAAAAAGTATTCAGATGACAGAGCTAAGTAAACTGTTTCAAAATCAATATATCCAAATTTAAAGCACTCTTTCACCATTTTCCCCTATTCTAGGCCAGCTCTTCCCCTCCCAAATTTTCTTTTCATCCTAAACTTAAATCCTCAGAGTCTATTTTTACTCATTCCCTCTTTTTTAATTTGAATGTATCTAGTCAGTTTCACATCAATTTTTCCCAAGTCATCTATTTTAAGAGATACAACCCTATTTCTGCATCTCTACTGCCTCTACTTTGGTCTAGACCATCAACAACTCTTACAAGTGCTACTACAATTCAGAAGGCTGACCTCCTTGCCTCAATCTGTATATAATTATTCTATATACTATGTCAGAATCATCCCTCTAAAAAGATGTTACTACATCCCCCACCCCAGCTTAAAACCTTTTATAGCTCTCTGTCACCTATAGGGTAAGTCCAAATTTCTTAGTATATCAACTATCTGGCCAATTTAACTGCTTTCTCATCAAAGTCTTTTACACCATTTGCATGAAATTATTTATAATTCTCCAAAATAAGAAAAGAGGTCTCTCATCCCTGTGCGTCTACTAATTCTATTCCTCAATGTGCAATAAATAGACTTCTTTCCTCATGTCTTCATCTACTAAAATCTTGATTCAAGAGTCAATTAAAATGATACCTTCAAGAGGCACTTGAAAAGATGCTCCACATCGCTAATCATCAGGGAAATGTAAATCAAAACCTCAAAGAGATATCACCTTACACCAGTTAGAATGGCCACTATCCAAAAGACAAGAGAAAACAAGTGTTGGTGAGGATGTGGAGAAATGGGAACCCTCCTACACTGTTGGTGGGAATGTAGACTGGTGTAGCCACTATGCAAAGCAGTATGGTCCTTCAAAAAACTTAAAATAGAAACATCATATGATTCAGCAACTGCCCTTCTAGGAATTTATACCAAGAAAACAAAATCTCTGATTTGAAAACATATATGCACCCCTATGGTTATTGCTGCATTATTTACAATAACCAAGATATGAAAGCAACCTAGGTGTCTATAAATAGATGAACGGATAAAGAAGATGTGGTACATATACACAGTGGAATAAAAAAAAGAAATCATGCCATTTGCAACAACATGGATGGATCTGGAGGGTATTATGCTCAGTGAAATAAGCCAGGCAGAGAAAGACAAATACCATAAGATTTCACTTATTTGTGGAATATAAAAACAAAACTAAACAAAATGAACAAAATAGCAGTAGACTCACACACTGAGAAGGGACTGATGGTTACCATGGGGCAGGAGTTGGGGTGGGTGGGTGGGGAGGGTGAGGGGGATAAAGGGGCACAAAATTCTCAATCATAATGTAGGCTGGTCACGGGGATAGTAGTACAGCATGGAGAATATAGCCCATGATTTTGTAACATTTTCCTACGTTGACAGATAGTAACTGCACTAGTGGGGGTGAGGATTTCATAATATGGATAACTGTTGAACCACTGTGTTGTACACTCAAAACCAATATAAGATTGCATATCAACGACACTTCAAACAAAAAAAAGGTACTTCTCTGAAAAGCCTATGCTTATCCCCTCCTACTACTCCCCAACTCTTGTCCTACCTACCCCCAGTTAGAATGAATTACTCTGACTTATAGCACTTTATTTCTATTTTGGCACTTATCTATGTTATATCTCTATATGAACAAGCTTCCACACTCCCACTCCCATATACTGTTAAGTTCCTTCAGGGCAGGGTCAGTTTCTATTTCATCTTCATCTTCCAGTGGCTCAGCACAAAGCTTGGCAACATAATGTGAGTTTTAAGATGTTTGTTGGATTGAGTACTATTGCCAGATTAATTTTTCTTAAGTGCCACTACTGTCATGGTGGTCATCTTTCCTCAAAAACTTTTAGTGGGTCTTTGTTTTTATGAAATGAAATATGAAGTTCTAGCTTGGTTTTCAAAACCTTCCAGAAATTTCTGCTACATTACATCAAGTTATTTCCCTCAACATACATTTTCTGCCTTGGTTAGGCAAGTCTCTTTAGGGGCTCACAAACATGTGATGTGATTCTGAAGTTTTCAGTCTGGAAAGATCCTTAATTCTAGTTTAATTCAATCAACAATTATAAACACAAGAAATCATTTAATCTATTCAAGTCCTACCCATTCTAAAATGAGTTTCAACTGTCATCTTCTCTAAGAAACTACAGAACTACTCTACCTTACTCTACTGGAAATTCCTTAACATTTTTCTTGGTCTACACAATATGGCACTTAATTAGATAAATGTGTGCATGTTACTCTCAACTACCCAGTAAGATTGAAAGCTTATTGGGCAAAGTCTTTGTGGCTCCCTCTACCTTGCAATGTATTACATACTACACAGATAATAAGGGCTTAATAAATAATTGAAACCCAACACCCACACTGGCCAGCCAACTTTAAAAATGGTTGTAACAGCAGAGAACCCTTAAGGTGATAGCCCAATTACAGTCAGTCCTACCATCTCACCATTTACAATGTCAGTAAGTTTTTGCAAATAAAGTTCTACAGAAACTTAGCAACCTTGATTCACCTTTTATCTATAGTTGCTTTCACACTGAGTAGTCACAACAGAGCATATGGCCCACAAAGTCTCAAATGTTTATTATCTGGTCCTGCAGATAGTTTGCTGACTCTTGATTAAGAAGGAAAACTTCTTCTGTGGATGAGCAAAGCATTCAAACCCTTTCAGAGGTTTTTTTGGTGTCCAAAACAAGAAGTAGAGAGGTTTTGATGGTAGCACACACAGATTTATGGCTGGAGCAATATTCTCCATTACCAGTAAGTGGCTTATTTACTGTTTTCAGTTATCTATTCGAACACACAACTCTTGATGACATGGATAATCAAGAGTTGATTATATAATCAAATGAAAAACTAAACTAATTTGCACAGTGATGAAAAGCCAAGCCACTCATAATGACTTATAATAATTTTTGAGTAAGCATCTTGCTCAAGGTTGGATGGTGAAACAGAGCCTGAGCCTGTTTGAATAGACATCTGTTATAAATAAAATAACCAGCTCCAAAACTAGAAGTAACATTTATTTTCCACCTAAGCCACATTCTTCACTGGGAGAATGTAAAGGACTTTGTAACTAGGAAAATTATGTCATTTTAGCACAGCAGGTAAACTGTGATGAACTAAAACTCTCGTTTTGAACATATTTTAAAAACAGAATCATTTGTTCATCATCATGTAGAATGACAACTCACATGAAGACAAAAATTTTGAGACCAATTTCTAATAGCTAGTTGCAAACATCATATAGTGGGCTTGGCTGGTAAATTAGTAATTGAATTAATATTTTTCCCATTAACTTATTATATGACTTGGAGCTAATTATAGCTTCCAAATATATATGATTTGCAGTTTTCAAAAACAGGCACAATTATTTGTCTATACAATGTTAAAAGGTAATTATGTTAAAAGATAATTTAGCTGCATGGATAAAAATCAAGTTCTTCAATGAAAACTGAGAAATAAAACACTCCGTGTGTGTGTGTGTGTGTGTGTGTGTGTGTGTGTGTGTGTGTGTAAACAAATTTTAATTAATCCTTCTAGAATACAATGGGGAAAACTTAGGTCATTTAAGTTCAGAAGCTTATTGAAGAATCCTATCAAGGACCAGTTTAGGGAGGACCTGAATGAAGTGTCCTTATAAGATACAATTCTCTGGCATGTTTTCATGCACATTGCTTCTCTATCATGCCACAACCACATCAAAGCCTCCCTACACTGCTAAACTTCAACAAGTCCACCAGTTAAAGCTTTCAAAAGTGGTATTTTCTAGTAATACACCAATCCAAGCACAGTGCTAGGAAACAGACATAATGGAAGGCACTCTAGGACAACCAAACACACAAGATTTCCATTAGTACTGCCTTACTCCCTATGACAGAAGTAAAAAAAAACACCAAGTAGGTTTTCCCCCTGCTACACTGTCCGACACACTCATTGTGAAATACTACAGATGCAGCCTTTGTCAAAATGAAAAGGGATTGTGTACTTGAAAAAAAAACAACTATTTTTTATGCTTCCAAATTCTTAATCCTGTTTGGAGCTGTCAGTGGGGGTTAATGGAAGCCTTGGATAGGAGAATTCCAATCTGGTTGGCAGATGGATAGGTTGGTTATAGCTGCATAACTATGTCTTGCCTGCAGGCACAATTCAGAACACTGTTAAAGCAATATAAAGTCTCTGTCAAGCTGAACCATTTGGATCAGTAGCAAGGAGAAATAATAATAAAAAAGAAGTTCATTTCTAGGCCTTGTGCATTTATGCTAGTATGCAGAAACTGATTAATTGTCATAGTATGCTGGTCTTCTACACTTCAGATTTCTACTTCTGGAGTAGATTTTGCATGCTAATATAATCATTCTCCCTCTTGAGACATTAGCAAATAATCAAATGAAAAACAGGATCATAATTTACTGAGATTCGAGCAATTCTCTATGCAAATTTGACTTGTTATTGCTACTGCCTCGTTAATCTGAATGCCTTTGACAAACTCCTTTGATTTATGAACTCATGACAACTCCAATGTGTATATATTTTGCTAGATTGACATTATCATTAAGAGTGGGTGGACTGAGCTCACATGAATGGCTGATTTTATTCGCTGGTGTCTGCTGCTCAACAGCTGAGCATCTCCTCCTCACAAAGCCCCTGAGCGTCAGGCTCTTCCCATCTTCCTATCCATTCATCATCTCGATGTTAATTGGCCCAGGCTTTAAGCAAATTTTCAACACGATTTAAAGGCACGATGACACTGATTACTGACCCTCTGCCATACGGTGCCTATTGATTAACCTGACAGAGATGATGAGCTTGAGGGAAACTAGGTGTGTGGGGACTTCAGGGGGAAAAATATATTGTCTATGCAGGCAAACACTTGTCATTACTTCACAAGCCAGAATTTGCACAGCACACATTCTTAAAACACACTACTGCTTTAACACTTACAGCTAATGTAGAAAGTGCTTTCTGTATTCAGAGATATTACAGATATGTTACGTCAAAGCACATGGCACATTCAGTATTTAGAAGAACTCCCTAGACAGATGAATGCCTTTCAACTAATTATGCTTGCACTGGCTGATGTATTTATTTTAGGTTAAATTCAAAGAAAGTGCTGGGTGGCCTGATAGTGCTGTATCGTATCAGAAAACAAATACAATAGGAAAACGCTAGGTTGTTGAAAATAGAAAGAAGAAGGAAGGACAGAGTAAAATTCTCTGCTGCCATTCCACCACCTCTATAATATAAGCTGCCATTCTATCACTTACAATAAGAGGTAGTCTCAAAAAAGGAAGAAAAACAACCTCATTTTATAAATTATTTTGTTAAATATTGCTACCTGATTCCAACAGTCAAACTATTCCTGATACAGAAATTACCAATAACTGAATGTTTTTAAATAAAGCTAAGTAATATTTAATAAGTCTAACAAACATATCCCTTAAATTCTTGCTTGCCCATTTTCAACAACTGCTCTATAAAACTGCTGTACTTAGGGAAATTGTACAGGATATTCAAAGTTAAGCTTCCTGAGAAAATTAAATGCTTCATTATATAGTTACTGATCACACAGTAACAAAAAACAGCTTTAAGATATTGTTAGATCTGTAAATTTACACAAGCAAAGTCAAGCAGCACACTGTCAGGGATCAGACAAAAACCATCTTTAGATAGGAAAGGTTCTTATTTAAAACAAAGCTAACAAAATATGCTCCCTCTGGCCACACAGATCACCTTGTTTACTTACGAGTCCTGGTGGTGGGGGGCAGCCAATGTACAATTTTAAACACGGAGATTTTGGAGCAGCACTAATAGTTATTTCAAAGCTAAAATAGAAAACTGAACAACAGCCTGTATGTAGTCTCTATTACAGTGACATGGGCTGTTAATGTAAGAGATCAAATGTTTTTCAAGTCAAACAGCATTGGTGCCTGTTACACTGGAACATGTAGCTTTACTCCCTAAAAGGCCAGCCTCCTGCTCTTTTAAGATAAACAAGCTCAACTCAGCACTGAGATACTCTGATAAGAGGGATGGAAGAGCCGAGCTGCGCCTGAGAGTAACAAGGCAAAGGCAAGGGGCAGCACCGCTTTACTGACTTTTTTAAGTTATACAATATACCATAATACAACATTTTAATACTTCACCATTACAAGAATAGCTATAAGAGGATGAATTTCTATCAATAAACATGAGAACCAAAAAAAAGCTAAAAAACAGTTATCTGTATTTTGTGAAGAGATATTACACAGCTGTCCAAACACATTCAGCTTTGTGACTTCTTAATCAAAGGTTTGAACATCAACTTAGCAATGACTATGAGTATATAAAAGAGTTTCTAATTATGTGAATATGCTCCATACCAAAGTAGTCTACTTAAAACTCCAAATGTTTGATTAGAAACAAATGAAAACTATGCTGATGGACAGTGACTGTAATGGGGTATGTGGTAGGGACTTGATAATGGGGGGAATCTAGTAACCACAATGTTGCTCATGTAGTTATATATTAATGATACCAAAATATAAGAAAATGCCAAAAAAAAATGAAAAAAACTTCATACCTTGCCCTTTCAAGTAGTTTTTTAATATTTTATTCTGCTTAACTCAATGCAGTCATCAAACCACATTTATTTAGAACAATACAGCTTAATATTGTAAAATACAGAAAGGAGGCATTTATATATGACTAGATTGTTTTTCTTGACAGAACTAAGACTGAGAAAAAAATACGTATCTTGTATATGCTTTCATTATTTAAAATACAATGACAATGCAAAAAATAGCTATAAATAAGCATAATAAAATTAATAAAAATTCAGCAGGGGGATTTGGGACAGACATACACAATAAAAAAAAAGCTCCCCTATTATGTGAATAAAAGTATAACTAGTTTGATTTGTCTCCTTTACCTTTAAATCTACATGAATCTTCAAGAAAATTTTTTTCTTTTCATGATACTACCTTTATGATTATGTGTTTAGGACAGATCCTTTCATGCCACAATATTACCTGCTGCCATATTTACACAGTATTTCATCCAGAGAGCCTCTGCATATAGTTTTGGGTGAGTTAAGAGGAAAACATTTGCTTCTACTAATAAATACATCTGGTTATTTTTGAAACTCAAAGACATCTGCATTCTCTACATCTTTCTGATTTCTCAAAATGAGGTTGAGAACTACAGAACCCTTAGGACGTACACCAAAATCCTTTCTCTCTGCAAATTAGTTATTTCTATCATCCCTGTTCCTGATTTTTTTCTGCTAAATGACTTTCATCGCCTTGGATATCTTCCTTACAATTCAATTAATACCATGAAAGAAATTTAAATTTATAATTGTAGTAACTTATCTAGTAATTCTGAAAAAAGAAAATAATGTAGATTTTATGTGGTTCTTTAGATTAAGAACAGTCATGGTGTGGGAGGTAGTGACATCATAAGCAAACTATTTTGTAGGATTTGTTCCTTTAAAGTTGATAAACTGTTCAATATCTCCAAATGTCTACCCATTTTGGAATGAAAATAAAATCACCGGTAAATAAAGTAAATTTCTGAAAACCAAATTGGGCCAGGTTAAAATTTGTGTTTAGGTGTATATTTTTATTGTGAACTGTCCTTATTTAACCACTCTCTTTTTTTCTTATTAAGAAATTATTATTCTGTGAGCTTAATATTCTGTGGATTTTCCCACTAATTATACAAAGTCTTAATGAATTTTCAGGTTTTTAAAATTATAAGTACCATCTCCTCTCATTGACTTATATAGATTTTTGGTTCTCAAGGATAAAAAACATGGTTCAACATAGGTCTTGAAGGGCATATCTTAAAGAATAGCAACTTAGTAATAAGAAATCAAATATCACACTTTGCTTTATATCCCTTGCTTTCCTCTTAAAATGCCAAGTAGACCAACTATCTTCCTTATTCAGGATACTTGAGATCAAGCTGTAACTTTTACTTTTACTGTAAATTTTGTTTCTCATTTTCTGTTCATCGCTACAGAAATTTAAAACAGCAAAGGAAAATATGTTTTTAAACAGAAAATAGCTAATATAATTCATACTGATGGCATTCTCATAGGTCTCTACGTAGCCAGACACCAAGGTAGTATTAACCTACAGGACTTAAAATAAGTGAGAAGCCTTCTATTTCTGAAGGGTCAAAGGTTATAAACAATTCATGTCTTCAATTTTTCATTTGTTAATATTACCAAACAACAAAATGAAAATAAGACCAAAACAGATTAACTTGGAGTTCTACCAGTATTTTAATAAATTTATTTGGAGAGATGGCTAATTTTACTGCCTCAGAGATAAACAACCTTGAGGGATTGTTTTATGTGTGTGCGTTTTAACAACACTATTCGATGTGTAAGTAACAAATTAAAAAATTTAAAAAGATTTACAAGATTTTAAATTTAAATATAAAAAGATTTTTCCTTTTTTCCAATGGAAGATTTTTTCTCCTGTAACAATGAAAATGGTTTCTACCCAAAAGCTATGTTTTTGTATTATTCTAACAAAAGTATTTCTCTTAGGCCTCTGGTCTTAAACTATTGGAATGCTAGAGAATGGTTATACACCTTAAATTTCCATTTTGCTAAGTATTCAAAATTTTGATTGTGCATTTCTGACAAATCCTACAAATTGTTTATGGTGTCTCTACTTTCCATACCACAACTCTTCTTAATCTAAAGAACCACACAAAATCTACATTATTTTCTTTTCTCAGAATTACTAGATAAGTTACTATAATTATAAAAACAACCTTTTATTATCATTTAGTAGAAGAGTTTTTTTGGAAGTATTAATGATCCTTTGTTGATTAAAGAAAAAAAAGTGGGAAACATTAAACATTCCAGAATTCTGTCTTGGATCAGCATCTCAATTTTAAAGTGGCCTTTTATTTATTGAAATAGTCATTTTAGCATGGTTATTTAATTAAATAAATAATGATTAGGCAATTTAAATTGGGCTTATTTTAATCAATGAACTTTAAAAATCTGTTATACCATCAATAGCATTTTGTTGTGTTACGGATGAAAAATTGCTTCACTAACCTCAGAGTTTGGTAATGGATGATTAGTTTGACAGGTATCAAACATTAGTTTTAATACCATATAGTACTTGTTCTTACAGCACAGAACCTATGATGCCATAAAACCCAACTGTTAGTAAAGTTTGTTTTGCCACAATTCCCTCGTGTGGAAACCAAGGTACCTCTTGCTTCTGCAGACAGTGAAGGAACAGCTGACTTCCAAACCAGTTGCCTATCACTGACTACTGCACAAAGGACATTCTGGGTAGTGGTTCATAAAGAAAGCATAGCCATTTCAAAATGCCAGTAGTTCCCAGCATCTCCTTTCCTTCTGGGTGGAATGAAGTCTGTAAGCACTGACTGGTGGGTCATTCGACCCATGAGGGCCTGGAAAGGTTTCAAGAATAACAGAGGTCATGTAATTGCCAAAAGAGCATTAGCCACTCAATCATAATGGATAATTAAATGACCTACATGATTCCTGAAATAGCTGCTCTATATTTGGTCTATTACTTGGGTCCCTCAAGATAAGCTACTCGTCTGGTCTGCCTTGACCCGCAAAAGTCCAACCTGCGCCTGAAAACTAGCTGCATGCTTCTACTGTTTTGTAAATCTGTGCCTCTCCCCTCGACCCCTCACTTCCAAGTAGTCATGCCCAGACTATACATTCAAGAGGACACACATAAAATCAATGTTGTATTCTTCTCCCTATTGTGCTCTCTGGAATACAAATGACTAAAGCAAAGAAAAAATTAGTAAATTCCTGGTTTAGATCTTTGGGGGATAGATGGAAGAAACATAAGAAGTACAAAGAAGGAAAGTCATGATAAATTTTTTTTTAAGTTTTGCTCATATGCCTCCAAAGAATTTTACATTTGATTATAAAGCTAGTCAGGAATTTTTTGTGGGCAGCAAGTCATTAAAACTCCAACTGCCTAGACTGCATTTTTGATGGTGTGGACTATTAGAATATTTTCTGGCCTAGTTTTTTAGTCTGTACAGAAAGCAAACTGCCTCTCAACAAAATGAAATATACATGGAACCAACTGTTTATATAATATCAGTAGCAAAAGGAACAAGAATCTATATGGTTCACATTTTCATCTTTCTAAATAGTTCAACAATCTCACTGTTAATATTTGATCAAAAAATACAACCAAATAGAAGCCAGCTGCAGTGAAATGGCAAAACTGTACTAGAGAATATTCTTCTTTAGGAGAAAAGGGACTGCCTGTGGCCCTTGAGGTAGCTGCACATCAAGCAAATGCTACAGAAAGAGGCAAGAGAGAAGTAACCAAAGACAACCCCACAGTAATGGCAAGGGACAAGGGATGTGAGGGACAAAGAGCTCACATTTAGAATAATACCTAGGAGGCTAGTAGGATTTTTCCGTTTCCACAGGAAATTATGTAGCTTGAGGCTATTGACTACCCTGATCTCTTACTAGGACATGAATGGCTTATTAAACCTAGAACATATCTGTTTTAGTTAACTTCTGGGCAGGGAGGGGGTTAGAGGGGGAGAAGAGAACAAAATGTACTTAAATGCTGAATTTTTTCTCCAGGCTGAATGCCTTTCATCCAATAAGACATTCAAAGCAGTGACCCAGCAAATGGATTGAAAAAGCAATCTTCCATCCCAGTGCCACATTATCATTCCTATTCAGTATTCTCCATGAGATATCTCAATCAGCTGTGTGTAAGTGACAACGCAGCCCATTGCTGGGTTAATTAAACATTTGACTTTAACACCCTCCCCGTCATTAAGCAAATAAAAACAGATAATTCAAACTGCACTTCATCCTCAGGGTACACAACACACATGTCAAAATTAAGAGAGTCCAAGGCCTGTGGGGAATTCTGTTGGGGCGATAATCAGTTTAAATCTTATCTGGTTTATCAATTATTCTATTGATTAAACCAAGGCGGTTATACACAACTCCTCGGCCACATGGGATTGATGTCAGCAGAGCAAGAAAACAACTCCAGGAGGTTCCAAACTGATTTTAAAAGGGACCAACAGACAGACCAGTAATAGTCGATTATTACATACCAGTGATCCATATACTGAAGAGTTGATTCTTAGTTTCAGGCAGGTGAAGTGAACTGTTTCCAATCACTATGTGTCCCTGCTATACCTTACTATTGGCTTGAGTAAATTTATGTCTTGGAAGATCCACATGTTTTTCTGCTGGTTTAAACAGAAGCCAGCATACTCGGCAGTTGAAATATTTTATAGATACTGATTCCAAACTGTTAACAAAGAGAATCTCAAATAAGGAAACTTAACTTTTTTCCTAATGTTCTTACCTGTCTGCATGTGACCAGAAACACGCAGATCAAAGAGGAAATACCTGAGAGTTGATTCTCCTAAAAATATGCAATCACCTACTTATTCGAGTATCCTGAAACACCATATTCTTGAGGAAGAGAATCTAAGAAATCAGAACGACCTTACCATAAATACAGACTCATGACTTCTTTTATTAATTCCACAGGCAAACATATATAAAGCCATTAATAACAATGAAAATCCAGTGCTGTATCTTCAAAAGCAATGTTGATATCCAAACCATTACATATTGAGTTTCTAACAGATTTTTAAAACAGTTTAATCTCCTGCCCAATTCAAATGTCCAGAACACTTACGAACTCAAGGCCATGTCCTATTACTATATAGGAGAAAAGCACTAATAAAACCTACTAACAACAACAAAAAAAAGCAGGGTGGGAGCTACTTCACACCTGATATTTGTGCACTCATACTATGCTCTTCAGAAACAAAATTTGTTCACTGCTATGATGGCACCACATGTGCAACCAACCACAATTTAACTTACTTCCTTCAGATTTTTTGTTTTCAGGCAGACTAAGTAAGAAACCTGCATTAGCATGTTGTATTCTACACCTACCACTAGAAATACTGAGGGTGCTATTTGTAATTGTATTCTTTTTAAGAGGTTTGTTCTCTGCAGCTGTTTTCTGCTTGCAGTGTATTTTGTGTAATCAGCACATCATCATAAATACATTGGCTGTTCCCCTGAGGGTAGCTGTCAGTGTTTAATTTACAGAACAACCTGGCCAGTGTGAATTTTAACACTACAGCACTATGGCAAGGAGTTACCACACTCTACGAAAAACAGGTTTATATGAATTTTTATATCAAGAGCTGGTCCCAGGACAATTTAGGTTCTAGAAATAGACTGTTGAAAGAAGTACTTTATACCTTGTATGCAACACACTTGTTCCCATTTGTTTTAGAAGGAGCCCTGAACTAACTACCAAACCCACAACTGGGGGCACTACCAATTCTGGAGACAAGGACTGAGAATCTATTATCTACCAGCAGGAGGCACTGTAATAAATGTTACCCATCTCTAAACTACACGTAGAGCTATCAAAAACAACACTGTTCCCTTAGAAAGTGTGTAAAGGCAGAAAGGAAAACCACTTAAGACAGACTAGTCTGAAATACGTGTATCATTATTTTTGCCCAGATGAGCTATATCTTGATATGAACATAAGTATACTGTTTCCTTGGGGCTGCTATTAAGCCAGACCTCTAGCTCAATGAATGGGAAAAAAATACATGAAACTAATGGTTATTCACAGTCATAGTCCTCCCAAATTATATGCACAGTGCCTGGGACATAGGTTCTCAAAAAATGTCTAGTAACTACAAACTCCTTAAGCACAGGGTCTAACTCTTAACTTATACCCAATACTTTGTACAGTACTTGGCATATAGAAGGTACTCTGTAAATGAATTTAATGAATTGTGGTTATGAATGGCAATGTTATTTGTAAAGCTTTGGATCTATATGGTGTCAAAATATATTTTCTGAGTCAGTAAAATGCCCTTAAGGCCTGTATATAGAGTGTATAGGAGTGTATATCATGTATTTTAGTCATTTTAATCTAAGCTATTTATACAAGAAACCTAATTAGCTCAATCTGATATTAAAAAATAAACTAGCCTATAAATATTGGAATATCCAAACTTACATTTTATTTAAATATCATATAAAAGAGACTAAAACTTTTATATAATTTATATTTCTTTCATATAAGATTGAAAGGTTAAATGCTCAGAAAAGTAACCAATAGCACTTTTCCATTACTGACGTGGTATTACATGCACACATACACATTCTAAAATGAAATGACTATACATAGTATTTTTCTGTTAAAGACTATTTTACAAGCTAAAATACCTAGAGTTAAATACTGAATCAAAATAATAGTTCATGCCGAGTTCTCTTCAGTGTATTTGTTTTTAAAGTTGTACAAAATATTTTCATGATGTTTTACAAAAATCATTAAATTGTGACTAGCATACTTTTTTAGAAAAGGAAGAAAATTACTTCACCTCAGAGAATTTCCCACTTAACCAAATTTATAGTAAAGCTACATTTTAAATGATTAAATGATTAAAGATTTGTACAATTTTCTCTGATACCTCTATAATTAAAATATTTTCTATAAAAAATTTTTAAAAATTTATATAACCCCGGTCCTAGGAATTTACTCTAAGAAAGCAGCAGCCCAGTTTGAAAAAGACATATGCACCCCTATGTTTATCGCAGCACTATTTACAATAACCAAGAAATGGAAGCAACCTAAGTGTCCATCAGTAGATGAATGGATAAAGAAGATGTGGTACATATACACAATGGAATATTATTCAGCCATAAGAAGAAAACAAATTCTACCATTTCCAACAACATGGATGGAGCTAGAGGCTATTATGCTCAGTGAAATAAGCCAGGCAGAGAAAGACAAGTATCAAATGATTTCACTCATCTGTGGAGTATAAGAACAAAGAAAAAACTGAAGGAACAAAACAGCAGCAAACTCACAGAACCCAAGAATGGACTAACAGTTACCAAAGGCAAAGGGACTGGAAAAGATGGGTGGGAAGGGAGGCATAAGGGGGAAACGGGTTTTACGATTAACACACGTAATGTAGCGGGGTGGGGGCGGAGATACAGGGAAGGCAGTATAACACAGAGAAGACAAGTAGTGATTCTATAGCATCTTACTACACTGATGGACAGTGACTGTAATGGGGTATGTGGTGGGGACTTGATAATAGGGGGAGTCTAGTAACTATAATATTGCTCATGTAATTGTACATTAATAGCAAAATTTTAAAAAATTATATAACCATTATTATGTATTGCAAATTTTGATAACACCCCTGACCTCAGTATCTTGACAACCAGAAAGAAGTTTTATTTAAGAACATAAATCCTATATCATTCTTTCTTTCTGTGATCTAAAACATTTCAAGAAGGTAACGATTTTTTACATTTATATCATGTGAAAGGCAAAATAAGAAAGAACATGATCCATTGCCTTAGTACATTTGGATTTGTTTACATCAATTAGAGGTTAGAAAATTTCAATTCAGCTGAATATTTGCAACTTTATACTTCATAAAAAAAACTTATGCCTAATAAAACATATCTTAATTTTTAATGGCAAAATTAATCACATTCTTTCTTCTTAGAATTAGAATTACAAAAATACATCCTGAGACCTTTTGAACTAAACTGGATGGGGTTAGGTTGAGGTCACACTAGATCAGATGACTGCTTTCTCTCTTCCCTGGAGACCACATGGTAGTTCCATAGGCTGCCATTAGATAGCAGCACAGTACACACCATCAGTCATATCACCCACAGTCTCTCAATTAAGGTTGAAACTGTCTCAGTTACATACACACACACACACACACACACACACACACACACACACACACACACACACACACACACACACAGATTCTAATTTAATTAGTGCAGTCGGCAACTCCAGAAAAGAGTAATTCAATTAGTGCATTGTGGAGCTCTACAATACCTCTAAAGCAGATGTTCGCCATCTTCAGGAACCGAAGCTGGGTTTAAAATACCTGTACCACTCAGATATGCCACTATATTACGTCATTTGTCAAAGTGCTTACAGATGCCTTTCTAGCTTCAAAGAAAAGGTAAGGAAACAAACCCAGGTTAAGGTCCTACAGATTTTTCCATCATCTACACTCTAGAAATGTATTTGCTTTTAGGCTGCAGAAATTAAATTACATAATCCAAATTCTGTTCAAAACAAGATGTGTCACTGTATTCTACACTATTACACATTTTTACAGCACTGCCTCTAGTTATGCATACCACAATGTAATGAGGACACTGTCAAGGTGGAATGCATTCACAAGGAAGGATAATAAGAATGATAACCCCCTTAACCAAAATAGGTAGTTATGAAAATGGCAGGAATGATTATTAATATTTTCCAAAGAAATACTAACAGAACCAGGAATATTCACCCTGGAAACAGAAAATATAAGCAACATGACAGCTATCCTAAAATATATAAGTATATGAAAAAGAAAACAATTACTTTATATTACTAGGCAAAATTACAATCAGATCAACAAAAAGTTTGACTCATTCTTGAAGGTAAACTTTCTAATAAAATACAGTGAGAAAGAAAACAAGATGCCTCAAGTAGTTCACTTGCCAATAATGACAGTGATAAAGCAGATATTAGATGACACCCTGCCAAAAACACTCTACATCCTCCCTCCACAAAACCAGAACCAGGACCTAATCTGATTCTTCCTTACAAATGGTATTCCACAAACCACAAACACTTCATATAGGATTTCTGTATGAACCAGACTGCCTTCTGGATGTCCCTTTCAATGATGAAATTCTATGGTTCTATGAATACACTGGTTTTTGCTCATGAGGCAAACATGGACTTGTAAGTAATAAAGCTAATCATTATTATGGAGGTTTGGCTGTCTAAAAGCCAATGGGCTGTGAGGCATTTTCATAGTAACTGATACATTAATAATAAACCAAGGGAAGAAGAAATTTTGTATAATTTCTTTGTATTAAGATTTAGGAGATTCCATAAATGTATTTCTAGTCTTATTTCTAAGATTGAAAAGAATGGTTTGGTTTTACTCATCATCAGGATATCAGCCAATTAGAAATCAATTTCTAGAAGAATGATTTTTGAAAACTCCCCCACTGAGTCAAGACAGTGTGTTCTCATAGCTTAAATGCAAAACATCAACTATTTATTCTCTAAAAATATAGAACAACACTTAAAACAACAGTAACTAACTTTCAATATCCTTCCCCCTTTGGTCTTGCTTTCTGTGTACTATAATTTGTAAGTGAGGACATAATTTTGGATGCAAGGGGGCAGGACATTATTTCACAAATACCATCTCCTCTCTTTCCAGTATGACCTCAAAGTCATTTTTCCAGTGCATTTCACTATATATTCACAATAGTGAAGAGCACCTGCCTTTCACAATTACAGAGGGAGAAGATTAAGCTAAGTATCTGTCCTTTAAAACCATCAGTAAGAGTTAACTCAAGTATTTTCAACACAAACTCCTACTTTTTCATGCTCCAGAAGAACTGCAAAAGGTCATTCTCACTTAAACTTTACTTGTAAGGTCTATGCCCCAAATGGATTAAGATTAAAAGCACACATCTATCAATAGTACTATTTTCTTAGGAAGAAAAAAATTTAAATATAAAAGATTTGCTGTTTTAAGATGTATTACAACTTAAAACAAATAGTAATACAAAGTTTATTCTATTACTAGAAAATATTTTCCAAGAAATCCATGGCTTGCACCAAATATTTTCTATTCATGTGCCATTAAGCTGTACTAACACAAATACAGTGGTTCTTCCATATTACCTACCCATCGACCTTCTTACTATAATTATGAATTTTGCACGTTTAAAAAAAGTTATTTTTCTTGCCCAAATTGTAAGTCTTTCCTAATGACCAACTTGCCAAAGACTAATAGATAATTAGAGCAGTAAATAACATAGCTGGGTTAATTCTGATTTGACTGGCACTACTGCCATATAGTAGGCTATCAGTTTCGCAAACTGCTCCTCCATCTCTTACCTTTACCTACTGCTGTTTTCTTTACTTCCTGCCTCCACAAAACCAGAACCAGGACCTAATCTGATTCTTCCTTACAAATGGTATTCCACAAACCCCAATATTACGTACTAACCCAACTTTAATTTCCTTTTGCCCAGGCCTCACAGCCTGCATTTATGTTCCAGTGTTGTTTATTTAGCTCCATCAGCACCACTTCTCTTTAACATTGTCCCTTTTCATGCATTTAAGGCAACTACTTACAACCTTATCAATGAAAGCAGACAAATGGGGAGAAAGGAATGAACTGCAAACACCTCAAACAAGAAAGGTTGCTTAAAAAACCAAGTGTCATATTCTGACAGTTCAATATTTCATAGCCAATACAAGGAATGTGCAACGACACTGCAACTTTAAATCTTTTCCTCCTATGTCAGTCTCCCTTTCTCTCATTGTAATGCCAAAGGGAACAGCAATCAGAGTGGAGATGTTCAACGTGATAGAGGTCAGGACACCATCGGATCAACGTACCAGAAACACGACCTTGTTTATTTTTTTCCCACAGTATTATTGTTTACAGGGTGCTTTGCTCGTGTACCTTGTGGTTCTTAGCTAAAAGATGAAATTACAGCCCAGGATGAAGCACTCAGGCACACATCCAATTTGTGTTTCCATCTCAGAAAACAAAAAGCTTCTAAGGCCCTCAGGCTGCCATTCAAACTTGGAGGCTGACATTTTTAACAGCATGAACCAGAGACTGGCAGAGAGAATGATATAATGCATTTCTGACTTGTCAATCAAAGACCTCACCTCTGCTGTCTTGTAAACAGTTGGGGGCCATCTAACTACATTCATAAACCTAGCAAGAGCTTACTGCCAGCTGGGGTGCTGGAGCCACAGGCTCTGGCTTCTATTCACCAAAATCATGATTCGGTTTTATAATCTCTGTAAATAGTCCATAGGCACATTTCCACGATTACTGGAATAGAACCAGAGTAGGGAATACAAAGAGATTTTGGTCAAATATTGCATTATTTTCAAGCTGTTGGAATCCTGTACCCATTTTATCCTCATTTTACCAATTCCCCCCAAAGGACTGCACTAAGCTGCAAATGAAATGCTTAAAAAAAATAATGACCTGCCAATTAAAAAATCTAGAGAAAATATACTAATATTATACTAGAAATGTCCCCTATGTTTTATTACCAGTAAAGACACTCCCCAAAACATGGCTCATGCAAAGGGTAGAAACTGCAATGAACAATGGCAGTACATATATATATATATATTTTTTTTTACATAACAATATATTTTAGTAAAACTAATTATGGGCTTTCTTCCAAAAATAAAACTCCTCATGCTCATATACAAAAGTTTTACATTTACTAGTTTGAAATAGTGCAGTATTTATAATTGTGTGTGTGAAAAATGTAAACATGGAATGAGTACTTTTCCCTCGACTTTTTCTCTTCTGTGTGACCTTGAACAATACAAAAATTAAACCAAATCAGACTAAGACTTGAACTTTTTGCTAAAGGATCATACATGAAAACAAATACGCTTTTTTTGTGTGTCAATTTTACAAGGCACAGTATTCCAATTTAATTCAGGCTAAGCCACAGATATTAGGTTTAAACAAAGGTCTCAAGAATTTAAATGGTACACACCTGAGAACTTTAAAAGGCAGATGACAGATAACCCAGCACAGGAAGGTATACTGCAAAATCCCGTTTCATGATGATGTACCACATCCTAGGCCCAAGTAACTATTTCAAAATATAATAGTGTTCGATTCCAGAGGACTGGGCCAAAGAATATAGAAAAGCTCAAAGCTACTCAAAATCACTCTCAGGAAAAACAAAACTCATGAGTATCACCTCCCATAGTAAAGTACTGCAATTCTTAGAAGCACATGCAGCTAAACAAGAGACTGGTCTTTTTCCCCCTCCTAATCAGGCTGTCATAAATAACCTAGGTTTCTCTCTTCATGAAAAATGACAAAGAGTTTCCTAAGTGTTACCCATCTACCGAGATTCCACATCTTGACAGTCTACATAAAATACCAAGTCCAGACAGTGACGGTAACAGAGGGCTTGAGGACTTGATAATATGGGTGAATGCTGAAACCACAGTGTTGTTTATGTGAAAACATCATGAGATCGTACATCAATGATACTTTAATTTAAAAAAAAGCTAAAAAAACCTGTATCATGATGCTGGGGGAAAAAAGCACCGCACTGATGTGTATATTTCTAAATAAAATATTTAATATTAACTCTTTCTGAACATCAAAAAAAAATACCAAGTCTATAAACCAAACCCACGGAAGGACAGCAAGACAATAAAACACAACCACATAAAAGCAGAACAACAGCGAAAGAAGGTACACATGGTGTAATCAGGGAACCAACAGTGATTCCTGAACAGGACAGAAAGAACTCCTGTGGCCTCTACTCAGCACAAAGATGGCAGTAACAAAAAGGTAATCTCAGAATATAAAGAAAGCAGTATGTCCCTCTCCAGAGGATACAGGTGAGTCTTAACTGCACAGAGCAAGAATGTGTCTAGCAAGAAAAGTACATCCACAGACTCCCATCACCCATCAAGTCCATTCTTCCCAGCTTGTGCTTCTTACACTGGGACAACTCCAGGACCCTTGGGTATGTGTACCTTCCCTTCTGCCATTGGGGTCATACTGAAGTTATGCTAATAAGGGAAAATGTGACACTATTCAACATATCAGAAGCAATAAACTCTGTGGACTGAAGAATTTAATTTTTCAGATCCATCATTAAAAATACAAAAAAACAGTGACTGTAATTGGGTTGGTGGGGAGGACCTGATGAAGGGGGAGTTTAATAACCATAATATTGCACATGTAATTGTAGATTAATGATACCAAAATAAATTATTAAAAAAGAAAAATGATTAACAAAACCAAAGCCCACTGAGGGAAGAAATTGACCCTGGGATGCACACCCAGATGTAACGGCAGAGCTGGGAACTCTAATGGTTGGGGCTGAAACCCCTTAGGTAGCTTGAAAATAACCTTGAAATAAAGGATTGCCAGGGAAAGGAAGGAAAAAAAAATACAAAAAAAATTTGTATAGGAAATTTGATCATCTCATAAGATGATTTGGTTTTCTCTAAACATTAGATAATGTTGCACACTAGCCTGTAAATGAACATTATCTTCATCACACACATGTCAAAATATTCAGTAATGGAGTAATCTATTATTACAAAACAGTATTGAAATAGCCAAGTAGGCATTTTGAAAGACAAATCAGTACTAATTACACCTCCAAGACAGATTATTTCCAGAATAAAATAAAATGCAGCAAATTCAGGTCATCTCTACTTTTCTTAGTGAAATATATACAAAAGTCGAAAGGGTAGAAGTTGAACAACAAATTTCAATGTTAATTAAATGTTTTAAGCTCCATAATTATACTTTCCTTTTAAGAAACAATCTTCAATAATGTATTTCCAACATTTTGCACATGTAATTTAATTTTGTGCCTAAGGATGGTTAAAGGGTCACTTTGAGTGTGCCTAATGATTTCCATCTTTTCTCTAGACTTGTTTATCACTACTATCATCATTTAAATTTTCCCAGTGTATATTCTTTTATAGAGTAAGAGTACAATGCAATAAAATAGTCAAATAAGTGTACAAACATACACTGCTCTGAAGATAAAGATGTTGACATCCTTAAAACTTAACTGTTAGGGGCCTGGCATGACCACTATTTAATAGCTTGAAATGTGCATTTGTTCATCAACAAGAGTCCAAATTCAGCATACAAAATCCAATTCAGACTTCCGGGAAGATGGCGGTGTGAGAAGGGCGGCAGAAATCTCCTCCCAACACTATATTTATCTACGAAAATACAGCAAATACAACTATTCCTAAAAGAGAGACCAGAATACACAGGAAAGCGCACAGCGTGCAACTACACCTGAGAGTACTCGGCATCCCAAGAGCCGGGTAAGATACAGAGCCATGACCCGGCAGGACCTGAGCACTCCCCCACCCCAGTGCACCGGCGGGAGGAGAGGATTCAGAGCCGGAAGGGAGTGGAAGTACACCCCGCAAAGTAGCCAGCCCCAGTGATCTGCGCGGGGAGCGCTGACCCACATCGTGCAGGGCAGTGGAAATTGGAGAGACAGAGGGGCAGGATCTGAGTGGTGAACGTGCCAGGGTATTGCAGCCGGCTCCTGGGAAGGAAAAAAAAAAGCACACGCTTTCTTCAGCGGTCTTAAAGAGACAGGAGCCCAGCGGAGGAGCCATATCGCCCCGGCACACTCGGCCCAGCAGGCTGGGAGTCCTGGGGAGTTTCAGACGCCTTAGGTGGCAACTGGGGAAGCATGGCCGTACTTACACTTCTCACTGAGATCAACAGCCTCCCATTCGTTCCCACCCCGGCCAGAGCGATACAGGGCCCTGCGGAGCAGCGTGGCCACGGCGGCGGAATAGTGGGGCAACAGCGCCACTTACAGCATTCCCACAGAATCTACTCCCGGTGGGCAGTTTTTTTTTTGTTTTTTTTGTTTTGTTTTCTTTTCTCTTTTTAAAGTCTTAAAGAGCCCAGCTGACATACGTGGCAACTACCAGCGACCACTTATATAGCAATGAAAAGACAGAGGAATATGGTTCAGACCAAAATCAACCAGACAACCCCAGAGAGGGAGTCTGAAGGGATGGAAATACACAGTCTTCCTGAAAAAGAATTCAGAATAAAAGTCATAACCATGCTAATGGACCAACAGAGAAATGTGCAAGAGCTGAGGGAGGAAGTGAGGGAAGTGAGGAAAGACAATGCAGAAATCAGACAAGCGATCGACGGGCTTAACAGCAGACTGGATGAGATGCAAGAGACTGCTAATGGAATAGAAATCAGAGAACAGGAATACAGAGAAGCTGAGGCAGAGAGATAAAAGGATCTCTAGGAATGAAAGAATATTAAGAGAACTGTGTGACCAATCCAAACGGAACAATATTCGCATTATAGGAGTACCAGAAGAAGAGAGAGAAAAAGGGATAGAAAGTGTCTTTGAAGAAATAATTGCTGAAAACTTTCCCTCGCTGGGGAAGGAAACAGTCTCTCAGTCCACCGAAGCCTACAGATCTCCCAACACAAGGGACCAAAGGAAGACAACACCAAGACACATAATAATTAAGATGGCAAAGATCAAAGATTAAGACAGAGTATTAAAGGCAGCTAGAGAGAGAAAAAAGATCACCTACAAAGGAAAACTCATCAGACTATCATCAGACTTCTCAACAGAAACCTTACAGGCCAGAAGAGAATGGCACGATATATTTAACGTTATGAAACAGAAGGGCCTCGAACCAAGAATATTGTATCCAGCACGATTATCATTTAAATATGATGGAGGGATTAAACAATTTCCAGACAAACGAAAGTTGAGAGAGTTTGCCTCTCATAAACCACCACTACAGGATATCTTAAATGGACTGCTCTAGATGGAGGCACACCTAAGGCTAAAAAAGATGTCACCAGAGAAAATAAAATCATAGCAAAGAAAGCAGACCATCCAAATACTAACTAAAGGCAAAGAATAAAACACCTAGTATATAAAGAATGGAGGAGGAAGAATAAGAAGGGAGAGAAATAAAGAAACATCAGACTGTGCTTACATTAACTTAACAAGAAAGTTAAGTTAGATTGTTAGATAGTAAAGAAGCAACCCATGAACCTTTGGTAACCACGAATCTAAAGCCAGCAATGGCAATAAGTACATATCTATCAATAATCACCCTAAATGTAAATGGACTGAATGCACCAATCAAAAGACACAGAGTAACAGAATGGATAAAAAGGCAAGACCATCTATATGCTGCTTACAAGAGACTCACCTAAAACCCAAAGATATACACAGACTCAAAGTGAAGGGAGGGAAAAAGATATTTCATGCAAACAACAAGGAGAAAAAAGCAGGTGTTGCAGTACTTGTATCAGACAAAATAGACTTCAAAACGAAGAAAGTAGCAAGAGATAAAGAAGGACATTACATAATGATAAAGGGTCAGTCCAACAAGAAGATATAACCATTATAAATATATATGCACCCAACACAGGAGCGCCAGCATATGTGAGACAAATACTAACAGAATTAAAGGAGGAAATAGACAGCAATGCATTTCCATTCATCTTAGGAGACTTCAACACACCACTCACTCCAGAGGACAGATCAACCAGACAGAAAATAAGTAAAGACACAGAGGCACTGAACAACACACTAGAACAGATGGACCAAACAGACATCTATAGAACT
>JAVSCE010013824.1:0-13276 GCA_032199065.1 Smutsia gigantea | reverse complement strand
TACAATCAACTCTTATTTGATGTAGGGGTTAAGAGTACTCAATTGGGAAAGGATAGTGTCTTCAATAAATAGTATTAGGAAAACTGAATAATCACATGTAGAAGAATGTAATTGGACCCCTATCTTGCACTACACACAAAAATTAACTCAAAATAGATTAAAGAATTAAACATAAAATTTGAACCTGTAAAATTCCTAGGGGATTCCTAGAGGAAAAATATTTATTGACATTAATCTTGGTGACAATTTTTCGGTCATGACACCAAAAGTACAAGCAATAAAAGCAAAAACAAATAAATGGAACCACATCAAACTAAAAAGCTTTTACACAGTAAAAGGGACAGTCAACAAAATGAAAACACAACATACAGAATCGCAAAAAATATTTGCAAACCATGTATCTCATAAGGCGTTAATATCTGAAACGTAAAGAACTCATACAAAACAATAGCAAAAAAATAAAATGAATAAAATAATCTGATTAAAATATGGACAGGAGAACTGAATGTCTACTGCAGTTAAAATCATACTACTGAAAGATCTTCTCACTGGGTTATATAGTTAGTAACATACAAACCTCCCTAAGTATCCTTAAGGACAAACCAAACAGTTTATTTAGTTCAGGTAGAAGAAAAGTGACCTCTGTAGAGTTGTCCCCTTTTGGGCCATTTTAATTGCTTTCTAACTTTCACAGAAAGCTGACATTGTCAATGAAGACATCAACACCAAAGCAGAGCCATCCCATGGCCTTATACTGCCTCATATTTCAGGCTCTTACAAGTATTTCTCAGCTGGATCAAGTCCATAGTACTAAATATGCTCTATTACATCCATTCCCATGGAAACAGACACAATGTCACAAACACAGGATTGAAAATTCACCCTGATGAGAAAAAAAAATAAGAAAAGAAAATATTCTTTGGCTGAAAGAATAAGAGCTCTTATTTGAACAAAAACTTCTGAGGCAGGGGCAAGAAAGGCAAAGGAAACAACCAAAAAATTATATTTTCTTTCAAAAAATTGACTTTTCCCAAAGGGAAACACTGTAGTTTGAAAGCTGAAATTGACCTATAAGACACAAATCCAACGAGAAAATAATTTCAAGTGATGTCAGCTATTTAAGTTGGGAAGTTATTTGCAGGGCTAGTCATTCCATTTTTCACTGGGCAGCTGCTTGTGAGGAAAACCGTACTCAATGTCATAACCTACCCATGCACTATTACATCAGCCTCCGCCGTCTAACTCTCCGTTTTCAACCATGTCACTCAGAACCCCAAAGTACTCCTCAAATCTCAACAAGTGACAGGAAAACTCCTGGCCTTCAAGGCTCTCCAGAATCTGATTTTAAGCCCAGTTGAATAACCTGAACTTTTGGGATTTTATTATGTGCACCTTCTGTGCAAGCTGTTAATTGAGCTGTTTGGCTATACATACTGCTTGTACATTTCATCCACCCATAATTTGCTCCTCTTTTTCCCTCGAAAGTAAAAGTTCTGACCTGTAATCTCCACAGTTTAAAACACTACCTATCCTTCGGGTCACACATCAAACGTGGCTTCCATTTTGAAGACTTCCTTCATCAACCTAGCCATAAAAAATCTCCCTTCCTAAGGTTCCTTATTTCCAGCCCTCTCATAGGTTAAGCCTGGCTGCCTGGAATCACCTTTCTTTCTTAGACATTTTGTCTTTAATCATTAGACTATAAGCCAATATAAGGAATTAGTAAATATTACTGAAAGTAACCAGCAATTAAGATGTTGAAATTTTTCATCTATATAAAAATTTAATCTAAATGTATCAAATCCAGGTAGAATTTAAACTGGGGGAAAAAGGTTACTTGTAAGTTTCAGTGCTGCATTGACGGGAATGGGGTAGTAATTCACTTGGAATACTCATAATTGATTCAGAAAAGTTCCATAGTCATGGTAGGAGGGTTGATGCTTTAGCATCTTCCTTTTAGAAACCAGAAGATGTACATGCAGAGAGGCCATCTGGTCTACCCAAGTCACAGTGAAAATCAGAGTGAAAGCTAAGAGCTGTAGGAAGCCACTTCTAAGCTTCCAAGAGCATTATTCTGAACTCCACCATGATACTGAATTGTCTTGTTTTGTTTTGTTTGTTTTTTTTTTGAGTAGCTCACATACCTCAATGCCCCCACTGAAAATCAGTCCCAGGAGAGAAAGGTTACAGAACACAGGAAGAAGGAAACTAGTATTGGTATATGGTTTTACCTATGAAATCATAAATATATTTCCTGTAATATGTATTGGGAGGTTCAAATATTTCACCTCACTTCTCCAGTGAAGATGCAGACTTTAAACCTCAACTTCTATTAAATAAGTAAATGATAAGGAAGAAATTTTTTTTAAGTTTTCTTTGTCAGAATTGGGTCCATTTTGGAGAAGATTGATAGATGTCAGGTTACTTCATAAATGAATCATTTATTTTGCTATAATTTGGATGCCTGCCCTAAATTTATTAAAAGAACATTTCAATTTTTAGGATATTTGCTGAAATCACTTAAAAGGCCTTTAGGTACCTACAATTATCAATTTAAATCTTTCACACCATTGAATCAAATAAGATACCTTTCCAAGCCTATATAGCCTTTGATGATTAGATTACTTTTCTTCTTGTTGATACTGATCCTGTTTAACTTAAGCAATACCTGATAAAAAGGAGAGAAATATTTTTACCTTAAAAGGCATCACAGAAATGAGATTTTAATTCAAGTAAGCATAAATTGAGTCTATGGGTGGACATAACTTCAAAATTATGTGTCAATCATATGTAAAAGAGTGAAAATCTAGACAAAGTGACTTTAAGTAGTGTGGTAGATAGCTTCTGACATGGTTCTCAATGATCCCTGCCTCTTGATATTCATGCCTTTGGGTAATACTTTCCCATTACATGTATGCTGAACCTAGTAACTTCGCTTCTAATTCGTAGAATATGACAGAAGTGATGGAATGACATTTCTGTGATTGAGCTGTAAAAATACTATGAATTGTCTTGCTGATGTTCTCCTGTTTCCTTCTTGACTGCAGCTTTGATAAAAGAAGGTTCTACATTGCAAAGGCCCATAAGGTGAGAACTGAGACACGCCTTCATCCAATAGCTAGCAAGGATCTGAGTCCTTCAATCAAACAATGCATGGGGAACTGACTTCAGCCAACAGCCATGTAAGTGAGCTTGGAAGCAGTTGTTTTCGAAGTTGAGCTTTGATCACAGTCCCAAATGTCCCCTTTTTTGTGAGAGGTTTGTGAGAGGACCTGACACAGAGGATCCAGCTAAGACATGTCCATATCCCTGACCCACAGAAACTGTGGAATTATAAACGTGGTTGCTCCAAGCCTCTACGTTTTGAGATGATTTGATGCAGCAGTAGATCAACTAATACAGGGTGCAATAGAATTCCAAAGAAGTTTATTAATCATTGGGATCAGGAATGTAACTCATGATCTAGGCAAAACCAATTAGTATATTTCATATCTAGACACATGGTGATTGGCTTAGATTAGACATGTGACCTAAACAGAACATTCATAGTGAATCTTAAGCCATTTTTCCCAATGCTGATGAACATGCTAAGGAGTCGTACAGTTTTGGGAGTAGCTGATAGCTGTCTTGAAGGCACAAAGAGAGACAAGCCTGCAATAATTTGAATTCAAGGAAGACTGACAGAAAGAAGTTTGCTCCTTGATGACATTACTAGACACTAGATCAAGTCTTGCTTGAAGCCAAGCATGGCACTGGGTTTTTTCAATTAAATGAAATACTATTATTTAATCTAGGATGAAATGAATTGTCTAATAATTTGCATTATTAAAGTGATCCTAAATAGCATAACTCCCCCATTCCTCATATATTTGAATAATTCAAATTAAGAATTTTAAACATCATTAAGGAGCACCCTGAACCTTTTCCAATTAAGTGATAAAATATATGTCTCATTACAATGCGAGTCATAAAAATCATAAAACTAAATAGTGATATATGATAATTGAACTAAAATGAACTGCAATAAAAGTAGCAGATAACAATTCAAAAAAACATCAATACAGTTTAATTGTATTATGATTGCTTTGTAATAATTAAACATCAAAGTCAATACATACAAAAGGATACTTCTTAAGCAGCAGCATAAAATGCCTCAAAGCCAACTTTGAAGATAAGCTGTAAGTCTACTAAATAGAAAAATAAAAATGCCCCCCTGTGTAAAATGGTTTGGAAGTTGAATGGAAGTTTAAATAGCTTTTGAACACTATAAACTGTGTGGGGATTTTTCCATAAACTTCAAAGAACTTTTACACATTTCGTATTGTACCATTTTCCACCTAATTCCCTCATTTATTAATAAACATTTCTGTTAGACTACATGATCTACAAGAATTAAAGGAAAATTAAATCCTGAAAATTATGGTAAGAGAAGGGTATGTAGGCCTTCGTTAGTGCGAAAGTGGATCACAGTTTCTCTTCTGTGGTGGGAAAGATGTATGCACAGCCACGCCCCAAATAGCAGAGCAATTTCCACAGGTCTGTGTCTTTTAGGATGGCCAGGTAAAGACATCACAAACAATCTGACCCTAATTTTCTTCCCTGTTTTCATAAACCAAGCAATTTTTTTAAGTTCTAGAAAACCCTAATATTTCCCTGTGAAATAGTGAATATCAAATATTTTTAAAGCAATACAGAGTTCTATTGAGACAAATACCAGGTAAATTTCTTTCTTCCTAAATTCCATCATCCAATTCTACTAGTGGGTAAAGGAATTACAGTTTAATGAGAGCCTAACATGTTCATTTTAATATTAATTACTTGAAAATAATGCCTGTGATCGTGTACTTTTGTTAGTATTATCTTTCTACTCTTCCCTACACCTGGTGACATAAATGCATTCCCTTCTCTGCACCCAACAACTATTCCCAAAGAAAAAAAGGTTTCCTTCTTAGGATAAGTGTATAAATCAACTCACGATAAATCAGGGCAGAGATGTACAAAATCACCTTAAGAATTCCAAAGTTCTTCCAAGTCAGGAAGCTTGTTAACATAGGTAAACAGTCTACCTGAATCAGAAGCAGAGTTGCTCAGCTATGGAATCATAGATAAACCAAGAAGCAAAGTGGCACCTTCAAGGACTCCTCAGCCCAGCGTGTTCCCATAGCTGAGTGGGTCTCTATCCTGCTGCACTTTAGAATCACCAGGGAATTTTTAAACTGTAAATGCTTAGGTCTTACCTTCAGATAGTCTTATTTTAATCGATCTGGGTTGTGCCTAGGATGTTCTAATTTTTTGTAAAGCTTCCCAGAACCACAACCTGGTCTCCAAACTATGATCAAACCTGTCTACATATTGGAGGGATACACCTACCAGGTTACTGGGGAAGTTAAATGAAATTGTTATAACATCAATATCTCAATTTGAGAAAGTTTTAAATATAAATTCTAGAGATATTGATATTATAACAATTTCTCTTATGGGTTTCAAATTATACTGGTATGATATAAGATACCAAGCCATACTGTGTTGGAAAGTGAAAGACTTAATAAAGCCATTGGAAAATAAAGCAACTAAAACCTATTGAGATACAAAGTCAAGTTTGAAACAACATATTTCTAAGCAATTTATTCTATCCTCACCCTTTCTTGTGAATCTAGTGGTTACTATGGAAGGAGGAAGAATCAAGAATAGATATATCATGGTAATTTATTAAATGAAACTTTGCTTGATCTCTATAGGATGCCATATAAAATGTGGCCAATTCACCATCATCATCATCAGTTTCTTCTGCCCAACTGGCCTCAGTTTTAATTTATATTAACTTAAAATCTGTTTTAATTCTGTGTAAAGTTAATGTGTGATATGTGCTCTAGAAATAGGATGTACACTTGAGCAGATTTAATTAATGTCTGCTAACCAATGTGTTAAATAAAATCTGGCCATTTTATAATCTTCTGACTTATAATGAGAGGAACAGGAGAAAGGCAGTTTAGCGGTCTCTGTAACCTAATATCTTGGAGTGTTTCCCTAAGCCATCAGATTTGCTTCTGGCTTATTTTGCACTTAAAAATCAGTAAAAAAAGAAAAAATTCTAGAATTTGTTCCTAAAAATGTCTTTCTCCTTTATGCTGTATGTGTAGATGACTCTCCAATGTACTAGATTCCACTGTTCCATTATGTGGCAAATAATTGTATTGGTAAACACAATTTTCTTTCTAAATTCCTTGGGAATTATCAAAAATTTCATGCACATCATATATCATAGGCTTGGCAAGTGAAAATGGGTCCAGGAGGTATATTCTTTCAATCTAGACATACTCTGGAAGAATTATGTTGGGGGAAAAACGCTTTAAAATTATTAATATACTTCTTTTTTGAAAAAAGTCAGCATATTCATTAAGCATTGCCCATCTATCTTTTAATTAATAATCAGAGGTAATTGAAGATAAAACTTTGGAATCTTAGAATTTATATTTAAAAGTTTCTCAAATTGAGATATTGATGTTATAAAAATTTCATAATTTTAACACAGGGATAATAGAAACAGAAAAATTCTTAGAAAAAAGATTGATTTCATGTATTTATAAAGGCAATAGAGAAAACATGTACAAAATTAATATTAAAAATAATTTCTCAAGTAAAGTCTTTGCAAACACCAAACAAATAAAAGATTAGGTTTAAATATAGAAATCAGCATAGTAGCACCATTTTTCCCAATTATGTGAATAATTAGGTATTAGAAAAGACTGTTTTTGAATTTCCCAGACACTTGTGTCAAATTACCCAAGATTAATAGTATTATGTTTATAGCAGCTGGAATAAATTTGTGACAGCATAGCCAAACTATTTTTTCTCCTATTTAACAATCTATATAGAGAGTTGCTCATGCATTCAGATGTAATACGTCTGTAAACAGAAGTCACTAAGCCAGACAGGGAAAAATTCAGCTTAATTCCATTTTGAAGCTATGGACAAATGAATTATTTCTCTGTTTCTTGACCCTACTGAGATAAGAGAGGGCTCAATTTCAATGACACTTAACTTAATTCACATGTGTTTCTCAAGAGATTGGAGCAGAATTAGATATTGTTTTATCTAATGCCAAATTTCTGTATACTTTCTTCTATACCAGCTGGTTGCAAGATTCAAAAATAACCCATATTTTTTCAAATCTTAAATTTAAATAAGGAAAAATGATTTTCGTAGTTTCTTTCTATTGGTTTATTATAAAACAAAACAAAGAAATGGTGCATACAATCAAGACTTTGAGAAAACATCCCCAAAATGGAGTTTTTATAAATATCAGGAATTCTCTCCAGGAATAGAAACATAATGAGATGCTCTTTCTGAATATAAATTGGAAAAGACAAATTATTGTAAAAATGCTGATTTCACTTTCCAAACCCTTAATTTTGTTCTCTGATCTAAATAAACCTAAAAAGTCAAGTCTATATTAGTCTCAAATCACTAAATGTATCTGGAATGAACAGAAAGCAAATTACCCTGACATATTAATTAGTTTTAACAAAAAAGCCTGAATCAATTTGTAAAGAAAAAGTGTAAAATTATATTGTTTCAGGCTTACAATAATGTAATTTAAGTGAGACTTAGGTTTATTTGAATATCACACAGAGATAATTTGCCAAATTTTGACCCTCAAAATAATAAAAACCCATTCCCAGATTTTTGACACATATTCCTTGAAGGAAAGTCCAATTGTCACATAACAGAAATCTTAATACTTAAGTCTATTAGGCAAATTTGGGAATATGGCACTCATGAGCAGCTTCAAATAATTAGAGTTTGGTCCTCAGCTACTATATCAGGTCTATATTGGCATTAACTCTCTTTAGAGGGAGAAAAAAAAACTACCAATAGAATTATGTGCCTAAAAACAAATACATCTGATCAAAACAGGAGGTTCTAAAAATTTGTTGCTCAAATCTAGCTACACTGAATCAGGAAAATCAATTGCTTATTTCTGTAATGAATCTCATGGCTTACGAAAACTGATCATTTAATTTTCAAGAATTTTGTAAGCTGGTTGTTAAAAACAGTTATTAAAAATTAAATTATATAAATATATGACTCAGTAGATTTTTATGTATTAAATACTAAGACTCATCACTTCCTAACTATTTTAGTATATTTTATAATTATCTTTGTTTCTGATATTATTTATCTCTCTTATTTGTAAAGGGAGGAAATATTATAGAGTGCCACTGTACCACACCTCTTCCCAATTTCATGTTCTTTGACATCATGTTGGTACCTTGAAGTCAGCCATAGTGAGAATATTTACACCACAGTAATTGGCAAACACTACAAATCAAGTCTTGTTTTACTAATTGTCTAGACTTAAATGATAGAAAAAATGTTAATAGAGGAGAGTTAACTTAATGAACATCATGGCTGATCTGGTACAATACAAATAGCACAAAATACTGAGGAATATTCTTCCAGTATTTGAAAACTATTATCCAATTAAGCAAAGAAACTGCTCATGTTATTGGCAATCGAGTGAAGTTCCAACATATGTCTTTGCAGTTTCATTGTGTCATTATTCTTAATGCAAATGAAAATATCAACCAAAAGTCATGCTCGGAATACAATCATTCATCAAGGACAACTACAGCTTGTCTATAGATATATAAATTTGGCAAAAATCAAAGCATTGTGTGAGAATCAATAGGCATTAGGGAACTTACAGTAAAGAATATTGCCTACTTTACTATGATTTGCAAACTGTGTCCTACACATCCTTTAGATCTGTAAAACTTATAATAAATTTATAATATGCACTGTTTTGATCTGTTTTAAAAAACTAGTTGTTAAATTTTTGCCAACACAACAGAGATTCTGTGTCACCATTTCGGTATAAACAATAGGTCAGTGAGTAGTTTTTTAAAGTGTTCTGGACCTGTATGGAGCAGCTGAACCTGCTGGAAGTGAGTGGCATCTGACCCTTTCCTAGCTGCTATAGAAGTCTGGCTCTTTGCCAGTTCAGGGAGGCATCCTCTATGTCACAGTTATAGCCACATTTGATTTTAGAGGAAAATTTATAAGAAACTGATGTGAACAAATGGCAGGTAAGATAATTGCTCTGATTAAAGCATCTGTCCCAATAGCAGGGTTTAGGAAATTTCAAGCGCTATTAACTCACAAAACTACGGGGTAGTCAAGTTCTTCCACCTTTCTGCTCTGCCATTCTCATTATTTCAGCTTCATCTTTAAAACGGTTGAAGCAGTTGCAATCATCATATCCTCACACTGAAACATACAAAGCAGAAGTCCACAAATCCTTTCCTTGCTTCTCTTTTTACAAGAAAGAAAAGCAAAAGTAAGTTCCCAACAGACTCTGTTTTGCATTGTATCGCATGCACACTCCTAACTCAACAATGGGTAAGGGGGTGGAATTACTTTGACTGATTCCTTCTCTGTGTCACAACTCCCCTGAAACACAAAGCATCTTGACATCTAAACAAAACTGGAGTTCAAAGAAGAAAGTGAGGCTTGTAACCAACAGAATCTACTGCAAAAATATTCTCACTTTCAGAAAACTATTTCTGAGCGTTTGGGTGGAGGAAAAGTTTAGGGGACAAAGAAGACTGAATCTTTGGTAAGGGAATGCTTATTTACTCATTTATTCATTCTTAAGTATTTTCCACCTCTTTACCAGATGCTGGGAATGAAAAGATAGATGACCCAGCTTTGCCATCAGAGAACTCAATCTTTTTTATTAAATAGACAGGTAAACGAACAACTGCAATACATTGTGATAGGAGGTCTAATAGATGTGGCCTCCGTTGGGTCATCTCAATACTTACTATGAGTTGAAATGAAAACAAAATCTGTGACATATGTAAACATGCATTACAAACATATCCTACATGAGCACATACATTCTGATGGATGGAAGCAAAGAAACAAGAACTCCAAGCAAGGCTCATATCCCTAGTTCTCCCAATGCCTTCCTATGTAACAGTGAGCAAATTCTTTAAATGTCTGGTAACTTAGCTTTCTTATTTTTAAGAAGTGAATACATATTAAATTGAATTGAAAAGCAAGAGAAAAAGGAAAGAATGTACATGCAGTGATATCTTGTGGAGCCACAATGAATGTTAAATAATTTTATAATAATGGAAGGTTTTTTTTCCTCCCCACAAGAGCAAATTTGCCTAATTGTTAGCAGGGAAACATTGGAAATGCAGGGATTCTTTCTACTAAATTGGAATATTTTCAGTAGATTAACTTGAAATTAGGGCTCTAAGAGAACGAAAAGGGCGCATGGAAATTTAAAAGAAAAAACAAGAGTGTGAGAGAAAATTTATCAGAGAATGACCCATTTTAGCATCAATATGCTTTCACTTTGCTAAGATTTCAGTTGTTCGATACACAAAAATGTATTGTATGAGTTGCTTTCCAGATTATTCAGTCTTCTCTAGTCATCAGAACCCAAAAAAGATCATGGCCCTAGAGAAAAAGAACAGGAAAACTCCTAATAGTGTGGAAGATAACTGTTTGAATGAATGACAGAATAAATGAATGAATGAATGAATTTCTTGGTGGTGGCACACTTCTGCTACTTTATAGCTACAAGGCCAAATTATAGGACCAGCTCTTTAAGACACGAACCAGAAAGTAAATGTCTTCTTTCTTATTTTCTTTCTTACTTTCTCCATTCATGTACAACATCTTAATTAAAGGCATCATCTGCAGCATTGTGCTACGTTTCGGGAACGCAAATAATTTTTAACATGATTTTAGCTACCAAAAACATTTCTGTCTAGCAAAAGAAAGAAATATATAACCCAATGAAACCTATTAAATAGTTCAATAGATGTATGTGAAGCATAGTATAGAAGCCTATTGGAGGCAAATATAATTTTAAAAAATGATATTAGAAGATTGTTTGTAATAAATGAAATATTTAGAAACTTATTATCTGTCTCTGTATGCTTAATTTGGAGAGAAAGTAACTATACCTCTTCAAGTACACTGCCTGCTTCAATAAAATCGCTGAACTGTAAATTAGAAAAACACCACGCTTCTCATCTCTTCCAGGGATTCAGTACCAAGCACCACTGTCTAAATTATTCCAGTCAGACGTTGTCTATCAAAATTCATTGATTCCCTAGGGATTAAGAATTCACAACAACTTAACAACCTTGGTAACCTATGTCAGTGTTTGATCTATCATAATGGAAAAGATATTTTCCCTACGTGTGAATGCTTCCTTAGCAACAAATACAGTCCATTTCTTTCTTCAGTCCGCATGGGAAGATGAAGAGTAGGTGAGCAAAAGAATGCCACCTTACAAACAGCTTTCTTGTACTTAGAGTTATTAATGTATCCCTTTTTAATTTATCTCTCAGGAATAAATAATTTCAACTCCTATATATTATTAGCCTAAGAACAAGTTTCTCACCTCTCTGATCATGTTCCCTGGCCTTTTTCCGTATTTCCTGAGATGCATGATTTTAAATTGGACCCAATATACAAAGACATTTCTCTTTCAAAGATCTTGTAGAAAATAGTATTTTATAAGGGAAAACAGAATTACCACTTTTTAGACATTATTAAAATATATACATATTTTGGATGTTAAAATAATATTATTTTAAAATTCAAGATGGAACGATATTTATAAAAGTATCCTTTTATTATAAAAATTCAAAGGATAAAAGAGAGGTTATTATGCATTTCCAAGTATCAACCTATGGGAAGTCATTGTTATGTGCCTTTTCATACATGGTTTACTGCAAATATAATTTTTTTAAAATCTTAGATGATTAGTAATATCAAGGTATAACTTCTTTATAAGCTGCTTTTGAAACATTGATACACTTTGGTTTTAAGTTAGCATAGTCCTTAATTTAATTTTTTTTCTGAATTCTGATTGATTATTAGTCTGTCTGCAGTGAATTTAATTTTCTCTGATGGGATTACTGGCTGAGTAAAAGCATAAAACCTTTGACAAATTTCCAAAAGAAGTTAGAAAATTTTAGCATACAGCATTTATCAATCCATTTCTATACAATCTTTACTCATACGCACAAATATGGGACAGCTAACACCCAAGAAAATAAGGAATCAAAACCAAAAAATGACTATTAGAAGAGTAAGTCAAGGCTCAAAGAAAATTCTAATACATAAGCCATAACAGGGTATATAAAAATGCACTCATTTTTTTGTATTTTCAGCTCCTTGATAATCAAAGTTAAAGGAGAAAAATACAGTCAGTTATACCACCATAAATCTCAAAAAGTCTTTTTTGTTAGTAGGACTGAATTGCAAAGAAAATGCCTTGCATTGTATTTTAAAGTCCATGACCTTATGTGGTCATGTAGAAAATAACTTGAAACTATTCAACAAGCAAATAGAACAACAACATTTCACAAGATGCCAACTTTCATTAACATTAAGGCACAGCTCAGTGAATGTGTTCTCTGAATACAGGAATGGACTTTCATATATGGGGCCAGTCACCTTCATTAACAAAAACAAACAGAATTAATATTTGAAGTGCTTGAATCTATTAGCATAATTTTACTGAATTGTCTCTTGTTTCCGATCATTTCATTTGTTTCTGTTTTAGTTTTTTTGCAGCTGGAAAAATAACACTCTCTTTATCTTTTCAGACTCAAAGCAAAAGATCTCAGATCTCTTTCCTTTGTGGATACACTGCTAGAAAATGCTGGACGCTTGCATAACTAAAGATATTTCTTACCTGGCATAAGGTAAGTGGACCAAGAGATAAAGCCCTCCTGTCGTTTTCATCTTAAACTAGCTTTCGGCAAAAGCCTTTCCACGCTAGAGATAATGCAGGTAGCCTTTATGGTATTTTATGTCACATACAGGCTAATAAAAACAGACTTCTTTGACTTCATTTGTTTCTAAAAAGTATGTGACTCAGTCACAATGCCTGAAAGATTAAACACTTTAAAATAAAATCCAGGTCAAGGACAGATCTTCAGAAAACGAACAGCCACCTTTTCCAACCACTGATCCAGGCTGACTTGGTTAGTATTAGTTAGAATGCTGCACAGGAAAACTGCCAGTATGGTATTACAGAAGTGAGCCGACTGATTCTCATTCATTCCAACTACTCCTGAAATGTTTGTCTGTGGATTTAGTTGCAGTGTAGCCCATACATTGGACGTACATTCAATAAATGCAGAGATAGGTTAATGCCCTGATAACTTTATAAATGGCCATACACACACTGTTATTATTATCGTTTCTCTCTTATCATCGCCAAAAGATATAGAAAATT
>JAVSCE010013823.1:0-52651 GCA_032199065.1 Smutsia gigantea | reverse complement strand
CACAACACTGGAATATCCATCATCATTGTCCACAACATCAACAAAAAGGACAAAAACTACATGATCATCTCCATAGATGCTGAAAAAGCATTTGACAAAATTTAACATCCATTCATGACAAAAACTCTCAACAAAATGGGTATAGAGGGCAAGTACCTCAACAAAATAAAGGCCACATATGACAAAACCACAGCCAACATTATACTTAACAGCGAGAAGCTGAAAGCCTTTCCTTTAAGATTGGGACCAAGACAAGGATGCCTACTCTCTCCACTTTTATTCAACATAGTTCTGGTGGTCCTAGCCACGGTAATCAGACAACACAAAGAAATAAAAGGCATCCAGATTGGCAAGGAGGAAGTTAAACTGTCCCTGTTTGCAGATGACATGATATTGTACAGAAAAAAGCCTAAAGAACCACTCCAAAACTACTACATCTAAAACCTGCATTCAACAAAATTGCAGGATACAAAATTAATACACAGAAATCTATTGCATTCCTATACACTAACAATGAACTAGCAGAAAGAGAAATCAGGAAAACAATTCCATTCACAATTTCATCAAAAAGAATAAAATACCTAGGAATAAACCTAACCAAGGAAGTGAAAGACCTATACTCTGAAAACTACAAGACACTCATGAGACAAAATAAAGAAGATACCAAAAATGGAAACACATCTTGTGCTCCTGGAGAGGAAGAATAAATATTGTCAAAATGGCTATCCTGCCTAAAGCAATCTACAGATTCAATGCAATCCCTATCAAAATTCCAATAGCATTCTTCAATGAACTAGAGCAAATAGTTCTAAAATTCATATGGAACCACAAAAGACCCCGAACAGCCAAAGCAATCCTGAGAAGGAAGAATAAAGCTGGGTAGATTATACTCCCCAACTTCAAACTCTACTACAAAGCCATAGTAATCAAGATAATTTGGTACTGGCACAAGATCAGACCCACAGACCAATGGAACAGACTAAGAGAGCCCCGATATAAACCCAAGCATATATGGTCAATTAATATACAATAAAGGAGCCATGGATGTACAATGGGGAAATGACAGCCTATTCAACTGCTGGTGTTGGCAAAACTGGACAGTTATATGCAAGAGAATGAACCTGGATTATTGTCTAACCCCATACACAAAAGTAAACTCAAAATGGATCAAAGACCTGAATGTAAGTCATGAAACCATAAAACTCTTAGAGAAAAACATAGGCAAAAATCTCTTGAATATAAACATGAGCAACTTCTTCCTGAATGCATCTCCTCAGCAAGGGAAACAAAAAAAAAGGCATCCTACAGCATGGGAGAATATATTTGTAAATGACATATCCGACAAGTGGTTAACATCTGAAATATATAAAGAAGTCACCCACCTCAACACTCAGAAAGCAAATAAACCTGTTAAAAAATGGGCAGAGGATATAAACATACTTTTCCAAAGAAGAAATTCATATGCCCTACAGGCACATGAAAAGATGCTCCACATTCCTAATTATCAGGGAAATGCAAATTAAAAATACAATGACATATCACCTCACACCAGTTAGGATGGCCAACATAGAAAAGACTAGGAACACAAATGTTGGCAAGGATGAGGAGAAAGGGGAACCCTCCTACACTGCTGGTGGGAATGTAAAATAGTTCAACCATTGTGGAAAGCAGTATGAAGGGTCCTCAAAAAACTCAAAATAGAAATACCATTTGACCCAGGAATTCCATTCCTAGGAATTTACCCTAAGAATGCAGGAGCCCAGTTTGAAAAAGACATATGCATGCCTTTGTTTATTGCAGCACTATTTACAATAGCCAAGAAAATGGAAGCAACCTAAGTGTCCATCAGTAGATGAATGGATAAAGAAGATGTGGTACATATACACAATGGAATATTATTCAGCCATAAGAAGAAAAAAAATCCCATTTGCAACAACATGGATGGAGCTAGAGGGTATTGTACTCAGTGAAATAAGCTAGGTAGAGAAAGACAAGTACCGAATGATTTCACTCACCTGTGGAGCATTAAAACAAAGGAAAAACTAAAGGAACAAAATAGCAGCAGACTCACAGAACCCAAGAATGAAATAACAGTTGCCAAAGGGAAAGGGACTGGGGAGGATAGGTGGGAAGGGAGGGAGAAGGGGAATAAGAGGCATTACAATTAGCACACATAATGTAGCTAGGGGGCACGGGGACGGCAGTATAGCACAGAGAAGACAAGTAGTGATTCTATAGCATCTTACTATGTTGATGGACAGTGACTGTAATGGGGTATGTGGGGGGACTTGTTAATAGGGGGAGTCTAGTAAAAACAGTGTTGTTCATGCATCTGTATATTGATACCAAAAAAACAAACAACCAAACAAAAGGCTAATTATTGAATATTAATGGTGTTAAAAATTGGTCCATCATTCAACTTCAGGACAGCTCAGATTATTCCCTTATCCTGAAATTTCTATTCTCTAAAAAAGTGCCTGCCTCTCATTTTCCGAATCTAATGATGAGATGGGTTATGCTGAGCAGGCTGGATGTGGTTCTACTCTAGATGAAATTGGCAAGCATTTCCTCACACTCTTCTTATCAGAACAGCACGATGGGATCACTGCTCTTCCTTGCCTTTCATCCAACCTCCATCTAGTCGTCTCCAACAATGAGGGTTCTCTGAGGCAGAATAAGTGTGGGCGCACTACAATTAAAAGCAATGGAGGAGCAAAGAAAAAGGGCGTCCTACAGTGCCCTTCCATTCTGCAGAGGTACATAGGGACAGAGAAAGAAAAAGCGGGACAGAAAACTTCTAAAATAATCCATGATGCAACTGTCACATGTAAGGAATTTAAGGAAAATGTTTGTACCTAAATTACAGGCATCAGGTATAAATATACATTCAACTACCAAATATGTATTGAGCTTGTACTGTGAGCTAAGCATTATGCCAGGGACTTGGGATATCTACAAAAACCTTGCCTCCATGGGGCTTATACGTTAGCAATATACAAAATAAATGATAAACTTGTGTTTATCTTAATATCACTATATATAATTAAACAGGAAATTATATAGTTCTCTAGAAGGCGATATGACTAATGTTTTAAAACAACAAAAAAAAGAACAAGGACCAAAGGAGAACAGAAATGTAAAAGTGAGAGAGGAGCTGCAGTTTCAATAGGGTCAGCTGGGAGGCCTCACGCAATTCTTTGAAGCCAAAAAGTGAAAGAAGTGATCTGACATACAATTTAGCCATAGAAATAATGTCATAGGCTTACTTAGATAAATCCCATTTATAAGTGAAAAATAAGAGTGGATGCCAATATACTCATTTTTAAAATTCATTATCATCTTAATAGCTAGGGGGCCTCAAACTTCAAGTATACTTTAGGCAACTTCTAAGCAAAATATAGTTACATTTTTGTATAAGAGAAAAGAATAATTAATTAAATGGAAGACAATATTACTATATTTCCTGGTGCGTCTAGGAAATAATTCTTAAGTCACAATAATTGGAAATCTGCAGCAGACTGATTTGAACTACAGAAATAACAAATTTACATCTGTTCATTTTTCTTCAGGAGCAAAGAAAAAGAAACCTTTTTTCATAATGCAAAACCACCTTCTGAGAAAACTGAAATTAATTTCCTTGAAATTCTGCTGCATATCAGCCTGCACTTTCCACATGAACATAATTTTAGGAACAACAGCAAAAAAATGCTTCTGGACATTTAGGCAACTTCCAATCATTTTTAAAGTTAACCCAAATAAAAGGCATTAGAACAGGATGTGATTATGAACTACTTTATAAATCTTTTTTATGGGCTTCCTAATGCACGTCCTCAAATTTAACTATAGTGCTCTGGATAAAAATGACTAAAAAATTAAAGGCCATTTTAATTAGATTTCAGAAAAATGCCTTTCATCATTTTTGCAACATGGAAAGTAGTTTAACATTCCCTACACAGTTAATCTTGAATGAAGATTTCTACATGGTAAAGCTGACCTACACAGTGCCATTTTAAAAGTACATGTGTAACAGAACACCTGAAAGACAAATAAGCAGAGGAATAATTCAATCTCCTTCTTCCTCTCTCCAGGCCCCAATTCCTAAAAGGATTCTGATTTCCCCAATTTTACACTGGGTTACAGGGGGAGCGCAAGACTTATCAGTTCCAGCAGGCCGTCCTAGAGACCAGTACTACACTGTGTAGTTTCCATCACTGTAATCGAAATGAGTGTATAACAGTAACTGGTTCAATTCTATTCAAAATCATTTGTTGAATACCAAGGAGGTGTCAAGGACTTCATTAGGGACTAGAAACAAAGACATAAATAATTTACATCCCCACCGCTAAGGAGCTCTTAGTATGAATTTCAGTTCTTTGGTCACAGTGTCTATGCATTTCATAGGATAAATTTATTCTCTGGAATATCCTGTAGTGTTGTGATGGCAGAATGCTATTGTCGACTGTATTCAGGAGAAGTGAAAAATACTTCCAAATTTCTAGACCCACTATTTTTCCCCCATAGAGACATAAAAAGCCTACTGAAGTACTTAACTTCTGTATAGTACCTGATCTTTGGCCCTTTTTCCCCACTTACTGTTCTATCCATCAGCTTCAATGATATCAAACACAGTCTTCTTTCCTTCTCCTTGAGCACACTTTATGATGCCACTTTCTCTACCACACTTCTTAAATATTAGCATCCCCCAGGATTCCACACATGGTCTTCTTTCATTTAGCCTTATATAAACTACACAAACATACACACTAAATACAGTTTCAATTTACCCACTTGGATAATTATAACTGCCAAATCTCCACCCTTTATCTGAGAATGCTCTCATGAGCTATAGAAACACTTTCTAGTTACCTAGTGAATGCCCAATAGTCATCTGAAACTCACATAGCCAAAACTGAGCAATTTTTCTCCAAACCACCTTGCCCATATGTCTATAGTGTGACTCCACTTTCCTTTTCTTTTTCTTATTTTTCTTTTTCTTCAAATTAAGTTAGGTCTCTGAATGCCTTCTCATAGTAACACAAGCTTATCTCTTCTAAGAGACATTACTTTACAACATATCTAAAATGCAAATTTCAAGCTACCATAAAGAAGAAACTACACTCTCTTTGTGAGCTTATTCCCACCATCTATTACAATATCTGTCATTCTGAAGGCACTCAATATTTGTTGAATGATTAAATCAATCCTTACTTCCAACACATGAATCGGCGAATGCTCAAATGTATAAATGTACTCAGAAGATATATTCACTATTAACCAAACTTAACAACTGGTCATCCTTTCTCAGAGATGTGTGAGAACTAGTGATGTTTGACATAGGTATTATAAAAATTGAGGATTTTAGAGTGGTAAGAAAATAAGATTCACCCTGAAAGCAAACTGTAAAATCAACTCACAATGAATCAGAGAACAGGTGTGCAAAATGAGCTGTGGAAAGATTGCAGGTATGAAGTGTTACCCTGCCAAACTGTATTAACAGAACAACTGAGTATTAAATGTAGACATGTGCACAGAAGAGCAAGAGAGGTGATTCAGAAGAAGGGTCTGTAAATGGGGATTTACAGAGGCACATGCCCATAGCACTTATTCCAACACTTTCTAAAGAGGGGAGAGCTTCAGCCACAGGATTTCATAGCACCAGGCTGACTTAGACTGATGTCCTTAAAAGTCATTCATCTAGTACCTTAGCCTAGTGTTCTTATAAATTAAATGATTCCAATATATGTATAGATATGTTTGCCAAACAAACTTAGATTCCCATTTAGATCTGACTAGACTTAGACCTGTGACAGTACGGTGAGGGAAACCCCATGAAAACACTGGCACACGGGAACTTTCTCTTTCATCTTTGTGTTCATGTCATATATGAAGGTCCTTCAGGGACTGGTAAACCCAGGCAACTAAGCACCCAGCACCTGATCCCAAAAACCTGCTTTCTTCCCCCAGACATGTGCAGAAACTTACTGAATACTACTAAATGCTGTACAATGAGCTTTCAAGTGACATACAATTTGTAAATTCAATTAATAATCACATAATACGCTTAACACCATAAAACCTACAACAAGAAATGTTTTATCTTGTGTTTTCTTTTTTTTTAGTTTATTTTGATATCATTAATCTACAATTAAATGAGTAATATTATGGTGATTACACTACCCCCTTCATCAGGTTTCCCCCCCCAACCCCATTGCAGTCACTGTCCATCAGCGTAATGAGATGCCATAGAGTCACTACTTGTCCTCTCTGGGTTGTACAGCCCTCCCCATGCCCCCCGAACATTACATCTGCTAATCTTAATGTCCCCTCTTCCCCTTTACCCCTCCCTTCCCACCCATCCTCCCCAGTCCCTTTCCCTTTGGTAACTATTTGTCCGTTCTTGGGTTCTGTGAGTCTCCTGCTGTTTTGTTCTTTCAGTTGTTTTTTTCCTTAGTTCTTATACTCCACATATGAGTGAAATTATTTGGTACTTGTCTTTTTCAGCTTGGCTTATTTCACTGAGCATAATACCCTCTAGCTCCATCCATGTTGTTGCAAATGGTAGGATTTGTTTTCTTCTTATGGCTGAATAATATTCCATTGTGTATATGTACCACTTCTTCTTTATCCATTCATCTACTGATGGACACTTAGGTTGCTTCCATTTCTTGGCTATTGTAAATAGCGCTGTGAGAAACATAGGGTTGCATCTGTCTTTTTCTAACTGGGCTGCGGCATTCTTAAGGTAAACTCCTAGGAGTGGAATTCCTGGGTCAAATGGTTTTTCTATTTTGAGTTTTTTGAGGAACCTCCATACTGCTTTCCACAATGGTTGAACTAATTTGCAGTCCCACCAGCAGTGTAGGAGGGTTCCCTTTTCTCCACATCCTCGCGAACATGTGTTGTTGTTTGTGTTTTGGATGTTGGCCATCCTCACTGGTGTGAGGTGATATCTCATTGTGGTTTTAATCTGCATTTCTCTGATGATTAGCGATGTGGAGCATCTTTTCATGTGCCTGTTGGCCATCTGAATTTCTTCTTTGGAGAACTGTCTATTCATGTCCTCTGCCCATTTCTTGAATGGATTATTTGCTTTTTGTTTGTTGAGGTGCGTGAGTTCTTTATATATTTTGGATGTCATCCCCTTATCGGATACGTCATTTACGAATATATTCTCCCATACTGTAGGAAGTCTTTTTGTTCTAATGATGGTGTCCTTTGCTGTACAGAAGCTTTGCAGCTTGATATAGTCCCACTTGTTCATTTTTGCTTTTGTTTCCCTTGCTAGGGGAGATATGTTCATGAAGAAGTCACTCATGTTTATGTCCAAGAGCTTTTTGCCTATATTTCTTTCTAAGAGTTTTATAGTTTCATGACTTACATTCAGGTCTTTGATCCACCTTGAGTTTACCTTTGTGTATGAGGTTAGACAGTAGTCTAATTTCATTCTCTTACATGTAGCTGTCCAGTTTTTCCAACACCAGCTGCTGAAGAGGCCGTCATCTCCCCAATGTATATCCAAGGCACCCTTATCAAATATTAAATGACTGAATGTGTTTGGGTTGATGTTTGGATTTTCTATTCTATTCCACTGATCTGTGGGTCTGTTTTTGTGCCAATACCAAATTGTCTTGATTACTGTGGCTTTGTACTAGAGCTTGAAGTCAGGGAGTGTAATTCCCCCTGTTTTATTCCTCCTCAGGATTGCTTTGGCTATTTGGGGTCTTTTGTGGTGCTATATGAATTTTAGAATTATTTGTTCAAGTTCATTGAAGAAAGCTGTTGGTAGTTTGATAGGGATTGCGTTGAATCTGTAGATTGCTTTGGGTACTATAGCCATTTTGACAATATTTATTCTTCCTAGCCAAGAGCATGGGATGCATTTCCATTTGTTACTGTCCTCTTTAATTTCTCGTAGGAATGTCTTGTAGTTTTCAGGGTACAGGTCTTTCACTTCCTTTGATAAGTTTATTCCTAGGTATTTTATTCTTTTTGATGCAGTTGTGAATGGAATTGTTTTTCTGATTTCTCTTTCTGTTAGGTCATCGTTAGTGTATAGGAAAGCAACAGATTTCTGTGTGTTAATTTTGTATCCTGCAACTTTGCTGAATTCAGATATTAGTTCTAGTAGTTTTGGAGTGGAGTCTTTAGAGTTTTTTATGTACAGTATCATGTCATCTGCAAATAGTGACAATTTGACTTCTTCTTTACCAATCTGGATGCCTTGTATGTCTTTGTTTTGTCTGATTGCCGTGGCTAGGACCTCCAGTACTATGTTGAATAACAGTGGAGAGAGTGGGCATCCCTGTCTTGTTCCCGATCTTAGATGAAAAGCTTTCAGCTTCTCGCCATTAAGTATGATGATAGCTGTGGGTTTGTCATATATGGGCTTTATGATGTTGAGGTACTTGCCCTCTATACCCATTTTCTTGAGAGTTTTAATCATGAATGGATGCTGAATTTTGTCAAATGCTTTTTCAGCATCTATGGAGATGATCATGTGGTTTTTGTTATTCTTTTTATTGATGTGGTGGATGATGTTGATGGATTTTCTAATGTTGTACCATTCTTGCATCCCTGGAATGAATCCCACTTGATCATGGTGTATGATCCTCTTGATGGATTTTTGAATTCGGTTTGCTAATATTTTGTTGAGTATTTTTGCATCCACGTTCATCAGGGATATTGGTCTATAGTTTTCTTTTTTGGTGAGGTCTTTGCCTGGTTTTGGTATTAAGAGTGATGCTGGCTTCATAGAATGAGTTTGGAAGTATTACCTCCTCTTCTATTTTTGGGAAAACTTTAAGGAGAATGGGTGTTATTTCTTCTCTATATGTCTGCTGGAACTCAGAGGTGAATCCATCTGGTCCGGGGGTTTTGTTCTTGGGTAGTTTTTTGATTACCGCTTCTATTTCATTGCTGGTGATTGGTCTGTTTAGTTTTTCTGTTTCTTGTTTGGTCAGTCTTTGAAGGTTGTATTTTTCTAAAAAGTTGTCCATTTCATCTAGGTTTTCCAGCTTGTTAGCATATAGATTCTCATAATATTCTCTTATAATTCTTTGTATTTCTGTGGGATCCGTCGTGATTTTTCCTTTCTCATTTCTGATTCTGTTTATGTGTGTAGATTCTCTTTTTCTCTTAATGAGTCTGGCTAGGGGGTTATCTATTTTGTTTATTTTTTCAAAGAACCAGATCTTGGTTTCATTGATTTTTTCTATTGTTTTGTTCTTCTCAATTTTATTTATTTCTTCTCTGATCTTTATTATGTCCGTCCTTCTGGTGACTTTGGGTCTCATTTGTTGTTCTTCTTCCACTTTCAGTAATTGTGTCTTTAGACTATTCATTTGGGAATGTTCTTCTTTCTTTAGATAAGCCTGGATTGCAATATACTTTGCTCTTAGAACTGCCTTTGCTGCGTCCCACAGAAGCTGTGGCTTTGTGTTGTTGTTGTCATTTGTCTCCATATGCTCTTTGATTTCTGTTTTGATTTGGTCATTGACCCATTGATTAATTAGGAGAATGTTGTTAAGTCTCCATGTATTTGTGAGCCTTTTTGTTTTCTTTCTAAAACTTAATTCTAGTTTAATACCTTTATGATCCGAGAAGTTGGTTGGTAGAATTTCAATATTTTCTATTTTACTGAGGTTCTTTTTGTGGCCTAGTATGTGGTCTATTCTGGAAAATGTTCCATGTGCACTTGAGAAGAATGTGTATCCTGTTGCTTTTGGGTGTAGAGTTCTGTAGATGTCTGTTAGGTCCATCTGTTCTAGTGTGTTGTTCAGTGCCTCTGTGTCTTTACTTATTTTCTGTCTGGTTGATCTGTCCCTTGGAGTGAGTGGTGTGTTGAAGTCACCTAAGATGAATGCATTGTGGTCTATTTCCTCCTTTAATTCTGTTAGTATTTGTTTCACAAATGCCGGTGCCCCTGTGTTGGGTGCATATATATTTAAAATGGTTATATCTTCTTGTTGGATTGACCCCTTTATCATTATGTAATCTCCTTCTTTATCTCTTGCTACTTTCTTCATTTTGAAGTCTATTTTGTCTGATACAAGTACTGCAACACCTGCTTTTTTCTCCTTGTTATTTGCATGAAATATCTTTTTCCATCCCTTCACTTTTAGTCTGTGTATATCTTTGGATTTGAGGTGAGTTTCTTGTAGGCAGCATATAGATGGGTCTTGCTTTTTTATCCATTCTGTTACTCTCTGTCTTTTGATTGGTGCATTCAGTCCTTTTACATTTAGGGTGATTATTGATAGGTATGTACTTATTGCCATTGCTGGCTTTAAATTCATGGTTACCAAAGGTTCCAGGGTTCCTTCTTTACTATCTAACAATCTAACTTAATTTTCTTGTTAAGTTATTGTAAACACAGTCTGATGTTTCTTTATTTCTCTCCTTCTTATTCTTTCTCCTCCATTCTTTATATATTAGGTGTTTTATTCTTTGCCTTTGGATGGCCTGCTTTCTTTGCTATGATTCTATTTTCTCTGGTGACAGCTTTTTAGCCTTAGGAGTGCTTCCCTCTAGGGCAGTTCCTTTAAGATGTCCTGTAGAGGTGGTTTATGGGAGGCAAATTCTCTCAGCTTTCGCTTGTCTGAAAATTGTTTAATCCCGCCGTCATATTTAAATGATAATCGTGCTGGATACAGTATTCTTGGTTCGAGGCCCTTCTGTTTCATTACATTAAATATATCATGCCGTTCTCTTCTAGCCTGTAAGGTTTCTGTTGAGAAGTCTGATGTTAGTCTGATGGGTTTTCCTTTGAAGGTGATCTTTTTTCTTTCTCTAGCTGCCTTTAATACTCTGTCCTTACCTTTGATCTTTGCCATTTTAATTATTATGTGTCTTGGTGTTGTCTTCCTGGGGTCCCTTGTGTGAGGAGATCTGTGGGCTTCCATGGACTGCGAGACTATTTCCTTCCCCAGCATGGGGAAGTTTTCAGCAATTATTTCTTCAAAGACACTTTCTATCCCTTTTTCTCTCTCTTCTTCCTCTGGTACTCCTATAATGCGAATATTGTTCCTTTTGGATTGGTCACACAGTTCTCTTAATATTCTTTCATTCCTAGAGATCCTTTTATCTCTCTCTGCCTCAGCTGCTCTGTGTTCCTGTTCTCTGATTTCTATTGCATTAACAGTGTCTTGCATCTCGTCCAGTCTGCTGCTGAGCCCGTCGATGGCTTGTCTCATTTCTGCATTATCTTTCCTGACTTCCCTCACTTCCTCCCTTAGCTCTTGCATATTTCTCTGTAGATCCATCAGCATGGTTATGACTTTTATTCTGAATTCTTTTTCAGGAAGATGCTGCATTTCCATCTCTTCACATTCCTTCTCAGAGGGGCTCTGAATCTTAGTGAGCTTTGTCTGTATCATTTTCTTCTGTCTTGTCATGCTGGCAGGAGTGGTCGCTGGTAGGTGCCACTTATATCAGCTGGGCTCTGGAGTGGATTCTCTACGCGTGCTGTAGGTGTCGCTGTTGCTCCACTAATTTGCAGCTGCAGCCCCGCCTTTTTTGTAGGTAGGAAATGAATGGGACGCTATTGTTTTCTGTATAAAGTTCCAGCGTGATTGCTCCCTTCTTTCTGTCACTAGCGAAGGGGACCGAAGTTCCCCAGGACTTCCAGCCTGCAGGGCTGAGCCCGCTGGGGCGCTGGTGTTCCCTCACTGGGCCCCCCACCTCTCCGAGACTGCTACAGATGGCGCGCGCTTTTCTCTTGTCCCTGGGCACTGGCTGCACTAGCGAAGGGGACCAAAGTTCCCCAGGACTTCCAGCCTGCAGGGCTGAGCCCGCCGGGGCGATGGTGTTCCCTCACTGGGCCCCCCGCCTCTCTAAGACCGCTACAAATGGCGCGCGCTTTTCTCTTGTCCCTTGGCACTGGCTGCATGGTCCCGGCACCTTCCCGGCTCAAAACCTGCACCTTCTGCCTCTCCAATGTCTGATAAACCGCAGGATGTGTGTCAGCGCTCCCGGTGCTCCGGCGCAGACCACCGGGGCTGGTTATTTCGTGGACCTGCTCTTCCACTCCCTCCCAGCTCCGACTCCTCTCCTTCCACCGGCGCGCTGGGCTGGGTGAGTGTTCGGGTGCCGCCGTGTCGCGGCTCTGTATCTTACCCGCCTCGCAGGGTGCTGAGTCCTCCCAGGTGTGGCTGCACGCTGTGCACTTTCCTGCGTGCTCCGATTTCTCTTTTAGGAATAGTTGTATTTGCTGTGTTTTCATAGATTTATATAGTTTGGGGAGGAGATTTCTGCCGCCCTGCTCACACCGCCATCTTCCCGGAAATCTTTGCTTTCTTCTTTTTTAACTGACCTACGTGTATTGAATTTGTAACTTCTCCAAAATCATGTCTGACTTCCCCTCACCATCCTGCAGATGCCCAGATCATTATGTAGTACCTCTTTTCCCACCATCTATCCTGGCATGCTGACAAGACAAACTGAGTCAAATTTCTTGAATACAGTACATCATGGCCAACAGCAAAAATGGATTTAATGATAAAATATACTCAAGAATTTACATGCAACATCTTTCTATGTTGACAGACAGTAACCACACTAGAGGGGGTGAGGACTTAATAGTATGGTAACTGTCGAGCCACTGTGTTGTATATTTGAAATGAATATAAGTAGCAACAATACTTCAATTGAAAACAAAGAATAAACTATTTTATCATGTTAAAAATTTTTTAAACTGGTACAGTGTTTATTCAAATTGCATGTCTAGATGCTAAATACTGAGAATTGATATTTTATTTTGTTGTAATTACCGAAGAAAAAGGTATACATCTTTAAAAAAACAATTTACATGCACAAATGTATATGTGGTTGATGAAATCATTAAGCATGGTTAACTACCCCTAGTTTCAAATAATCACTAACTTTTACTTTCAGAAATATTCTCAATGAAGGCTACACTTATATTATTATGTGATCTGTTTATCCTGTAGAGATGGTTAATATTACATTAAGTCTACAACTTAGAATTGCAAACTGCCAAAAGACAAATTTAAATAATGCGCTTCTAAGAACAAAAATCAGGTGTACAGCCACTTACATCTCAAGTAGGAGTTTAAAAGGACTATTAATATTTTAAGAACCATGAAACATCTTATTGCATTTTTAATAAATCAGAATAGAATATATACTTCATTATTTACTGTTTAATTCTTCTGGTTAACAAAAAAAAAAGTATCAGAATTTGTTTTGTTTAAATATCCCTTGGCTGGTTATCTAATAAGAAACATCTATAATTTTCTCTTATCTATTCTGAAAAAGTTTGTTTTCAATATGTTTGTAATAAAATATTTCCAGTGTTCAATGGGAGAAAGTGAAGAGAACTCAGGCTTTGGCACTAGATGATATACTCCAGAATCTTTTCCCACATCAGTATGTGTATAATAACAACCATGGTCCTGTGAGGGAATTTGACTACTCCTGTGGTTTTTGGATGGTGACTTTTTGTAAATAAGGGAAAAAAGTTGTAGATAAATCATAAGTGAGCATAGCCAATAACACGAGCTGGGAAAGAAGTGGATCAGCCAGGTAAAATATGCAAGACACAGGATTGTTGTCCAACAAACTTGAACTATGCTGATTTTCATTCATTAGTGTATTCATTAATTAACTCTAATTCATTTATTAATTCATTCACTTGCTTATTAATCAAATTATCCATAGTTTAACTCATTCATCAGCATACATAATTTAAAGCCCATGTGTCCATCATTGTGCTTGGTACTAGGGAGAGCACAGAACTAAGCATTAAAGGGATCACATTGCAATGAAGGAAAAACATGGTATCATAATATAAATATGACCAAGACTTAAAAAGAGCTATGTATTGGTTGCTATGGTGAGATTTGTGAGGGATACCTATCTTTCCATTCTGAAAATAGGAAAGGTATCCAGAAATCTTCCCAGGGAAGTGTTACTTAAGCTAAAAGAAAGGAGGCATATGTAAAAGGCAGGCAAAAAGCATGGGAAATAGTGTGTAAAGAGGTCAGAAGGGGAGAAAATAGTGGAGACTGTTGCAGGCAAAATAAATAGTATATGCAGAGACCTCCCAGCAAATAAGAATATTGACATATTTGGGAAATTCCAAGAACCTTCACCTAAAAATCAGATATGTGACAGAACAACAACAAAATCTTGGACATAGGCATATGTAGAAAAAATAAAATCTAAACAATCAGAAACAAGTTTAAAATGAAGGAAAAAAGAGATTTAATTCACATTAGCAAAAATAATTTTTTAAAAAACATTAAGAATAAATCAATCTCAAATATGTGGGACATTGGTGAATGAAAACAAAATTTTCATGAAGGGACATTTACAAATTGAAATAAATGGAGAAACAGATGTATCTGGAAGGCAAATGTCAAGAGTGGAACAATATCAGGTTCCTCACTTTAATGACTTTGAGTCACTGCATAACCAATCAAAAGCCCAACTGGACTTCTAATGCGACTTAACAAAGCTATGATCAAGTTCACATTAAGGATAAAACACATAGGAATGACCAAGAAGTGTTTGAAAACAAGTAACAAGGATAGAAAACGTCTCTTAAAATATAAACTCTAGTATACATTACAGTAAATAAAAGTTTGTTCTTGGTATGGGTTACCAAAAGTCCAGAATAAGTCCAAAACAATGATCCCATGTTTACACATAACTTAGCCTAGGGAACAAGCAATTATTCAATAATTATTATGGGGATATTACTTTCATTTTGGAAAACACATATACCTTAATATGAAAAATAATGTTATCTAAAGTAGATTAAGCACCTAACAACAAAAAAACGATTCTAAATATATTCCAAAAAATGTACCATAGTTTTGTCCTTTTGTTTTTGTTTTAATATTAGGCTACGAATGGTCTTCACAGAGACACAGAGGCTGTAAATGAAAAGACCTGTGGATTTTTCAGAATATCAAGTTATGTGCAATAAATATTATCATTAATAAAAAGACAAAGAAAAACTAATATATTTGCAAAAAAGATGTATGCATAAATAAATAAATAAAGTCTGTGTGTGTGCGCCTGTGTGAGTGCATGCACGTGTGTGCAGTGGGGACGGGCATTTTACTTTACCCTGTAAATCAAGAAAAACTTTCTCCAATAGAAAAGTAGGCAAGGTATATGAACAATTAATTCCAAGGAAAATTACAAAGAGCCAGCAAACGTAAGAAAAGCTGCTCAACTCCGCTTGTAATTAGGGAAATGGAGAATGAAGCAACAGTTTTGAAACCATCCCACTGGACATTTATTAGTGCCAACTATGGAACAGCCCCAATGGAAACAATTTAATGTTAATCGGAATGGGGGGGAGGGTCATGGAAGTTATGATACATCTGCACACACATACACACACGCACAGAAATTCAATAGTGAGGTCTATATGCAGGGTAAACAAAATTAAAAGTATGTATGTATAACTACACATATAAATGCTTATGAAAACACTGAAAATGTATATACCAGAGGAAGAGAAAGGGGTATAAGAAATGCAATAATAGGAACTTTTATGGATTACACCATAAACTTCAGTATGGCTTCAGTGCTTTTTTTCCTGAAAACCCTGTGTATATTTTTTTTAATTTTTTATTGAAGTATCATTGACATACCATCTTATATTAGTTTGAAGTACACAAAACAGTGTGCTTCAATGCTTTACAACAAGACTACATTTGTGTGTTCACTGTGCGTGAAAACTATCCTTTAAAATATAGTGAAAGTATTAAGTAGTAAGTGTTAGGTCTTTCTCTTGCCCCGTGACCTGGCAGGCACCTGCAGATGTCAGGAATCAGAAAAGGGCCAGATGAGGTGTTTAGCCAGAGCCCCACTGATGCCCAGCCAGGGGGCTCCACCAAAATCTCCCAGTCCGTTCACTTTCTATCAGTCACGGTGAGTACTACGGGCATTCCTGTTTCATAGTCTCTCCTGAATTCTCTGTTCTGGGAGGCCAGCCATCTTACCCGGTATCCCTGGCCACCTTCCTCCTTCCCTAACACACAGGTGGACATATACATCCATGGAACTCGGCAGGAAGCCCTGTCCTGAACTCTACCATTCGCCTTCCTCCCTCATTTCACCAGGCCTCATATGCCCTGTTTTCAGCAGAGCTCAAGGAATAGCTCGGTGCCATGTCAGGCATGTGCGCCACTTCTATTCTGTAATCTCGGATCCTCGTTATCTCTCAAGGTTTCTCAAAACGTAGCCCTGAATGTACAAATAAATCTCTCATTAGAATTGGGTCTATGGTAACAAGTGCACCCCACATTTCCCTCACCATGGTATCTTCCTGTTACTTCCCCTTAATACAGAGTTCTTGGCCTTATGAGAGAACATAAACTCAATATGCTCTGCAAAATTTTAGCCTCATAAAGGAGGCTTTACCTGATCCCGCTTCTCCCCCCATAAAAAAAAAAACACTGTCTAGACTTTCTCTCAAACTGAAGCTTCCAATAGGCAACTCTTATCGGTTGAATTATGTCTCTCCAAGAAAAGATATGCTTAAGTCATAACCCCCAATACCTCAGTATCTGACCTCATTGGAAATAGGGTCACTGCAGATGCAACTTGTTAAATTAACAAGGGTGGGGTATTGGCACAAAAACAGACCCACAGACCAGTGGAACAGAATAGAAAATCCAAACATTAACCCAAACATATACAGTCAACTAATATTTGACAAAAGTGCCTTGGATATACAATGGGGAGATGACAGCCTCTTCAGCAGCTGGTGTTGGAAAAACTGGACAGCTACATGTAAGAGAATGAAACTGGACTACTGTCTAGCCCCATACACAAAGGTAAACTCAAGGTGGATCAAAGACTTGAATGTAAGTCATGAAACCATAAAACTCGTAGAAAAAAACATAGGCAAAAATCTCTTGGACATAAACATGAGCAACTTCTTCATGAACATATCTCCCGGGCAAGGGAAACAAAAGCAAAAATGAACAAGTGGGACTATATCAAGCTGAAAAGCTTCTGTACAGCAAAGGACACCATCAGTAGAACAAAAAGACATCCTACAGTATGGGAGAATATATTCATAAAAAACGTATCTGATAAAGGGTTGACATCCAAAATATATAAAGAACTCATGCACCTTAACAAACAAAAAGCAAATAATCCAATTAAGAAATGGGCAGAGGACATGAATAGACACTTCTCCAAAGAAGAAATTCAGATGGCCAACAGGCACATGAAAAGATGCTCCACATCACTAATCATCAGAGAAATGCAGATTAAAACCACAATGAGATATCACCTCACACCAGTGAGGATGGCCAACATCCAAAACACAAACAACAACAAATGTTGGCGAGGATGTGGAGAAAAGGGAACCCTCCTACACTGCTGGTGGGACTGCAAATTAGTTCAACCATTGTGGAAAGCAGTATGGAGGTTCCTCAAAAAACTCAAAATAGAAATACCATTTGACCCAGGAATTCCACTCCTAGGAATTTACCCTAAGAATGCAGCAGCCCAATTTGAAAAGGACAGATGCACCCCTATGTTTATTGCAGCACTATTTACAATAGCCAAGAAATGGAAGCAACCTAAGTGTCCATCAGTAGATGAATGGATAAAGAAGATGTGGTACATATACACAATGGAATATTATTCAGCCATAAGAAGAAAAGAAATCCTACCATTTGCAACAACATAGATGGAGCTAGAGGGTATTATGCTCAGTGAAATAAGCCAAGCCGAAAAAGACAAGTATCAAATGATTTCACTCATATGTGGAGTATAAGAACAAAGAAAAAAACTGAGCGAACAAAACAGCAGCAGACTCACAGATCCCAAGAACGGACTAATAGTTACCAAAGGGAAAGGGACTGGGGAAAATGGGCGGGAAGGGAGGGATAAGAGGGAAAAAGGGGCATTACGATTAGCAGACGTAATGTTGGGGGGGCACGGGGAGGCCAGTACAACTCAGAGAACACAAGTAGTGATTCTATAGCATCTCACTACGCTGATGGACAGTGACTGTAATGGGGTTGGTGGGGGGGCCCTGATGAAGGGGTAGTTTAATAATCGTAATATTGCACATGTAACTGTAAATTAATGATAATTAAAAAAAAAGCAGAATGTAAAAAAAAAAAAATTAACAAGGGTGGGCCTCCAATCCAATATGAATGGTATCCTTGTAAGAGGATGTGAAGACAGAAACACACGGGGAGAACGCAACGTGGTAATTAATAAAGGCAGAGACTGGAGTTACACAGATGCAAGCCAAGGAACTCCAAAGAATCCCACCAAACCACAGGAAAGAGACAAGGAAGGATTTCCCTGCAGGTTTCAAAGGGACCATGACCCTGTGAATGCCTTGATTTTGCACTGCTAGCTTCTACAACTATGAAACAATAAATCTCTATTGTGGTGCTGTATTATGGCAGTCGCGGAAACTAATACATAAACCAACCCTCATAGAAATGTGTTTCTGAAATAGCCAAGAAAATAAAATGCAACTCTAGACCTCTAATTTAAGAAGGCTCTTTCTAACCCAGAATTGTTTACTGGTAATGGTCAAAATATACTTACACCATTCAAGAAATGTGGTTATCTAACACCCACTACTAACCTTATCAGTTAAATTAATAAATGGGATCCGCTTTGATACGGATTTCAAAATTCATTTTTAAAATCAACAAATGCAGTTAGAACTCTCAGTATAGAGACTCAAGGACCAGAAAGAAATTGCCACCATCTCAAGAAGCTGAATACGAATGGAAATGACCGCTGTGCTTCAGTACTAAATAAGGCCTTGCTATTAACTTTAAACAGATACTCTTTAGGTTAGAGTATGTATTCATTCCTAGTTTATTCATGTCTTATTTTTTGAGGCACGTTAATCAAAGCCTTCTTGGCATTGCTGGAGATGACCGTAATTTTTTTCCTTTTCTGAATTTTAAATGGAAAGAATATAATACTTGAATTTTAATACTGAATACTCCGATATTAATCTTAGAATAAATCCCATCTGATTTGTGGTGGTGTTATAATCTTCAATATGCTGCATCAACTATATTAATTTTAAGACATGTCTACATGTATAGGCATAAGTACAAATTGGGCCTGTGGTAGTTCTGTTATTTTTTTCTTGCTTGTTTGCCTTTTTGGGGCCGTTTTAGTTTTTTTGTTGTTGTTACTCTCTTTTGTTTTTGGTTTATACTCAGACCTTTTGCAATCAGTTATCTAGCTTCAGAAAAATAAACAAGAAGTAAAAGAAACATCACTTGACTGAAGACTTGATGGAACTCACTTGTGAAATGCCTCAACTTCCTTCCTTGTGGAGTAAATTCTTGAATTCCATTTTCAATTTTCCCAAGGTTTTATTGTCAAATTGCCTACTTCTTCTTGGGCTAATGTTGATCATTTATATTCTTCCAAAAAAGCATTCATATTACTAAGATTTCTTACGTATATAACTAACATTTTGTTATTTTAGGATTCCATGTATCTGGTGATAACCCCTTTCTCATTCGCAATGTTGTATATTTGAGATTTTCTATTTTGTTCTCTATTACCCTTGCCAGACACTGTTCACCTTTTAAAGTATAAGCTGTGATATTTCCCACTATGTCCTATTGTTTCTTCATATTCCACTTCATTAACATTTTTCTTTTACTCTATTTGACTTCTCCTTTCCTAGCTTTATAGATTAGATGATTACTTGGATTCTTACAACACAGAACACAAGTGACAACTAACTTATGGTGGCAAAATTTCTATTATTCACAGCAGTGATCCCCTCTGTTATGTAAGATCATCAAAAATTGATTAAACCACATTAAACTTAATATCTGATTCTGAAATCTAATGCCTAATGAAATGTTCACTGTTCTATTGAAGTACTGTTTAAATATCATTTGGAAAGGACTGGGACAAATCGATAACAACAGTGAAGGAACACTGGCAGAGTGTTTTTCAGCCCAGAAATCAATTATATTTCAGAGAGCAATGAGTGGTGCAGTTAAAAGGTTGAAAGTCGACTATGTATTTATAAAATTTGACAGTGTAAATTACTGAGCAATGGTCCATCTGCTTTGTCCCTGAAATTTATTATACCTGAAAGGAGAAACTGATACCGTAACATGGAGCTGTTGAATCTGGTTTTACAGTTACTTTTGTGTGAAGTGTTGGATTTTAACAAAATTGGGAACATGAATAAAAGGCTGAACATAAGGTTATACAATAAATGTACTATATTTATTGCTATTAACAGTAGAATAGAAGGTGGCAAAATGGGTGAAGGTGGTTAAAAGGTACATATGAAGTCCTGAGGATATGTACAGCATGGAGACTAAAGTTAATGGTACTGTAGTGTATATTTGAAAGTTGCTAAGTTAAAGTTCTCACAGGAAAATAAAATCTGTGACTACGTATGGTAACAGATGTTAATGGAACTAATATAATGCTATATGTCAATTATATCTCGCACACAAAAAAGAATTAGATATTGTCTTAAATTTCAGATTACGTGACTATTATGTGTAAGTATGGGTTGAAGTGATATCAAAACAATATTATAATTAATGGATTTAAACAATTAAACACAATTTCTGCAGCGTTTTCTTACTGAAAGCAACTCTTAGCTCAACTGTGCAAACTCATGATCTTCCTAACAAAATTCTGTATCATGAGTTCAGTAAATTCAATAACAATCATAAAAAAAATTAACGTGTATTCTCCATTAGATGTAATTCCAAGTATTTTGTTCCTATACGTTAAGGGGGTTTTAATTAATTTTTTTCTGAACTGAAAGATACATACTAAGATTGTTTTCCACACCCTTAGTGTTTTTCTCCTGACTTGAGTAGAAATACTATTATTTCATGGGTACAGAGTCACAACATCTAAGTTCAAATAACGGCCCCTCTATTATTCATGCGATCTTATACAAATTGCCTCTGAGTTTCATTTTCCTCATTTTGTAGACTTTATTTGAAGACAAACTGTCATAACATGTCATGATAACTAAGAAGAATGCTTGGCACACAGAAGTAATTCAAGTAACCAATACTAAAGAAAAAATTTAAACTACTCCATCTTTTTATAAATAGGAAATATAACCATAAATGCACATCTGAGACATAACTTCATATTAATGTTCTCAAATTTTAAAGTACTATAATGCAATATTCCCTAAACTTCAGATATAACCACATATTCATTGTACTGTTACTTACAAGTTATACCCTTTTTTCTCTATACCCAACTGGAATATTTAGATGTATGAGTTATATTTTTCTAAATTTAAACATAAAAATAAAATTATACAGATTAAGATGATCTCTGACCTCCTAGAATCATCTTGTGTCTCGCAATGATGTTGAACCTCACTTTAGTAATCATTGCTTTGAAGTTACATAATAATGTACCTCTCCAGATTACTTTCTGAACAAAAATTTTTTGACAGTATGGATTTTGTTCAATAATTTACAAAGCAAGCAGATTTATGAACAGCAAATATAATCCAGAAAATCTAGGTTACTCATTAAAAGTAGAGGACCTAACAGGAGTTTATGATTCCCAAAAGCTTCTAAAATTGACTAATAAATACAGGTATTTCATGCCAACTAATATAATAGGTTCATTAGCTTCAGGCTTTGGTCATAAAGCATCATTAAAAGATATAACTGAGTGTTGTATATTTGAAACCAATATAAGATTGTATTTCAATGATACTTCAATAAAAAAAGAAGTATAATGAGATGCACAAAAAAATAAGAAAAAATAAAGGGCATAACTGAGGATATGCAAAGTGATTGATACCTGTTAGTACCACCAAGGAGTATTACCAGGTCAAGTTTACTGGTAAGACTGAGCAAAGCTAGTAACTTTTCTCTCAAGATTTGAAATAGAACATGGAGCAAATTCTGAATATCAGAGAAAATTATGTAATGAAAATAGCATATACATCTCAAAAGAAAAAAAATTATTTAGTAAACTTGGCTTTTTTCCTATGTAATAAACAGAAAAAGAAAAGTTTGCTTTTAAAACATATGATATCAGATATATTAATAATATTATAGGGTTGTAAAAGATCTACCTTGGGGCATTTCATTAATATGTGATTAAAATCACTGAGGAAGTCACCTATTCTGAAATATAATTACTTAGGATCAGAATACTGTCAATCAGATGGGTTCTATAATCCAATACTTCAAAATCATTGCTAATATTACCTGTGGAATTTAAGCCTCTCCATTTGAGCTAACAGTTAAGTATAGTTTGAAAAGCCTGTCACATTAGTAAAAATATTTTGGAACTATATACAGCATTTGTGGGTTTCCTACAAAGGGTAGGAGTGGGGGGTGATCTTTTTAATAACAACTTCTCCAGCAAGGATTTCTCATTAGGGTTTGCGAAAGTCTATCTATATGCCTTTATTGTTTATATATGCATCCATAGAGGAAGTTGTAAGATACAGTTTTTAAATTACATGTAAAGTATATTTGTCTAATTCAGTAAGTTTTTCTTCTCAGCAAAGAATAAGCCTGGATAGATAAATTTATTTTTTCTTTCAGTCCTTGCCCCAAGGGGTATCATCAGGGTGTAGGTATCTTTTTGGCAAGTGGCTGTAGATAAGGGGAAAAATAAGTTCAATGGAGAGTTGGTTGGTTGTTCAACTCATTTTCTCCCCTGAAAATGTATGGAGAACAGGCACCAGAAGAAAACTGTTACAAGGCAAGAGGTCATGGGGCAAAGCCCTGGTAGGAGTACCTAGATATGGTCTTTGAAGTAAAAAGATGCAAATTCAAATTATTTCAAGGAAAAAGATGGTAAAACATATGGTGAGCATGAAATAAAGCAGGGAGTATCAGGGATTGCACAAATTGGAGAGGGTGTGCTCCAGCCAAAGGCCTTACAGGTAAAAAAAATTAAAATGAATTTGTGCAGGCAACCCAAAACACATGCTGACCTAATTTAGACCACAGGCCATGAGACGGAGATGTACGTTAAAGTCTAGGAGCTTACACATCACCAATCATCAGGAAAATGCAAATCAAAACCACAATGAGATATCACCTCACACCAGTTAGGATGGCCACTATCCACAAGACAAGAAATAACAAGTGCTGGCAAAGATGCGGAGAAATGAGAACCCTCATACACTGTTGGTGGCAATGTTAATTGGTGCAACCGCTGTGGAAAGCAGGACGGAGTTTCCTCAAAAAACCTAAAAATAGAAATACAATTTGACCTAGTAATTCCACTTCTAGGAATTTAACTGAAGAAACAAAATCCCTGATTCAAAAAGATACCTGCACCCCTATGTTTATCACAGCACTATTTACAATAGCCAAGATATGGAAGGAACCTAAATGTCCATCAATAGATGAATGGATAAAGAATATGTGGTACATATACCCAACGGAATATTATTCAGCCATAAAGGCATAAAGGAAAAAAATCCTGCCATTTGCAACAACATGGATGGATCTAGAGAATATTATGCCCAGTGAAATAAGGCAGGCAGAGAAAGACAAATACCATATGATTTCACTTATTTGTGGAATATAAAAACAAAGCAAAATAGAATGAACAAAACAGCAGTAGACTCATAGACACAGAGAAGGTACTGGGTGGTTACCATGGGAGAGGGGTTGGGAAGAGTGGGTGTGGAGGGGGAGGGGGAGAAAGGGGCCCAAAAATTCTCAATCACAATATACACTGGTTACAGGGATGGTAGTACAGCACAGAGAAAATAGTCAATGATTCTGTAACATCTTTCTGTGTTGACAAATAGTAACTGCACTAGAAGGGGTAAGGATTTAATAACATGGGTAACTGTGGAACCAGTGTTGTACATTTGAAACCAATATAAGATTGTAAATCAAAGATATTTCATTAAAAGAAAAAAGCCTAGAAGCTTAATGATAAGGTAAATGTACAAAGAAGTTAAACTGAGCTCATTCTCTCTGCTTCCCCTTTAAAAATCTAGATTTGTGGGTGCTTTTAATTTTTTTTTTGTATCTGTGCTTTCAGATTCAGCCAATACAAAATATTTACATGTAAACAGAACATGCACATGTTAAAAATTAACTTCCAAATTAGTTTGACACTGTCAATATTACACAGCATTCATTAAACAGAAGCAATAGACATCTTATTGCACACAGTACCTTCCTACAGAGAACTGGTCTCCCTCCATTCCATTCCAACTCTGGAGACACTGCCAATGGAGGTGTCTTACTGTCCCCACCACAGTGCCCACTGCTTCATTCAAGAGAGGACAGATGACACCAGAGGGTCATTCAAAGACCTTTTTCCAGCATTAATAGAGACCAAGACAATTCCTTCTGAGATTGAGAAGGTGAGGATGTTACATGCACAGAAGTACAGGAGTCATCTTTCCTACTGACACAGACAGAGACCCACAGAGAATGGAGTGATCCCAGAAGAAACGAGAGACACAAAATGGAGACAAATTCCTGAAATGTAATAAATCACCTGGACAAAACTGTGCCTATATCTAGTCAACTCCAGTATTTTCAGTTACGGAAGTTAATATATTCTCTTGTGTTTAAACTAGTTTAGACTGTTTTTATTACTTACAAACAAAAGAATGTCATAAATATAAGAGACAAAGAAGGGATTTCAGTGTAATTTGTATGATCCACTCACACCGTGCTATACACCCTAGGGCTTTCCATTCAAAGACTAGACCAAATTTTTCCCCTAGGGATTTTTCTAATCCAACATACAAAACAGTCATTCTAAATTATCCCATTATCTTACCCTAATCATCAATGTTTTTAGACAGGGGTACAAAAGAAAAAAACACTATCTTATTTGATAACTCCCCAGGCTTAGTATATATTCTCTGTATATTTTGACACAAGCCATTCTTTAATAGAGGATAAAATTTATTATTATTAATAATCAAGGTATCAATTATTAAAGCATCATACTAGCCTTATTTTATGAACCCAACTAAGTACTGACAGAACTTAAAATACCAACCATAATACATCAATATCGACAAGGTGGTCCAAAACAAAGAAAACACAAATTCCACCCAATCTACCAATCGTAGAGACATGATTAATGAAAAGACTTTTTCAGAAAAACCATGAACACCACCTCCATTTGCAGCAGTTAAATCAATAGTCTCTCTCACCACAGGCTTCAAAGGCGAACCAAGCCAAAGAATGCAATGCATACTCACAAATTATAAAGCATGTCAGCCATGTTGCTCCGGTAATACAAAGCATTTCTATAGGCACCTTCGGCTTCAGAAATTTTGCTCTGACTCTTCAGAACATTTCCAAGGTTACCCCATGCTGCCAAGAAGAGAAAGAGGTATTCAGCCTGAGCACCAAGCCAATTATAACATGACATAGTATCAGTCCACCAGGAAGTACCACAGGGAGAGAAAACCTTCTAAAGACATTTTTAAGAAGGAAAACTTATTTCCTGTATACTCCAACATTTCATCAAACCAAGAGATGAAATATTATCAAAGCCTAAAAAATGTAAAGTAATTATTATGTATCAAAACTGATATACATATACACTTCATCATAATGCCAGGAACAATATTATCTTAAGATCACCTACAAAGACTACATGCTCTTTCAAATTTCAGTAGGAGTCTTCATGGCCTGAAATTATTGCAAATTTACTGAACAAAAGAAACTGTGAGAAATCATCTTAAAGATTTCATTGAATTATGAAAAAAATGATAAATGACATAGGAGAACGGGGGATAAAAAGCAGGATAACTAAGACCAAAGGTATAAGGGGGCTTAACAGTCATCAGAACATATAAGTAAAACACTACACTTCTTAAAACAAGTATATATCATTTATTCAAATATAATGTTCTTTTATACTCTAATAAATTCATCAGTGGGAAAACCAACATTTCAGTATTTTCAAAAATCACCAAAATAGTATCTCACACACAAAAAATGCTTTTTAAATATCTTATTTTCTGTGTGCCCTTTACTTTTCACCACAAATAATCATGATTTTTCAACATTAAAAAGAACAAAATATACACCCTCAATAGCTGTCTGCACGCCTGTCTCTCAGTCAGACCTATCTCTCCAATGTGGATGGTTCTCGTCTTCCCTTCCTACAAGGAGATGGGGCATTGCGTCCTGAAAACAGAGTCCCTCTCAACTACTGGTCAGGGGTGAGAAGAAGGTTTGTGTATATCAAGATTTATTTGGGTAATTACTACATGGAAAATGAAAGCGGTTTTGAGTTTTGCTTATGTGCCCTGTAGTTTAACACTCTGTGCCTTAATTTACTCATCTGTAAAATGGGAAAACTAATTAGTATCTTACGGGTTTTGTAAAGACTGAGTTAATTTACGTAGGGTGTTTAAGACAGTGTCTGCCACATGGCAAACACTCAATAAATATCTGCTATTATCATTTTAATATTTTGGTTGATACTCCCTGTGATTTATGACAGCAGGCATTGCTATAGAAATAATATCAAATACAATGCACTTTATGCCTTTCTGTTATCTACAGAAAATAATAATCTTTTATATTTGGAAGTCATGGATCTCCTCTTGCCTTTGATGGGCAAGAGGAAAAGCACTGTACTTATAATTATCCAGCACCTAAAATGCCACATACCACACCACACTCCGGAAATTTACCATCTCACTGAGCTCTCACGCAGTCTTGTACATAAACATTGCATCCACTCTGTGGACGAGGAAACAGACTCAGACACAAAAGAACTTGCCAATAACGCAGGAGTGACAGAGCAGAGATTCTAATTCAAAGCTGGCTGCTTCCAAACTTTTCCTACCCTCCACCTAACAATTTTATAGCATGTTTTATTTTTGACTGCAAACTAACATTCACACACTACAAATTAGGGTTTGACAGTGAAGTCCACAGAAGATTGAATCCTTAAACTGAAAACAGTTTAAAATATCATCAAAGTTAAATACTAAATTTAGTAACTGGAAACACAAAGTAGGAAAAACATATATATATAATTATAATTATTTTCAAACTTAATAGGCATAAGATCACATATATTTTATATCTAGCCTCCCCAACACCACTACCAAATTAAATTAGGGCTCTATGGAAAATTCTAGTAGCCAGGCTATTTTTCAGCCCACCTTACCCCTCCCAAAATTTGGCTCTCATTAAGGCATCAGTGAATGAAAATATGTTTACATTGGAATTACTCCAGAGAAATGCATCCAAATATTAATTTAAGCACCAGGAAAACAACATTTTAATGTTATTACATCTAACCCATCATCTTAGAACACAGATGTTAAAAAAACACTTAATAAAGGAATTACTTTGAATATTTTAAGGTGCATTACCAGAGAAACGGGTTGACTTTTTTTTAAGTACATTTACCTCAAAAAAATGAAAAATTGACAAGCATTTCTCTTGCTAATAGTCAATAGACATATAGTCACATTTAGACTATATGTTCACTTATTTGGTTGGTCATTCACTTATTCATTCATAAGTGTATTTATTTTTAAACAGATATTTGTCAAGCACCTACTTTGTGCCAGGAACTTTATTAAGGGCTGGGTACTTAGAACTGTACATACATAGGCGTTCCCACCCACATGGAGCTTATATTTGAAGCAGGGAGTAGGGTGGGAATGAGTGTGATCTCTAAGGACTAAAGGATGTAGAGCCAGCCTTGCGAAGATGGGTGGTTCCAGGTAAGAGGAACAGTAAGAGCAAAGGATCTAAAGTGGCTTCCCCTGGGACAGGCTGCAGCCCATGTGGTTATTTCGAAGTGAGACTACAACTCAGAAATTAAAATTCATCAGCAAAGTTATCTGGGGCAAAGCCACGAGGTGATACTACATTTCTTGTTTTTTTGTCTAAACGGAAATCTCTCACTTCCTTATGATTAAGTCATTGTCCCAGGTAACAAGGAAAATAAAAAGAAAATTCCCAAATTAAGCATACATTTTTTAAACAACTTTAACTTCTCATGGGTGGGATAGGAAGAAAGAAAGGGAGAGAGGCAGAAAGGAAGCACAGATTTTGACATCCTGAGTTCACCCGACACCCACCACCAGGTTATTTTGTTCTCCTATTGTACATATAAAATCTTACAGCCTGAAACAAGGTTACTTCGGCATCATGATAAATGGGGCAAAGCAAGATCACTTCATAATTTCGCTAAACACAAAAAGGAAAAAGGCCACTGTACAACCCACAAAATACCAAACCTCCCCCTCTCTGGCTAAATGAATGACTTCTTTATCCCAGAATCTAACGTAGAGGACACAAAGGTGTTAAAAAAGGATGACAAAGGATATGGACAGAAATCTACAAAAACCAAAACAAAAGGGGGTGGGCAATGTTGCTGGCAGTGAGGCCAGGGGCAGCCAGCCACCTGACAGTATTCAGTCAAATCAACCAATGTCTGCACTAAGTCAAGAATAAGCCCCTGCCAATAATCCCACTCCCAGAGAAAGGCTCACCTAAGAAAACACTGAAGAGAGTATTTAATGCAAGCCTCTTGATGTTGGCTGATAGTGGGAAGCCATCAACCTGTCTGTCCATCATGGGAGAACCATGTGGGATATAAACCTCATGGGGCAGAGAGCATCAACCAATTCCATGTGAACACTGTAACATGAATGGACCCTCAAAAGCCCACAAAAAAAAGCAAAATCAAATGCATTCTGTGTCACGACACCAGTTGTAAACATTAAAAGTCTAAAAATGTGAATCAATTATGTAAGAGCAACTGACTGTGGTACCAAAGTAAAATGAAGTTAGAAATAAATGATACATGAATAAAAGAGAGACAACCTTTAGGGATCATCCTGAAAACTGGCAAAGATCCAAGGTTTATACTTAACCTAACTACGCAACTGGGTCAGAGTTGGGGAGCAGCGGGAGGGAGAAAAAGGAAATGGAGGAGAGGGGAGGAAGGAAAGAAGGGAGAAAAGGAAAATTAAGGTCACCTTACATTGTTTTAAAACAGAGATGGGGTTTTCCTATATTCTACTTAAGGAATAAAGGGTTTGAACAGTCACCAAACTTCTTATATTAAAATAAGTCAAAATGTTCGGGATTATCTTCAAACTTTCACTTGGTACTTATAATATGAACCAACAGAACTGAAAGATTTTGTATTTTCATTAATATTTGATGCCATTATATTTTTAGACCCATAACACTACATTGATGCATTCACTTCATGTAGTCTATGTTAAAAGCACAGTTTTATTGGAAGAAAATCCCCACTTCTTCCAAGAAATTGTGAAGTCTAAAAAGAAATGCATCCATGATTTTAAAATCCAGATGTCCAATTCACACTTTAAACTCTGGAGATAACATAATAAAACACTTACTTGAAGTTTTAAAAAATGTAGTTCATTCTAAATTTCAATGTAATTTTAAAAGGTCTTTCCCAATAGCATTTTTTTACTCCTGTTATTTTACAAAATGAGTATTATAAGAAGCTGCTTTCATCTGGCAGGGGGTCCCAGGGGGGAGGTATTATCCTATCCTAATAAAAACCTCTGAGGCATATTACTATACCCATTACACTGATGAGGAAAATACATTAAACTGAGGCTTAAGTCCCTAAGTAGCAAGTTAATGATGGGGAGACCCAGGTTTGTTTCCAGGTGTCTGAACCTACTTAGAGGTCAGGTAATCTCATCCTCGCAATACTGCGTTTGAAAACAAAGTAGAATAGCATATTATAGTAGTACTCAATATTTTTACACATTTAATTAAGGACTAGAATATAATATGAAAACAAATAAATTATGCAGTCATCCCCTTAGGACTGGTAGGGGCAAAAACTTCAGAAACAATAAAATAAAGCTAGCTGGTACCATATTTCATAATGTATTTTCCATAGCACAGAAAAATTAATGCTAAATAACATACTGCTTTATATTTCTTTGGGATTGAAGTTTTAAATGTCACATTTTCAGGTTAACACACTGGAAAGAGACTGTGCTCTCTACCTGTGTAAACAAACGGCTATTAATCAAAGATGCTTCTGTACTTTTGTCAAGATCCTCCAAGTGCCCTAAAATGCCTTCCAAGAGAGAGAGATTTAAAAGGCACTGTTTCATAAGTATGTCACCTATTTCCTAAGACTAAGCATATACAATGATTACATTAATGGAAGGCAAACAGATGCTGCCAGACATCACTAGATAAGCTTTAGGAAATCTGCTATATGAAGTTATTTTATTTTCAAAAAGAAAATTAAAAATTTCCATTAAAAATATCAGGAAACAAAGGAATAACGTATCTCCAGGGCCCTTCATATTGATATTCAACTGCACTTAAAAGGTGTCCACTTACTAAGAAACTTTACCTTAATTCACAAGGAAAGCTATTCTTGTATTTAGTCCACAGTCTGCCACTTTATGTTCTTTGAAAGTCAGAACAACAATTAAATATTTCCATCCTGCTAAAGTTACCCTAAAGGGAAAATCAAATATGAGCTCCCTCTAGAAATGCTATGTGATCTACGGCAATGAATACCTCCAAATTTTTTCAAAGCCCTCATTCAAACACACAGTAGTTCTAAATTCAGAGTAAATTCAAACTTACTCTAAAGTAACTATTACCATTTCATCTCTTGGTATATTTCACAAAATCAATGCAAGAAGATTTGAGCAATTTTTTTCAAGGATATTTTTACTTTATACTAAAAGTTTGAAGATATGTACATTCATTTTCTTTAAAAGAAGGTAAAGTAATTTTCTAATGATTTTGGCATACATTACTAATAAGGTGAATGAATCTCTCAATATTAATAATTTTAGCTACTCAGCATTCAGGCCTACATAAGCAATCATGCCTCAGGGCTATCATATCAGCATTTTCATTTCTCTAGTGCACTAATCACACTCTCCAACGTCAAGAAGATGCTCATACTTGACTTCTGCCTTCAGCTTTAATCTATTTTTGCCTTAGACTTTAATATGTGTCTTTAAGTCCCTATGTCAAAATCTTGAGTTCTATGTAAGGATCTGGAAAAACTGAAACACTTAACTGCGTTAAGTAAGGTGGAAGTCCTAAATTTTGCTTCCTCTGAGTTACTTGTTTGAAATCAGAATGCTACACCAAAAAGGGTTAAAAGTGGAAATTTTGCCAGTCATCTAAGAGCAGCTACAAAAGAAAATAAATCCAAGAGTGCCTAATGTATCTGATAAGAGCTGTTTTTATTCACGTTATAGGACTTCTTATAGGCTAAATTTGTAATATTCATCATAACAAAATAAGTTATCATCTAGTTGGTACTAGAGGAGGAAACTGTGCCTTGGAAAAGTAGTGATGCTGAAAAGCTAATACAGCTAAAACTGTATCTGGTTCCAACAGCTTTGCTTTTAACCACTACAGAACACTTGGACATTACAGGTAATACCAAAAATGGTATTACCAAAGATATTATTAAATAAACATAATTTTATAAACAGAACATAACATATTAAATAAACAATTTTATAAACATAACAAAAATTAAATAAACATAATTTTAAAATACAAAGAAATTTTATAAATAAATTAAAATTTTAAACCTTCTAATCATTTGGATGCGTCCTACTATCTAATGGCCCCAGGTTAGTTTCCTACTATTTGTCACTAAAAGGAACTTTGATATGGAAACCTAAAACAGAACTTCCAACACCTAAGTTTTAATACTAGTCTGGTTACCAATTACATCTGGATATGCTGAAGGAAATCATTTGACTCCTCTATATCTTATTAGCAATAGCAATAGCAAAGCAATCATTTGTAAACATGTATGGGGGCAAGCCCCTGGGACAGGTGTGCTATACCTGCTGTGTCCCCAACTCACTATACAGATCAACACTTTGAGGCTCAGAGAGTCTGTGATAACACTATAACCCTGGCAGCTATTAATGGTCTGGCTTAGGGTCAGTACCCACATCTACCTTACCCCAAAGGTCACACTCTTCACCATACTGCTTGCCCTTAAGCCTTCTGCCTCTCAGTTTCTCATCTGTGAAACAGGTGAAACAAGCTTGCTCAAGTAAACTCCAGCATCACTGAGATAACTAGATAATAGATATGTGACCCTCTGGAAAGCACATTAGTATGGCATGGGAATGATAGTTCATTAACAGACTATCATCCATTAAAAAAAAACTATTTGATAAAACTTTTCTAGCACATCTGCATTCAGTGTCTGTGGGCTACTGAGAATCTCATTGCCAAGCAAATCCAGTCCAGCAACAGAAACAAAGCAACATGAAATGCTCTCAAGGGCAGTATTAAGATAAGGAAATTAATAAACATTACATTTTATTTTAAAAATCTGTCTCTCAGATAAAAATGCAGTACATTTCAAGTATAGAAAGTACATTGGGACACTATGTTATACCCTGTAGTATCTTCTATATATTAATTGTTAATAGTCACTTTCATGAACTCAGCAACTAGTGTTGAACATAGCAAAAGCAGAGCTAATACTAGAGAAAAAGATTTTTTTTAATGATCAGTAAAAATACAAATTTCAATGATATTTATGTGAGTAGAAAAATATGCATGCTAGTGAAAAGAAAAAATAATATATAAATGACTATATAGAGTTTCTAAAAATGCTTTATGCACACATCTTAGGCAACTATCATTTTAACGTATTTTCGTCTGTACTTTCGGTTGACTATTAGCAACTAAAAAAAGAGGAAAGTTAATTTTGTCTTTTATGCTGCTACAGAACAACTAGGTAAGGGTTCTTGAAAGGTCAGGCAGCAAACGCTTGGGTATGAAGCACTTTTGCATTACTTGGAAAACATAATATTCAAACAAAGAATGCTGTTATTCATTTAATAGCCTTAAGTGTACAACTCAGAAAGTTCTACTTCCAAACAGTTGAAAGGAAGTTAGTACTTGGAGAGATAAAAGAATTTGAATGAATCAGAAGGGTCAATGCATTACAATGCTATCACTACATCAACTTAGCAGCGTGAGAAAATCTAGCTCACTGCCCTGAAACTAACCTTAACTAGGTGAGGGAATTCTCAGAGGCCATTAAAGGATCTTTTATACCAGACACATCTGCTGGACATATGTTAGTGATTAACGAATATTAATTACCAACTGAAAATTATCACTAGATATGTGGTTTTAAAGGCATAAATCCATACATTCCATCCATGAGTCCTAAATAATGTTGACAATCAGATTATTTGCATGTCAGGTTGATTAAACCCCATAGGGAAGCTGTATTTTCCTATCAAATACTCAGGATTGGGGTTCAGATACACTTCTTTAAGCCTAATTTTTTAACTTATAACCTCAAAGTCAATATCTACTTCAGGCTCAATTTGGGAATAAACTGAGAAACAGCCCGAACCAAAGCATGCAGGCCTCTGAACACCACGAGCCTTTCACTTCTGGAATCACGCCATGGAGCACAGAGGCCTGGCATAAGGAGGGCTTCAGTGACTGTTACCACCTGCCCTAAAAAAGTACCTCAAAATCATGCTCTAAAGTGTAATAACAGCAAGAGAGATTTTTAAATCTTGTACCATTGCTTCCAAATAATAGACTCTCAAGAACAAAAGTAAGTTCAAATATGCCATTGTGACTGGAGGTAAGAAAAATGCAGAATATATCAATTTGTATGTCATCACAATTATGCTTATGTTTTCATTACATAAGCCCAGGAACTCATTTCTACTTTAAAACTGTTTCCAGCACTCACATGAATATGAACAACTTATTCAATCTTGACAATTAATATGAACATCACCTGAAGCCATCCTTGAAAAATATTCAGATTATTCAAAAACAGAGGAGAGAAATAAGGTATTCTATACCAGTTCTACAAACCACCAAAGCATATTTGTACAAATCTAAGAGGGTAAGCCAACTGATAAAGTAAAACCAGACAGTATCTCAAAATCTCTCACACCTTTGGTCTTTGCTGATAGTCTCATGATACATAACTTGAGAAATGTACTTTTCCCAAGGAAAGAAAAGAGAATGAAAAAATTTTATCACATTTATTATACAAACTCTACTGCAATACAGAGCCCCAAACATTATAAGACTGTAAATTTCCAAAGAACTACACTTAAGAAAAAGTGTGTTGACACCCCAGTAATCTGTTCTTGTTGAAATTTGACTCTGAGCTGTTGCACTGAATATTTAATCCAGCTCCTTTCTACAGTTGCAATTCCTAGAAAGATTTCCTAATTAAAACATATGCCAACACTACTTCCAAAAAAAAGATATATTAATGTTGATATTTTAATATAATACCCCATGGTGTTTTACATAAAGGAATTGAATTACATTGTTTGATGACTGAACAAATGCTCAGAGGGTGAGCAAATACTTTGGGGAATTAGAATCCTAGATACAAGACACATTAAAGCCTCTAATGTAGCTCTGCCTTCGAGAAGGTTTAGGGGGTTTCTTTGTTTGTTTTCTTAATCTGTTTCTCTCCGCTATTTAATCATATTGAATTGTGGTTTCTTATTTGGAAAGCAGTATTATGATTTTTTTTTTAACCAAAGCTTTTGACATGTTAGATCCTTATTTAATTTTTAGTAAGCATATAATATGCATTTTCCAGCCAGATCCCTCTGGATGGTAATACTCATTTTAAAATCACAAATAAATTTAACACCAATAGGCAAACTTAAAAAGATGAAATTTCTAATTTAATACCAATATGCATAAAAGCAAGGCTCACACTTTATTTTAGCCATCTTCCCACAGGGTTTTATATAAACAGCGCCCCACAGCCACTCTTTTCAGTAATTATATGACTTGGAACATCTCAGATTTTTCCACAATCCCTTGAGACTTAACTGGAATTTTCTTTTAAATCCACAATCACCAGTAATAGGTGTGTATGTGAAATAAGGGTAAAACTAAAAACCATGTTGTGTTTGTCTTCTCAAAAATCTGCTAAATCTGTGACATTATCTGTAACTCTACACTACAGCAGGAAATGAACATAATTTATCCCTCTGTGTTTTACAAGGATCAAATACCTCTAATTTGATCTTGTGTAAGACAGTGCTCTAAATATGCTTTGTAGCTTATTTTAGCAGCTTGGTTTTCTTTTGTTGAAGGAGAATTTTAAATTGTAAAAACATCAGCTATGTCTTAAACAATGCTATATTCAAATATAATTTCTAACATAGCTAATCATTCTTTAATGGATGCCAGCCAAGACAGTTTTTAGGTGTTCCTTTATGGTAGTACAGTGAAACTCCATGTCCAGAGATCCCCTCCCTGAACACATAAAAATGCTGAATAAAAAAATAAAGACATTTTTTAATGAATGTATTAATTGGGGGGACAGTAAGAGGAATCCCCAGGTCTAGACACCACTTGAAAGCAGTAAGCTAGAGGGTCAACAAGCTCTGAAGATGGCATTCTGCCTCCGTATGTCTGTGAAACTGATAAACCAGGCAACCAGCTCTCGTGGGCTTCACACAGCAGGTCGGACTGCAGAAGCCACATAAACTCAAGCATCCTGAAGCAAAGAGCCAGAGTAGAGGAATTAGGAATAATCAAATGAAAACAAACAAAAAATGCAGAGGATAAGGTGGGTGCATTGTCTGTTGAACATATCTGGGCAAACAGAGAAATAATAAAAAATTCCCTGGGAATTTCCATACATAAATGCACGTTCATAAAGTTGAGGCTACACTCCATCTGATTCTCAGAAAGTCACACAGCAAAGATGTTTTAAAGTATAGCGACAACAGAGATTTCAAAAAAGATACTATGAGAATACTACATATAACTTTGTTCAAATCAACTTGAAACTAAACTGAACAAAAATCCAAATAATATTACCAAAATTGACCCAAAGTAAATCTGAATGTTTCCAAAAATCATGAAAAAAAATGGATATCAATACGAAAAGTGTATCTACTAATAAAACATCAGGCTTAGCCAGTTTCGCAGGTAAATTATAAGAATTATAAAAGAAAAACGTAACTCTATATAAAATCTTTCAGGAAACTAAGAAGAATTAATACTTCTAATATGAGTCTGTAAGTTAATTGATTCAAAAATCAGACTGACACCACGAGATCAGAACTACCAGTCTCACTCGGGAACATGGTGAAAAACAAATTTAGAAGAATATAAAAACGACAATACACTATAAGTAATGTGTGGGTTCACCCCAGCTATGTTCAACATCAGAAAATCTAAATTATCAAATTAACAGATTGAGTTGGAGAACATCCGTATTGTTATCAATATTAATTCACAAAAATAAATGCTAACCTAGAAATAGAGGGAAACTCTACTGATAACAGTTGTCAACAGAAAAACCTATGCAATGCATATAATTAATGGTGCAATATTTAAAATATTTTTTAATAAAAAACCTGCTATCACTTAACATTGTAATAGGGTTTTAACACAAAATGAAACAAACAGATTGAAACAACAAAAAAAGAAACTGTAAAATATGGAAAGGTGTGTGGAGAGAGCTTCAAAGATACTAATAATGTATATTTTTAAGGTACATAATAATATATATATATTAATATACATTATTTATAAAAATAATATATATTTTTTAAGCTGCAAGGTAAGCATTTCAGTAGGATTCTTTATATGGTACAAATATGATTTGTTTATATATATTACTCAATGAATGATGTATTTCATATATAATTAATAAAAGAAAAGCAAATAAATGTTAGTTCGTTTTAAGAATCAAACACAAAACTTAATATGGGAATCAGAATAATTTAACTTCCTACTTATTTTAATCATATGCTAATTTCAATTCCTTTGATAATCCCCAGTGAATATACTCAGTCTAAGGCAACACTAATCTAAGTTTGAGGGTTTTCAAAGCCCATGAAGATTCTAAAAGTTTTGTTATGGTTCATCTCAATGGCAGGGCCAGCAGTATGTCAGCTGCTTCATCTGTAATATCCCATAGGACCATTTTCATCGCGTCTCTTGGGGTCTGGCATTTTTTTCAATGCACAACTGTACTTACAGTCATTAGTGCTAGAACAAAAGGAAAGATTTATATGCCAGTCCATTGTTAGAGGCAAGGAAACCATATGCTCTGGAACTTCTGTGATGATTCCACCCAAACTGAAAAACAACCATGGCTGATTTCTTCAAGAATCAAACATTTACAAGGGGTGTTCATGTAACAATTTAGTATATTTACTTTTACACTTTGAGTCAATGAAACATTTCCAATTTATTCTTTTCAGCCCCATTATTTTATATTTCCTTTTTCTACTCAGAGCAGCAACACAGAATTTCTTCATCCTGTGGAAGCCTGGTTCAACTTTGCATTATTTTTCTCTCAATCAGCCTTCACTAGAGTTTTTAGGTAGCTCTCCTACCACATCTCTCTATTAAAAATGAAAATCTGTATTTTGCAGCTTTTTAATTCATGCTAGCCAGTCTTAATAAAACACCATCCTGGCTTTCCTTCCTAACTTAACTGCTAAATTTTATTTTTTATAAATAGCTGAATATCTTTCGAAAAATGTTTACCTTAATTTAGAAGACAAATTATCTAAGAAATACAATAAAATTCACTATTTCAAAGCTAGTTTGTTAATTCAATTCACCATAGTTGAAGAAGACACTCAGGTAAACAAAATACAGACCATAAAATCCATGATGAATTAGTTATGTTTCACATGACTTAGAAGTTTAGATTTCACTTAAATTATGAGTTGTTTTCTACATAAAATGATACGCTGAAATGTGAGGTTGAATAAAAAGTATCAATTTTACAGAACTCCAAGAAGGAAGAAAAATTGTCAAAAGTTGCATAGCTGAAACAATTATTTTGTCTCTGTTTTTCTGTATCTAAAAGGGCAACATTTATCATTTACATAAAGAGACACTGTTAAATGCTTTGGTAATCACCTTTAGAGTTTGAAATATGTGCATAATTATATATACATCATGTATATATAATTTCACATATTGCCATTAGAGGCAGGCATCAAAATAAACTTTAGCAAGTTAACAAATTTTCTTTGGATTAACCCTGATTTTGTCCTTGATTATTTTTAAGAAATTGTTTCCAAACAAGTATCATAATCATATATTCTTTAAAGCAAATTGATAGAGTTAATAAACCAACATTCTAAAGAACTGATCTGATTTTTAATCTGTAACTTTAAAAAATTCAAATGCCTTTTAGCATACCAGATATGCCACCTATAGGCTATCATTTTTTTTCACATTAATGGGCTCACTGCTCTGTCTATAACTTGGTTAATCTGTGCTTATGACCTTAAGTAATAAGGAAGTCAGCAAAAAACTGGTTTCAGGGAAGGTGATGCATTTGAGATACTGGCAAACCAACCAGGTGGAAAGTTCCACGTACACAGGTCACGAGGAAAATAACTTAGAAATTCTATGACACATTTGTTGATTCCATACAATACACCAGGCTGAGTTCTAGATTTTATAAAGAAAAATAAAGGCACTCTATTGACAGAACCTTGAAGAATCAATCAACTTAGGGAGGATGCAAAAACACAGAAGAGAGCTCTGTGGAAAAGAGAGAAAGACAGTCAAAATCGTTTAGTGCCTTGAAAACTGTAGTAGCAGATCAGCTGTGTCAAATTCTACAGAAAGCCAAAAACAGGTGGGGATTCAGATGAGGCCAGAGAACAGAAATAAAGGTGATCATATATTTAACCACTTTTAATGAATTAAGAAATATTTTTTTCAAGCAAACACTAATCAATATGGTTTATAAAATATGTTGTTTTAAATCCAGGCACAACATATAAAATAAACTTTTTTAAATATTATGAGGCTGGCTTACTAAAGCAGTATCACAGAAAATTTCCTCCTTCCTAAGTACAAAAATGCAAAGAGTCATTGTGAAATCAGCAAACTACAGTAATCAACAATGTCTAGTATTTTCCTGACATTATCGACCACATAATGATTCAGGACTTGTGGTTTACATAGTCCAAATCAGCTATCATTTCTCCTCGATCCAGACTGAAGCCATAAATTAGCAGCACAACAGGCTTTATCCATCATTTTGCATCCAAGCTAATGACTGGCAGCTGTCTACAGGACCCATTACAGAAGCAGCATCTTTGATATATTATGATTCATGAGGCTTAAAATCATATTGTTGAAGCACATAGTAGACTGAAGTACTCCAAAATTTGCAAAGGCTTTCAAAGTAGGGGGAAAAAAAAAACTAGTTCAATGCAACAACCATTATCTCAAACAACCTTACAAAAGATTGGCTTTAAAGGGTTTCTAATTTTTTGCTGGGCTCGAATAACATAATAGACTAAGAAAAATCTACCTCAAGGAAGATTACCACCAGTCTTATAATTGCCGAGGACAGAGACTGAGACAGCTGCAGGGGCAGAGAGCCCCGGAGGCAGACACACACTTGCTGCATGCAGACCCATTCTGAGTGGATGGGATTCTAGCGATTGACCTGCCATTGCTGGGATAAACCTTTTCACTCCTAGAATATTCCACTGTCATTTTTCAGTCACAACGAATCAAGAGTGAACTCGCTCAGGGCTGAAACCCATTGCCAAAACAACATCTTATCTCTAAACAGTTTATGAACTCTTTAAGGAGAAGGATTATGACTTTAACATTCATTGGTAGATGCATTCATTACTGAATGCCTTTCTCCCTAACAGGTACTGTCGCTACATATATGACATTAAAAAGTGCAAAAATCGCTGCCTCGTGCCATACATTCTAATGTATGCTGAGAACACATTCAGACAATAAACACATAAACATAAAATAATAATAAGTGTTATGAGAAAAACAAGGCATGGAAAGAGGATAGGGAATGCTGGATAAGGCAGAGGCAGAGGGTTAGCTACAATTTTTTAAAGGGTAGCCAATTTCATATAAAGCACATTACTGATAATGCAACATTTGGCCAACTGTCTCCTCCTTTAGAGGAGACGAGGGAGACAAAGGTGAGGATATTGCAGGAACCTCATTCCAAGAAGAAGCAATGACAAGTGAGTGCAAAGGGTCTGAGGCAGGATGGGACACAGAATATGCAGGTACATCACAGGGGCCGGAGTGCTGGAGGGGAGAACGAAGGGAAGGCCGGTAGATGTATAGGGTCAAGTCCATGACTGTGCACTGACTTTGAGAGAAATGGGGAGCCAGTGAGGACTGGGGCAGTGCGTGACATTCTGGCTTGTATTTCAGAAACCAAGGAAATGCTTTATAATTGCTTTATTGAGTGATTGGATGAATGAACAAATGACCAAGCGGCTTAAGCATGCACCGAAATAACTTCAAAATCAGAATCTGAACTGTCAACAGTACAGTAGCCAATACTGGGAGACACACAGGAGTTCACACAATGTTTTGCCTGCTCTGGGACAGAATGCTCTACTTGTCCTCAAGAATCTGAGTCTCCGCTCTCCCCTTCTCCAAGAGCCGTAAGATCTGGCAAGTACTTGGCTTCCCAAAATTAAGATAACATTTCCCAGCCTTCCTTGCAACTAAGTATAGCCAATAGTCTGTGAGCGAACATGGCGTGCGCAACTTTTGCAACATGCTCTTACAGAGAATGCGTGCACCCACCATTTGTCCTCTCTCTCCCTCCTCCTGTGAGATGGAGTGGTGATGTGGCACAAGCCATCCTGGACCATATGGACACGGTGACATACTGACATGGCAAGGGGACAAAAGAGAAGGGGCGAACCCCGTGGCGCCGTCTTATCAGCTCTGGGCCGCGTATGCGGAGATTGCTAAATGAAAGAATAGAGTTTCTGTCTTATTTAAGCCACTGTTATCTTGGCTCTTTTTGTTATGGTGGCTTAACCTGAAACTTCACCAATAAATTTAATAAATCCTCAGAACAACCGTGTGATGAAATTAATACACTTTTAATTCCTTACCATGTATCTGTTTCACACAGAAGGAAAATAAACTTGTTTTATATACTTAGGTCTACCAGTGAAGAAAAACCAGCTGAAAAGCATTCTACAAGAACTGACTGAAACAATTTTCACAGCAAAGACTTGGTTTCAGGCATTTAATAAACTGTGCGGCACTCACTACCTACAAAAGTCACATGGTGAAGTTTATTTCAGGAAAATTCAGGAATTATATGCTATGCACTAAGTTAATTTTAATGTTTCTACTCCCATTAAAATCCCTGTAATCTATTAAGCATTAATAAGTACCAACAATAAGCTCCTTGAGTTAAAAGAATGTGCAGTTATTCATTAACTATTAACTTAATTGATAATCAGAAAGGGATGCCAGAATTGCTCCTACGGGGTCTAGATCTTTGGATATATACCCTAATATATATCAGCAGAACATTCCATACATTTGGAACAGTTTCACACTTTGAGTATGTGAATACTGGTATGGAGTTGTTTTAGAAAAAAGCAGAAAAAGCCCAGTTCAAAAGTTATACAAGCAACCATAATTTAAAGGACAAATATCTAAAAAACTGCTAATGAAGAACAAGATAATTTGGCCCTATCTACTATATTTTTGCACTTAGAACATATGTTTATTTTCATTCAATTGCTATGTTCCATCACCATTTCATGGCCTAAAACAAGAGAAATCATTGTAACAGTTCTTGATTATTCATTTATGCTTTAAAGGAGACTACTTTCTACTCTGGCAACAGATTCTGAGATTTGCTAAAACAATCTTCTAAATCCAAACAATAGTGAGCAGTATGATAAATCTTCTCATTGTACAGTGAAAAGTTTACTTCCCTAAATGACTTAAGAACTCTTTAAGTAAGAACACACTGCTTGGCAATACCCAGATTATTTAGCCTCTGCAAAGCTAAGGGGGACTCATACTTGCGTGCGTGCACACTGACACCTACAGACACAATTCCAAGATTCAGAGGTAGCCTCACCTCCAAAATCTTTTAAAGATGCCAGTGTAAGTCTCATGCTATTTTCTCAGGCATTGCTTGGAAAACAGAAGAGCTGAAAAATATAGTTTTATAATAATATAAAATATACGATAGCCTGAAATTTATCACATGATAAAAAAGGTGATGTTCATATAAGTATTTTAAAAGTATGGAAATGAAGCATTTCTCTAAATTTTTATGATCATCAATATTTTTACACAATAGGAGTTCTACTTCCTCTGGACAAATGTAGTTAGGAACATAGGAAAATACTTCTCTATTCCAAATGTGGAATGCTGGATATATCCCTAAATTGGTTGTACCGATCATCTCTTAAAAAATAAAACAAAGAAAGATTTGGGTATAGCATAAAAGGACCTCTGCTTCTTAAATATTGTGTTTTAAGGCAAGCAGAAAGATATAAAAAGGCAGAGAGAGTAAACTGTCCAAGCAAAAGCATAAAATAAAATATTACCTTTAGCTGGGTTTACTTTTATCCCTGACCTATACAGCATTTCCTCATTCTGCCAGTCTCCATTCCTGATTGCAGTCTTGAGTCCGTAGAAAACAATTAACGTAGCTGTAGCATAAAAAATCAAGCTCTTGAGAAGCCGCTTTTGGACTTTGACATAAAGGGCTCTGGCACCCACTGTAACGAGGAGGCAGAAGCCCATACTAGGAATATACAATACTCGCTCTGCAATTACAAAGCCGACATAGAAAAACAGGTTTGTGGCAGGAACAAAAGGTATTATTAACAAAGATAAAGACAGAACAACAAGGTTCTCTGTAGAAGGAAGCTGTGTTCTCTGCGATGCATTATTTTTAATGCCATTTTCTGCTTTGGATGCAAAGTTGGGCTTAATCTCTGAGTTCCGGTACTCCACATCAGAATGGCAGCTATGTCCATTTGCATTCTGCTTGCCATTTGTTAAAAATTTCCCATTGCATTCTTTCTCTATGCTTGAGCTCTTCAAACCATAGTAGGCAAGGAGCAGGAGTCCACTATAGAAGGCCACAGTGTGTAGGTTTCTCCAATCACAAATGGTTCTCAGCAGAGGCACGGCATCCATTGACCAATCAAAACTGAGGGTATCTGGGCAGAGCAACAGCCACAGGTTCTTGGTCGGCAGGTAGAAGAAGGTGAGTGTGCGAGCCAGCAGGCTGTCTGAATCAGCAGCTGGATTATCAGAGTTGGAAAAGCTTGGTGGTTTGTTTCCCATCCAGTACAAACGGGCACCCAAAAGGGAGGTCCCCCAAACAGTCAACAAACTAATGCTGAGGAAAAGAGGCAAGTTCTTCCTCTGAAACCAAAAGAAAGGGGAAACAAATTAAGATCATCAGACATACAGCATGAGAACACTTTACATTTAGAGACGAAAACATGTTTCAATGTACAGGTAAAAACTCAGCAGTAGTTCTCATATACATGACTTCATTTCCATCTCCTTTTAAACATGCTTAGGGAAATTTTAACCTGAAGAAAAAAAAAATGATGGTGGAGTCCTACTTTATATATAGCTTTGCATGAGGATCTTTTCTTCTTGTTCCTCTCTAAAATACCAATAACCAAAGCTTCAATTTCTTAACCTCTTTAAAATGGGTTGAATATATTTCCCTTGCAAAACTGATGCCAAGTCAAAATGAGACCACAATGGGAAAGTAGTTAGTGTTCTGCAGGGGATATAGTAGATTTAATAACTGCCTTTTTTTCACTTTATAGTCTAGATTCTGGGGAAAACAAACAGCAGGCATGTCAAAAAATATGGAGTATGACAGGATTCTGCTTGGCTCAATGGAGGAATAGCATTAGCTATGTCTATGCCAGTATCCATTTCACTGTCTTGAATCTCCCTGCAGAAATTATTTATTAAATGACTTAAATAATGGACTTATTTCAAGAAAAAGACAAATAATTGTGAGAAGATGGCAAAAGGGCATCCCTGTTGAGAACTTTCTAGAAAACACTTTCAACCTGAGTAAGAATTTAGGGAATCTCAAACAATCTAGGTCCTGCAGAGGCAGTGAGGGAGGTGGGGGAAAGGATGGACACCCTAACCCATCTTTGATCACTCGCTGGCAATGTGATCTCTTACTGCACACACTCTAGCATTGACAGAACTGTCTTAGTGGCAGTAAGAATGGTGTGTGGAACTTTACAAAGGATGTGACAAATATTTAGTTTAAAAAACAATTCATGAAAGGCAAGAGATGCAAAAATAAACAAGTGGGGCTGCATAAAATTAAAAAGCTTCTACACAGCAAAGGACACCATTAACAAAATGAAAAGGTAGCCTACTGAATGGGAGAAAATATTTGCAGATCATCTGACAAAGGGTTAATATCCAAAATACATAAAAGAACTCATACAGCTCAACAGAAAACACACACACAACTAAAAAATGGCAAAAGATATGAACAGACATTTTTCCAAGGAAAACACACAGATGGCCAATGGGTACGTGAAAAGGTTCTCCACATCGCTAATCATCAGGGAAATGCAAATCAAAACCACAATGAGCTATCACCTCACAAAAGTCAGAATGGCCAGTATCAACAAGAAGTAGTAAGTGTTGGTGAGGATGTGGCGAAAAAAAAAACCTTGTGCACTGTTGGTGGGAATGTAAACTGGTGCAGCGACTGTAGAAAACAGTGTAGTGTCAAAAAGTTTAAAATAGAACATATGATCCACCAATTCCACTTCTGAATATTTATGCAAAGAAAACTGAAATCATTACCTTGAAAAGATATCTGCATCCCATATTCATTGCAGCATTATTTATAACTGCCAACATGGAAACAACCTAAGTGTGCATCAATGGATGAATGAAGAAGATGTACCATCTCTCCACCTCTGCCCCACACATACAAGTAACAGAATATTATTTGGCTACAAAAAAGGAGGAAATCCTGACATTTACAGCAGCATGGATGGACCCTGAGGACATTATGCTAAGTACAGTAAGTCAGACAGAGAAAGACAAATACTATATACTCTCACTTACAGATAAAACCTTAAACAAGCCAACTCAGAGATAAAGAGAACAGATAGGTATTATGGGGAAGGGTGGGGGGTGCAGAAGAAGTGAAGGTGGCCATAAATTACAAACTTCCAGTTGTAAGATAAATAATAAGTCAGTCCAGGGGATGTAACGAACAGCATGGTGACTACAGTTAACAGTAGTGTATTGCATATTTGAAAGTTGCTGAGAGAGCAGATCTTAAAAATGGCTATTAACTTATTGTGGTAATCATTTGGCAATATATACATATATCAAATCATTATGTTGGACACCTAATATAAATGTTAAATATCAATTATATCTGACTTTTAAAAAATCCACAAAAAGCAATGTTTCCTGAGCTTCTACTAAAACTATCTCACTGAGCTGTACACCCCTGAACCTGGACTCTCCCCAGACTCCCTCTCATTCACCCCCACCTCCAATCACTGTGAACTACAGAACTGCTCTGGACCATCTACTCAGCCTTTCCTCTCAACCTAATAATCTAAGCAAGGTTCATGGTTTTAAAAAGCTAATGGCTTTTTAAACTTTCACGCATCTCCAACTGCCTGTTGGACGCATTCACTTAGGTACTTCAAACCTCAAAATGCCCAAAATAGAACTTGATTTTATTCCCTCCAGAAACCGAACATCCTCCTGTCATCACCACCAACTCAGAAGGTAATACTATGTAACCAGTTTCTTCTTCACCATTTCCCTCCATCCCTCCACATTCCATCATTACTGAGTCCTCTCACTTTCATGTTAAAATGAATTTCAAATTTGTCCATTTCTCTTCATTTCTTGTCATCACACTGGTCCAAAATGCCAACACCTGGACTATCTACCTAAATGGTGGCCTGGTCCTTTTTAACACAGATTAGGTTATTCCCATCTTTTAAAATCATTATTAGGCTCTTATTCTTGGTCTTGGAAGTTTTCATATATACAAAACAAAAAACTTGCAATTCACTGACGGGTTTTGGTGATATGTCCACTTTTACACTTCAAAATTACTTTGAAAAATATTTTCAATGTTTAAAAATAAGAAGTTAAGGAAGAAGAGGTTAGAAGTTGAAGATTCAGAATAAGCAAAATGAGAAACAGCACACAGATGGAAATGATGGGCAGTTTTAAGAGGGGGACTATTTATTAACATCAGATCAGAGTAATGTTAAATTCACAAAATTAACCACCACAGTGTTTTCAAGCCATCTGTGGCAAACTTCTGCTCAAAATTAATTCACATAATACCATATAGAATTTTTAATGGTGGAGGGAGTAATATGTTCAGTCATTACCAATCTTTAACTTTCAGGTCTATTTTGGCAAAAAATGAAATGGTTCAGAGACTTATTATCATCTAAGAATAGCTTTTCAAATGATTTCTTTGCGCTTCTGAAATTCCACGCAGCAGAAGTCCTAAAATTTGATTTTAGAAGAACCAACTGACAAAAAAACATATGTTAAAAGTTGAAGTAACTGTTTGGATGGATCACATAACTAGTATTCTTAGATTACATAAGAGACAAACATATCATTTGGCAAAGACAAATGAGACAAAATATCATGGATAAAGAATAGTGATCTTGACTGAGTGTAACTGAGGCTATTACAGTATCAGCTGGTGAGAATGAGCAGGAAGGAGAGGAAGGGAGGAAACATCACAAGAACAGGAACCAGGCAAGAAGAAAAGCAAATGTGTGTAAGAACCACATGGAGAGGGAAATGTACTCAGATTTCTTTGCTAGTCATGAAACTCCAGAAGAAAGCCTAATAATTAACAATGCTATTTTATTCCTAAACATATGAATAGAAAAACTACCTTTTTCATGAATTTTAATAAATTATAAAAAATTATCAAAATAAGACAGTGAGATTGAAGATGTGATCAAAATCTAGTTTTTATCATGATGGATGGATATTTAAATACAATAAACTACAAAACAAAGATGTGAGTAATGAAAACTATTCAATGAATACACAATGTCGAAGCTGAGAAAATGACAAAATGAAATTACAAAATACTTTACATTTTAAAACATTTTCACATTTCAATAACTGACATAACTAAGATCAAGAGACACTAAAGTTCTGAAAGGGGATGGTTTCATCACACATTCTAACTTAAAGGCCAAGTCTGTAAGGGCAAAATAAATGCACTATTAAAGGAAAACTGAACTAACGGGCAAAAGAAAATTGCTGTTCAAGTGTGTGAAACCGAAGAGTTTCTAAGGCCTCCTGATTGGCCACACTTGTTAAGTATCAGCCCATCTTTTGAAACTGCAATTTACAAGTGTCTTAATGCCTTCTCATAGAATTTTGTTTAAAACTATCACCCCTAAAAATGGTATTCTGATAAAACCAAATCTCTCTTCTAACCTCATTCACTGTCCCTGCGGAGATAGCCTTTAAAATGGTGAACAAAAAGCAGCATGGAAAGGTGGTTATTTATTTTTAGTCCGTATGCTCTGATATATGGATTACATCAAGTTAACAGATTTTTATTGAGCTAAAACTGAAAGCTGAGTGACCAAACAATTAGCCTTAGCATTTCTTTGTTCTTGGCTTGGTGTATCTAATTGACTTAACATAGGTATTTCTGAGCCAAGGCACGACACTTCTGGTGGACTGACGTGACTTGAAAGTTAAAACTAGTATAAATCCACACACAGAAGATAAAGCTTCAAAGTCTGGGACTCTTAAACATGATCAGTGTATAACTTTTGACTGGGAGCCTTAGAGAACAATCACAGTGTAATAGCTAAGATATAATCAGCTCATTCAACCTATCATTAAGGCTGCTGCATGTGGCCGGCCCTCTACTAACATGCACTGGATATACACCTGCAAGAGACACAAGAGCGCTCCCCACCCACCACCATGCTCTTGGAGATTTGCATATTCTGTTCTATCTAGAAAAACACTTTGAGGACAGCCGAAGTGCCTAACAGTTTTCAAACCTACAGTGTTAATGCTGAGCTTTTCAAATTACCCATGGCCCAGTCTGATGAAAATCTCCATAGGAGAGTCTAATGCAGCTCTGAATAAAAGTCATATACTTGTACAAGTCTAATTCTTAGTACTGACACTAAAACCACTGTTGGACTTTGGCTTTCACTTCACTAAGTTTTAAGGCATATTTTCCTCATTCTAAATGAATAAATCATAATGAAACATAAATAATGCCTTCTCTCAGGATCTGGAACAAATTGAATTCTTAGTATAATAAATGAGTGTCATGAAGATCAGGCTACAAAGGAATTGAGCTCTTTGTAATAAGTAGAAATCAGGCCTGAAATATTCAAGCCTTGTTACAATATACAGAAGACAGAGGATTTGTTTCCAGAAAAAAAAAAAATTAAGTGTCTTAAATATGAATCATAGAGGCAAATCATTCAATAAGAAAAATAGATTTAAAAAATATAGACAGGAAATTTGAAGACTATATAAACATTTCAAAAGATGCTCAGTCTCATTAAAGTGAGAACTGAAGTAAAAAAAATGTATTTCAAGTGAATCTAAATGAAAAAAAATAATTGAAAAAAAAATGGCTATAAATCACCAAAATTACATTCAAGTAAGAACTATCACATACTGGGAAAAATATAATTGTACAGTTTTGGTGGAAATTTTGGAAGTATTTAGGAAGCTTAATAATTTGTATCCCCTATGATTTGGTAATATGGTTTTAGTTATATATTATGTAATAAAACCTCTTGACCTAAATACAAAGATGCCTAATGCAGTATTGTTTATAAAAGCAAAAATGAGGAAATAGCTAAAAATTTCAACAGAGCAATATAGAAATAAATCATGGCATACTCATATGATCTGAATCTATGAGGCAATTAAAAGAAATAAACCATACATATAAGATATATATATGATATACATATACTTTTATATAAGCATACATACATATCAACATGAAAAATGCTACATGGCAATTAAGACAAATGAACTAAAACATTATACAGTACCATGACTAGTGAAAAATCATGTTGCAAAATATGCATATTATAAAATCATATAGGCCATTCAGAAAAAAAAATCCCATATATTTTTCACAAATGTGTATGTATGTAAAGTCTTTTTTTTTTCTACAAGTATAGAAATAATCACACCCAACATAACGGGAGGGAATTTCTGAGGAGGGGCAGAAGAGGTGGTAGGGTCAATGGAGAAGAGACCAAAGATGCTTCAAATTTACGAGTGGTTGCTATTTATTCACATCCCCAAAAAATTTATTGGAAAAAACTAAAAGGTTTGACAATCTGATATGCCCAAATGTGCATTTTTAGATTTAAAAAAATTGAAACAAATATATAAATAATGTTAGCAAATCTAAATTCTGGCTATGGGCACAAATTATCTGATTTGTTAGTTCCCATACTTTTCTATATTTAGTATTTACTGTAGCTATTATTTTATAATTATTGTTTCTCAATAGTAAAAAGTACTTTTCAATGTCACAATTCAATCTACCTATTTTTATTATCTGATCCTTACCTTAATTTTGCTAGATCTCTTAATTTTATAAGAAAATTAGGTAAAAGAAAAATGTATCCCTGATGGGATACGAAATTATGTTTTACCCAAAAGTGTTCTTTCAGATTTGGGATATAACTGACACATATTTGAATCCCCAGAGGTTAACACAGAGCCTGACATTTGTAGGCATTCAAATAAATGATTCTTACACTAACTCTGACCCTCAAACCAAAAGTCAGTTTATACCTATCTTGATCTCACACATTTTAAACACTGTTATGATAAATCCTCACTCCCTATCCCCCAGAAAGCCTCATAAATTAAACAATTCCAAGGCCACTGAAAACTAACTCTTGCTGTCATTATATATAGGTACTTGGCTTTGTCACTTTTCCATCACATTTTCTTCCTGCTTCCATCTCTTTTCATGAAAAGTACTCATAAAAGAAATGACATGTGTTCTGAAGGAACATTTTCCTGACAACTTCAATCAAAAGTATAATTAGAAAGGGGCATTCTAGGAAAAAAATCCTGATCGGACACATTTCATGACAATTATTAAATGGACAGAATTCCTTCATGTTTTCATTCACTACTTACTTATAAAATTGTATAAATCTCCTTTACAAAAGTCCAATTTTGTTCTGATATGCTCATCATTTTTAAAAGTTCTTATTCAACATAAAAAGTAAAATTAGCTCTGATTTCCTTTACAGAAAAATGAAAATTAATATTTTATAAATATGTACATTTATAAACATATAAAATTTTACATATTTCTAATTATAAAATTTTAGAGGAATTTTTCTGGAATTGTCAGACATAGGATATTATTGAATGGAAATCAGCTAAGAATATAAAGTTCATGGCTGACAGTTTCATCTCTTGTCACTGGATGTACTGATGGAATAAAAGAATACAGCTATAGTTTAATAAATAAATAATATGAAATGTCATAAAACATCACAATCTTTCCCATATATCATACAAAATATGAAGACAAAGTTAATGAGAAGACCCGGGGATCTTGCATTTACAAAATCCATGTAGTGAATTATTTTCTCCTATGGGAATTTTGACTAAAGAAAGAACCCAAGCAAAAAGACAACTATAACAACTTTAACAAAAAAACCAAAAGCAAACTGTTAACAGCTCCCTTCCTCTTTTATTTAAGAAAAACTGCCATTCATGATGGCAGCTTTGTCTTGGGATCTCAGAAATATTTTAGACTCAATGGAAGAAAAATGTAAACATTCTGCCACCTTAGAGTGTTAAAACCATTGAGACTCACTTTTTTGGCAAACTAATGAAAATAAATTACTTTAGCATAAGGCTTATTTAATTCCAAATTAAGCCCTTGGCAATGAGAGTACAGCTGTAATAATAAAACAGATAAAAATCAGTATCTGAAAGTTATAAGAATAACTGAGAGAAAAGGCTATCTAGACATAACAAAAATCTGGCATCCTCTATTTTGTATTAGCCATCCTTTATTTGGTTTCCACCACCCATCACTGAAGTCATAAGCTTTCCTTTTATCAATCACACAGGATTTCTCCTAACTGCCCTCTTTTCTAAAATAGGTCTCACTGGAGACTTACCCCAAAACATGAAAATACAACCATATTTTTCTGAGTATGTGACAAGAAGGAATTCATGGATATAAGTATAATTAGGAATTGTTTCTAGAACATATTCATGTGAATCATCAAAGCTTTGCCATTATCAGGTTGTCGGGATAGTTGTTTCCCTTCAAGAAAAGTGGATTTCCTTATTAATAATTCCCGTCTATACAAGATCAGAGATGTTTTCCATACCAACTAACAGACAAGATAAAAGAATTTTAACAGCTGGTATTTCAAAAGATAAAAAGAAGTTCAATAAATGGGCATATCCAGGCTTTGTGAGGAAAGAATTTCAAGATTAAGGGCATAAAAAAGTATGTTAGTGAGATACTTAGCACTTTAGATTACAAGGAATTCTTTCATTTACACAAGCTGACTCTATAATATCATAATACTTTCTGTTGGTGCAAACACCCATCAAAAAGTATTCATACATATCCAGATAAATACAACAGCTTAGTAAGTCAGTTATAGGTTGAAATTCACTAATGAAAATTTACACATTTTTTTAGACCAGACTATAACTTACCAAACAGGGCTTTTTCATCAAGGAAGGTATGATTATATATAATTCCAAAGACTGTCAGAGCATATTTCATATAATCTGATATAATGAATGACACATGATATTTACCTAACATTGAAAATCAAATATATTTGGGAATATTTATTGTAAAAGGTCACCAGAGACAACAGGTTTATTTTCTTATTTCAATTACATCCAGAACTCTTAGTCTATTTGAAATTCCTCATAATCCGTATTCATACATATATTTCAGCAAACATGTGTAAACCCATTTTACTTAGAATATTTTTAAAATATATTGTAAAAAGAAGAAACCTAAGGAGGACTTCCGGGAAGATGGCGGTGTGAGCAGGGCGGCAGAAATCTCCTCCCAACACTATATTTATCTACGAAAACACAGAAAATACATCTATTCCTAAAAGAGAGACGAGAATACACAGGAAAGCGTACAGCGTGCAGCTACACCCGAGAGGACTCGGCACCCCAAGAGGCGGGTAAGATACGGAGCCGCGACCCGGTGGGACCCGAGCCCTCCCCCACCCCAGCGCACCAGCGGGAGGAGAGGATTCAGAGCCGGGAGGGAGTGGAAGTGCACCCCGCGAAGTAGTAGCCAGCCCCGGTGATCTGCGCGGGGAGCGCTGACCCACATTGCGCAGTGCAGCAGAGATTGGAGAGACAGAGGGGCAGGATCTGAGCGGGGAACGCGCCAGGGGGCTTGCAGCCGGCTCCGGGAAGGAAAAAAAAAAGTGCGCGCTTTCCTCAGCGGTCTTAAAGAGACAGGAGCCCAGCGGAGGAGCCGGATCACCCCAGCACACTCAGCCCAGCAGGCTGTGAGTCCTGGGGAGTTTCAGACGCCTTAGCTGGCGACTGAGGAAGCGTAGCCATACTTAACACTTCTCACTGAGATCAACAGCCTCCTATTCGTTCCCACCCCTGCCAGAGCGATAAAGGGCCCTGCGGAGCGGCATAGTCACAGCTGTGGAATAAAGGGGCAATAGCGCCACCTAGAGCATTCCCACAGAATCTACGTCCGGTGGGCATTTTTTTTGTTTTTTTTGTTTTGTTTTTTTGTTTTGTTTTTGTTCTTTCTTTTCTTTCTTTTTTTCTTTCTTTCTTTTTTTCTTTTTTTTTCTTTTTTTCTCTTTTTT